>JAUIMM010001088.1:345000-735000 GCA_031769625.1 Taudactylus pleione
GGCGGGGCTGGCGGATACATGGTCACACATTGAGGTGCGTAGTGTGATCAGATTCCTGTGTATAAGGGCACATCAGCTGTAAGATGGCGGGGCTGGCGGAGACATGGTCACACATTGAGGTTTATAGTGTGATCAGATTCCTGTGTCTAAGGGCACATCAGCTGTAAGATGGCGGGGCTGGCGGAGACATGGTCACACATTGATGTGCGTAGTGTGATCAGATTCCTGTGTCTAAGGGCACATCAGCTGTAAGATGGCGGGGCTGGCGGAGACATGGTCACACATTGAGGTTTATAGTGTGATCAGATTCCTGTGTCTAAGGGCACATCAGCGGTAAGATGGCGGGGCTGGCGGAGACATGGTCACACATTGATGTGCGTAGTGTGATCAGATATTCCTGTGTCTAAGGGCACATCAGCTGTAAGATGGCGGGGCTGGCGGATACATGGTCACACATTGATGTGCGTAGTGTGATCAGATTCCTGTGTCTAAGGGCACATCAGCTGTAAGATGGCGGGGCTGGCGGAGACATGGTCACACATTGAGGTGCGTAGTGTGATCACATTCCTGTGTATAAGGGCACATCAGCTGTAAGATGGCGGGGCTGGCGGATACATGGTCACACATTGAGGTGCGTAGTGTGATCAGATTCCTGTGTATAAGGGCACATCAGCTGTAAGATGGCGGGGCTGGCGGAGACATGGTCACACATTGAGGTGTATAGTGTGATCAGATTCCTGTGTGTAAGAGCACATCTGTCCAACCGTTATCAAAGGTAGTGCGCCAAACCCAATCCTTCTTCGATGATATGGTTCTATCACCGTACAAATCGACAAGTTGGCGATGAATTTCAGCTGCTGATGTGACCTTTAACTGTGGAAATCTGATCACACTATACACCTCAATGTGTGACCATGTGTCCGCCAGCCCCGCCATCTTACAGCTAATGTGCCCTTATACACAGGAATGTGATCACACTACGCACCTCAATGTGTGACCATCTCTCCGCCAGCCCCGCCATCTTACAGCTGATGTGCCCTTAGATACAGGAATGTGATCACACTATGCACCTCAATGTGTGACCATGTCTCCGCCAGCCCCGCCATCTTACAGCTGATGTGCCCTTATACACAGGAATCTGATCACACTATACACCTCAATGTGTGACCATGTATCCGCCAGCCCCGCCATCTTACAGCTGATGTGCCCTTATACACAGGAATCTGATCACACTACGCACCTCAATGTGTGACCTTGTCTCCGCCAGCCCCGCCATCTTACAGCTGATGTGCCCTTATACACAGGAATCTGATCACACTGCGCACCTCAATGTGTGACCATGTATCCGCCAGCCCCGCCATCTTACAGCTGATGTGCCCTTAGACACAGGAATCTGATCACACTACATACCTCAATGTGTGACCATGTATCAGCCAGCCCCGCCATCTTACAGCTGATGTGCCCTTATACACAGGAATCTGATCACACTACATACCTCAATGTGTGACCATGTATCCGCCAGCCCCGCCATCTTACAGCTGATGTGCCCTTAGACACAGGAATCTGATCACACTACATACCTCAATGTGTGACCATGTATCAGCCAGCCCCGCCATCTTACAGCTGATGTGCCCTTAGATACAGGAATCTGATCACACTACATACCTCAATGTGTGACCATGTATCCGCCAGCCCCGCCATCTTACAGCTGATGTGCCCTTAGATACAGGAATCTGATTACACTACGCACATCAATGTGTGACCATGTCTCCGCCAGCCCCGCCATCTTACAGCTGATGTGCCCTTAGACACAGCAATCTGATCACACTATGCACCTCAATGTGTGACCTTGTCTCCGCCAGCCCCGCCATCTTACAGCTGATGTGCCCTTATACACAGCAATCTGATCACACTATGCACCTCAATGTGTGACCATGTATCCGCCAGCCCCGCTATCTTACAGCTGATGTGCCCTTATACACAGGAATCTGATCACACTATGCACCTCAATGTGTGACCATGTCTCCGCCAGCCCCGCCATCTTACAGCTGATGTGCCCTTATACACAGGAATCTGATCACACTGCGCACCTCAATGTGTGACCATGTATCCGCCAGCCCCGCCATCTTACAGCTGATGTGCCCTTAGACACAGGAATCTGATCACACTACATACCTCAATGTGTGACCATGTATCCGCCAGCCCCGCCATCTTACCGCTGATGTGCCCTTAGATACAGGACTCTGATTACACTACGCACCTCAATGTGTGACCATGTCTCCGCCAGCCCCGCCATCTTACAGCTGATGTGCCCTTAGATACAGGAATCTGATCACACTACGCACATCAATGTGTGACCATGTCTCCGCCAGCCCCACCGTCTTACAGCTAATGTGGGGGCAGTATAACTGGTATGAGGTGCAATGGCCATGAGGGGAAGCAGTGCTCTACCTGCTCTGGCCTGGCGGGCAATTAGAATGAAATAGAGAACATTAAACATGTGAGGGTTCTTGTAACCTTAGTTATTAAACCACCAATATACGTATGTTTTCAGATCCAATACTTTCACTGTCAAGTTTTTAAAGATATTTTGCTCAAACAAAATTAGTACTACTATTTATAGGCAAGCGCCCGGGCGTCAGATCACATAGATGCCCCTATAATGCCTCTGAGCTTCAGTCATCAATGTAAGTGGTGATTGCTCATTGCTATACCTCACAGAATGGGAGAGGATTGGGAGAATTGCTCCACCTGCCTCACCTGAATCCTGGGCTGGAGAACTTCCAGGTGGGACACTCATCAGACTGCTGGACTTCAGGATTGGCTCCTGCAACAGACACGGAGGAGTGAGCGAGCGGGGAAGGTCAGGGCAGGTAGGAAGATAGGAAATGTATACTCACCCGCATTGCAGACAGTATGACACCTCGGGGAAGGCTTCGGTACCCCTTCAAAGACGCATCCACTGTAGAGGTCTTCGCCCAATCCACAGTGTCGGACCTGTGCAATAAGGAAACATCCAACACTCGCATGTTAGATATATCACATTGAGCACCAGTCACTAAAATACCCACAGTGGTACATTACCAGCCATCACCTACATCCCCGCTAACTACCCTAACCTGGAATGTTCCCTATCTAACTTTATACAGAGCACCGGTCAATACATAACCCACAGTGGTACATTACCAGCCATCACCTACATCCCCACTCACTACCCTAACCCGGAATGTTCCCTATCTATCATTATATAGAGCACCAGTCACTACATAACCCACAGTGGTACATTACCAGCCATCACCTACATCCCCACTCACTGACCTAACCCGGAATGTTCCCTATCATTATATAGAGCACCAGTCACTACATAACCCACAGTGGTACATTACCAGCCATCACCTACATCCTCACTCACTGACCTAACCCGGAATGTTCCCTGTCTATCATTATAAAGAGCACCAGTCACTACATAACCCACAGTGGTACATTACTAACCATCACCTACATCCCCGCTCACTACCCTAACCCGGAATGTTCCCTATCTATCATTATATAGAGAACCGGTCACTGACCTAAGCCGGAATGTTCCCTATCTATCATTATATAGAGCACCGGTCACTTCATAACCCACAGTGGTACATTACCATCCATCACCTACATCCCCACTCACTACCCTAACCCAGAATGTTCCCTATCTATCATTATATAGAGCACCAGTCACTACATAACCCACAGTGGTACATTACCAGCCATCACCTACATCCCCACTCACTACCCTAACCCGGAATGTTCCCTATCTATCATTATATAGAGCACTAGTCACTACATAACCCACAGTGGTACATTACCAGCCATCACCTACATCCCCACTCACAGACCTAACCCGGAATGTTCCCTATCTATCATTATATAGAGCACCGGTCACTACATAACCCACAGTGGTACATTACCAGCCATCACCTACATCCCCGCTCACTACCCTAACCCGGAATGTTCCCTATCTATCATTATATAGAGTACCGGTCACTACCCTAGCCCGGAATGTTCCCTATCTATCATTATATAGAGCACCAGTCACTACATAACCCACAGTGGTACATTACCAACCATCGCCTACATCCTCACTCACTACCCTAACCCAGAATGTTCCTTATCTATCATTATATAGACACAGATCACTACATAACCCACAGTGGTAACATTACCAGCCATCACCTACATCCCCACTCACTACCCTAGCCCGGAATGTTCCCTATCATTATATAGAGCACCGGTCACTACATAACCCACAGTGGTACATTACCAGCCATCACCTACAACCCCACTCACTACCCTAACCCGGAATGTTCCCTATCTATCATTATATAGAGCACCAGTCACTACATAACCCACAGTGGTACATTACCAGCCATCACCTACATCCCCACTCACTGACCTAACCCGGAATGTTCCCTATCATTATATAGAGCACCAGTCACTACATAACCCACAGTGGTACATTACCAGCCATCACCTACATCCTCACTCACTGACCAAACCCGGAATGTTCCCTGTCTATCATTATAAAGAGCACCAGTCACTACATAACCCACAGTGGTACATTACTAACCATCACCTACATCCCCGCTCACTACCCTAACCCGGAATGTTCCCTATCTATCATTATATAGAGAACCGGTCACTGACCTAAGCCGGAATGTTCCCTATCTATCATTATATAGAGCACCGGTCACTTCATAACCCACAGTGGTACATTACCATCCATCACCTACATCCCCACTCACTACCCTAACCCAGAATGTTCCCTATCTATCATTATATAGAGCACCAGTCACTACATAACCCACAGTGGTACATTACCAGCCATCACCTACATCCCCACTCACTACCCTAACCCAGAATGTTCCCTATCTATCATTATATAGAGCACCAGTCACTACATAACCCACAGTGGTACATTACCAGCCATCACCTACATCCCCACTCACTACCCTAACCCAGAATGTTCCCTATCTATCATTATATAGAGCACCAGTCACTACATAACCCACAGTGGTACATTACCAGCCATCACCTACATCCCCACTCACTACCCTAACCCAGAATGTTCCCTATCTATCATTAAATAGAGCACCAGTCACTACATAACCCACAGTGGTACATTACCAGCCATCACCTACATCCCCACTCACTGACCTAACCCGGAATGTTCCCTATCTATCATTATACAGAGCACCGATCACTACATAACCCACAGTGGTACATTACTAACCATCACCTACATCCCCGCTCACTACCCTAACCCGGAATGTTCCCTATCTATCATTATATAGAGAACCGGTCACTGACCTAAGCCGGAATGTTCCCTATCTATCATTATATAGAGCACCGGTCACTTCATAACCCACAGTGGTACATTACCATCCATCACCTACATCCCCACTCACTACCCTAACCCAGAATGTTCCCTATCTATCATTATATAGAGCACCAGTCACTACATAACCCACAGTGGTACATTACCAGCCATCACCTACATCCCCACTCACTACCCTAACCCGGAATGTTCCCTATCTATCATTATATAGAGCACTAGTCACTACATAACCCACAGTGGTACATTACCAGCCATCACCTACATCCCCACTCACAGACCTAACCCGGAATGTTCCCTATCTATCATTATATAGAGCACCGGTCACTACATAACCCACAGTGGTACATTACCAGCCATCACCTACATCCCCGCTCACTACCCTAACCCGGAATGTTCCCTATCTATCATTATATAGAGTACCGGTCACTACCCTAGCCCGGAATGTTCCCTATCTATCATTATATAGAGCACCAGTCACTACATAACCCACAGTGGTACATTACCAACCATCGCCTACATCCTCACTCACTACCCTAACCCAGAATGTTCCTTATCTATCATTATATAGACACAGATCACTACATAACCCACAGTGGTAACATTACCAGCCATCACCTACATCCCCACTCACTACCCTAGCCCGGAATGTTCCCTATCATTATATAGAGCACCGGTCACTACATAACCCACAGTGGTACATTACCAGCCATCACCTACAACCCCACTCACTACCCTAACCCGGAATGTTCCCTATCTATCATTATATAGAGCACCAGTCACTACATAACCCACAGTGGTACATTACCAGCCATCACCTACATCCCCACTCACTGACCTAACCCGGAATGTTCCCTATCATTATATAGAGCACCAGTCACTACATAACCCACAGTGGTACATTACCAGCCATCACCTACATCCTCACTCACTGACCAAACCCGGAATGTTCCCTGTCTATCATTATAAAGAGCACCAGTCACTACATAACCCACAGTGGTACATTACTAACCATCACCTACATCCCCGCTCACTACCCTAACCCGGAATGTTCCCTATCAATCATTATATAGAGAACCGGTCACTGACCTAAGCCGGAATGTTCCCTATCTATCATTATATAGAGCACCGGTCACTTCATAACCCACAGTGGTACATTACCATCCATCACCTACATCCCCACTCACTACCCTAACCCAGAATGTTCCCTATCTATCATTATATAGAGCACCAGTCACTACATAACCCACAGTGGTACATTACCAGCCATCACCTACATCCCCACTCACTACCCTAACCCAGAATGTTCCCTATCTATCATTATATAGAGCACCAGTCACTACATAACCCACAGTGGTACATTACCAGCCATCACCTACATCCCCACTCACTACCCTAACCCAGAATGTTCCCTATCTATCATTAAATAGAGCACCAGTCACTACATAACCCACAGTGGTACATTACCAGCCATCACCTACATCCCCACTCACTGACCTAACCCGGAATGTTCCCTATCTATCATTATACAGAGCACCGATCACTACATAACCCACAGTGTTACATTACCAGCCATCACTTACATCCCCGCTCACTAACCTAACCCAGAATGTTCCCTATCTATCATTATATAGAGAACCGGTCACTGACCTAAGCCGGAATGTTCCCTATCTATCATTATATAGAGCACCGGTCACTACATAACCCACAGTGGTACATTACCAGCCATCACCTACATCCCCACTCACTACCCTAACCCAGAATGTTCCCTATCTATCATTATATAGAGCACCAGTCACTACATAACCCACAGTGGTACATTACCAGCCATCACCTACATCCCCGCTCACTACCCTAACCCACAATGTTCCCTATCTATCATTATATAGAGTCACTGACCTAAGCCGGAATGTTCCCTATCTATCATTATATAGAGCACCGGTCACTTCATAACCTCCAGTGGTACATTACCATCCATCACCTACATCCCCACTCACTACCCTAACCCAGAATGTTCCCTATCTATCATTATATAGAGCACCAGTCACTACATAACCCACAGTGGTACATTACCAGCCATCACCTACATCCCCACTCACTACCCTAACCCGGAATGTTCCCTATCTATCATTATATAGAGCACTGATCACTACATAACCCACAGTGGTACATTACCAGCCATCACCTACATCCCCACTCACTACCCTAACCCGGAATGTTCCCTATCTATCATTATATAGAGCACCGATCACTACATAACCCACAGTGGTACATTACCAGCCATCACCTACATCCCCACTCACTGACCTAACCCGGAATGTTCCCTATCATTATATAGAGCACCAGTCACTACATAACCCACAGTGGTACATTACCAGCCATCACCTACATCCCCGCTCACTACCCTAACCCGGAATGTTCCCTATCTATCATTATATAGAGAACCGGTCACTGACCTAACCCAGAATGTTCCCTATCTATCATTATATAGAGCACCGATCACTACATAACCCACAGTGGTACATTACCAGCCATCACCTACATCCCCACTCACTGACCTAACCCGGAATGTTCCCTATCATTATATAGAGCACCAGTCACTACATAACCCACAGTGGTACATTACCAGCCATCACCTACATCCCCGCTCACTACCCTAACCCGGAATGTTCCCTATCTATCATTTATATAGAGAACCGGTCACTGACCTAACCCAGAATGTTCCCTATCTATCATTATACAGAGCACCAGTCACTACATAACCCACAGTGGTACATTACTAACCATCACCTACATCCCCGCTCACTACCCTAACCCGGAATGTTCCCGATCTATCATTAATCATTAAGGAATGGGTCATTAACTGCCATCACTTAGTACCCCACTCACTTCCTGCTGCCCCATCATGAAGATCCCTTCCTTGGCTGATGTGTACCCACATTTAAGGTGGGCACACATCAGACGATCAACAAACGATGCGATGGTCTTCTAGATTTTCCTTGAACATCCAGACAGACCATCTAGTGCATACACACTGTGCAATCTTCCAAACAACATATCTTGCACCATGTGGTCGTTTCATCGTTAACTGTATAATGTTAACATATCGCCTGATCGTCCAGTAGTGCGTACACACTGCACAATTTGAGGGAAATCATTAACGAGATTGTCAGATTGAGCTGCATTTATGGGCGACCTGAAGATGCGATGGACGATGCCACGGAGTGTGCATAGTGCATACACACTTGACTATATGACGTTCCGATCCGTCGGAATCGGGCAAATTGTTCAAAATATCGTCTACTGCACGGGTTAAAGTGGGGTGAAACAGGGCGTAACTTAGTTCCTGTTGCTGGTGGGGAGCACAGAGGCAGGGAGCTGCTGGAAAGATTCAAGGGGATTAGCTGGAGAGACACGGGATGGTGTTGGAGTGAAGCTGGGGGCTGATGCTTTTGAAACACAGGAAGATGGTGCTGAAGAGATGGAGGGGGATGGCATTGGGGAGATGCAGTGGGGTGAAGCTGGTGACACGGAGGGGGAATCGCGCTGATGAGTAGCAGTGGGGGTGAAGCTGGTGAGACACAGGGGGATGATGCTGGAGAGATGTAGGAGGATGTTGTCTCTCCAGGATCAGGAAAAACGTACAGTACTATGTATTAACTGGTTGAACGTCTTGTGTGAAGATTAAATATTATTCCAACCCAAACAGGAAGCTACTGTACCACATGATCTCCTATATGCATACTGCGCACTGCCTCATGACACTGACTGCCTAGGGAGGCTCAACTTATTCAGAGGTCCCTTATTGCAGGGAAACCGGCATATAGGTAAGAAAAGAGACTCAAGTGCAGGCGATACATAGAGGTTGCAAAAAAAAAAAAAAAAACATGGGGCACCCAAGTGACATAGACTTGTTTGTGGGGACCCCATAAAAAAACTCAATACAATCACATATACACATAATCACACACGCGCGCACACACATACAATCATACATATATACATACACATACACAAGCGCACACACATACATATACACACACATACACAATCACACACGCGTATACACACATACACAATCACACACACATAATCACACACATGCGTATACACACATACATAATCACACACATGCGTATACACATACATAATCACATACATAATCACATACATAATCACATACACAATCACATACATACACAATCACATACATACACACATACACAATCACATACATACACACATACACAATCACATACATACACACATACACAATCACATACATACACACATACACAATCACATACACAATCACATACACACATACACAATCACATACACAATCACATACATATACACATACACAATCACATACACAATCACATACATAATCACATACATACACACATACACAATCACAATCACATACACACATACACAATCACATACACACATACACAATCACATACACAATCACATACACACATACACAATCACATACACAATCACATACACACATACACAATCACATACACAATCACATACACAATCACATACACACATACACAATCACATACACACATACACAATCACATACACATACATAGATAATCACATACACATACACAATCACATACATAATCACATACACATACACAATCACATACATACACACATACACAATCACATACATACACACATACACAATCACATACACACATACACAATCACATACACACATACACAATCACATACACAATCACAATCACACATACACAATCACATACACACATACACAATCACATACACACATACACAATCACATACACACATACACAATCACATACACACATACACAATCACATACACAATCACATACACAATCACATACACACATGCACACATACACAATCACATACATACACACATACACAATCACATACATACACACATACACAATCACATACACATACACACATACACAATCACATACACATACACAATCACATACACAATCACATACACATACACAATCACATACACAATCACATACATATACACATACACAATCACATACACACATACACAATCACATACATACACACATACACAATCACAATCACATACACAATCACATACACACATACACACATACACAATCACATACACACATACACAATCACATACACAATCACATACACAATCACATACACACATACACAATCACATACACAATCACATACACAATCACATACACAATCACATACACAATCACATACACAATCACATACACACATACACAATCACATACACAATCACATACACACATACACAATCACATACACATACATAGATAATCACATACACATACACAATCACATACATAATCACATACACAATCACATACATACACACATACACAATCACATACATACACACATACACAATCACATACACACATACACAATCACATACACACATACACAATCACATACACAATCACATACACACATACACAATCACATACACAATCACACATACACAATCACATACACAATCACATACATATACACATACACAATCACATACACACATACACAATCACATACACACATACACACATACACAATCACATACACACATGCACACATACACAATCACATACACACATACACAATCACATACATATACACATACACAATCACATACACAATCACATACACACATACACAATCACATACACACATACACAATCACATACATACACACATACACAATCACATACACAATCACATACACACATAATCACATACACATACACAATCACATACACAATCACATACATACACACATACACAATCACATACATACACACATACACAATCACAATCACATGCACACATAAACACATACACAATCACATACACACATACACAATCACATACACACATACACAATCACATACACACATACACAATCACATACACAATCACATACACAATCACATACACACATACACAATCACATACATATACACATACACAATCACATACATATACACATATACAATCACATACATACACACATACACAATCACAATCACATACATACACACATACACACATACACAATCACATACACAATCACATACACAATCACATACTCACATACACAATCACATACATAATCACATACACACAATCACACATACACATTCACACATACACAATCACATACACACATACACAATCACAATCACATACACAATCACATACATACACACATACACAATCACAATCACATACACACATACACAATCACATACACAATCACATACACACATACATATACACAATCACATACACACATATACACATACACAATCACATACACAATCACATACACATACACACATATACACATACACAATCACATACATATACACATACACACATACACAATCACATACATATACACATACATATACACATACATACACACATACACAATCACATACACACATACACAATCACATACATATACACACATACACAATCACATGCACACATACACAATCACAATCACATAAACACATACACATACACAATCACATACACAATCACATACATATACACACAATCACATATACACATACATAATCACATACACATACAAAATAACATACATACATATACACATACACAATCACATACACAATCATATACACATACACACATACACATACACAATCACATACACATATACAATCACATACACACATACATATACACATACACAATCACATATACACATACACAATCACAAACACACATACACAATCACATATACACAATCACATATACACATACATATACACATACACAATCACATATACACATACATATACACAATCACATACACACAAACACATACACAATCACATACATATACACAATCACATACACACATACACAATCACAATCACAATCACATACACAATCACAATCACATACACAATCACATACACACATACACAATCACATACACACATACACAATCACATACACAATCACATACACATACACAATCACATACATACACATACACAATCACATACATACACACATACACAATCACATACATACACACATACACAATCACATACACACATGCACAATCACATACATATACATATACACAATCACATAATCATATACACACATACATATACACATACACAATCACATACACATATACACAATCACATACACATATACACAATCATATACACATACAAAATAACATACATACATACACACACATACATATACACAAACACAATCACATACACATATACACAATCACATACACATATACACAATCACATACACATAATCATATACACATACACAATCACATACACACATACATATACACATACACAATCACATACACATATACAATCACATACATATACACATACATACACAATCACATACACATACACAATCACATATACACATACACAATCACAAACACACATACATATACACATACACAATCACATACATACACACATACATATACACATACACATACACAATCACATACACAATCACAATCACATACACACACATACAATCACATACACACATACACAATCACAATCACATACATACACACATACACAATCACAATTACATACACACATACACAATCACATACACACATACACAATCACATACACACATACACAATCACATACATATACACAATCACATACACAATCACATACACAATCACATACATACACACATACACAATCACATACATACACACATACACACATACACAATCACATACACACATACACAATCACATACACACATACATAATCACATACACACATACACAATCACATACATATACACAATCACATACATATACACATACACAATCACATACACATACATAATCACATACACAATCACATACACACATATACACATACACATACATATACACATACACAATCACATACATACACAATCACATACACACATACACAAACACATACACAATCACATACATATACACACATACACAATCACATACATATACACAATCACATACACACATACACAATCACACATAAACAATCACATACACATACACAAACATATACACAATCACATACACATACACAATCACATACACAATCACATACACACATACACAATCACATACACACATACACAATCACATACATATACACAATCACATACACACATACACAATCATATACACAATCATATACACAATCACATACACACATACATATACACAATCACATACACACATACATATACACAATCACATACACAATCACATACATATACACACATACACAATCACATACACAATCACATACACATACACAATCACATACACAATCACATACACACATACACAATCACATACATATACACACATACACAATCACATACATATACACAATCACATACACACATACACAATCACATACACAATCACATACATATACACATACACAATCACATACACAATCACATACACATATACACAATCACATACATATACACATACACATACAAAATCACATACACAATCACATACATATACACACACACATACACAATCACATACACACATACACAATCACATACATATACACACATACACAATCACATACATATACACAATCACATAGACAATCACATACACACATACACAATCACATACACATATACACATACACAATCACATACATACACACATACACAATCACATACACACATACACAATCACATACATATACACACATACACAATCACATACATATACACACATACACAATCACAATCACATAAACACATACACATACACAATCACATACATACACAATAATATACACATACAAAACAACATACATACAAACACACATACATATACACAATCACATACACATACATACACACATACACAATCACATACATATACACATACACAATCACATATACACATACACAATCACAAACACACATACATACATATACACAATCACATACATACATACATATACACATACATATACACATACACAATCACATACACACATACACAATCACATACACAATCACATATACACATACATATACACATACATATACACATACACATATACACAATCACATACACACATACACAATCACATACACACATACACAATCACATACATATACACAATCACATACATATACACATACACAATCACATACACACATACATATACACATACACAATCACATACACAATCATATACACATACACACAATCACATATACACATACACAATCACATACATATACACAATCATATACACATACACAATCACATACACAATCACATATACACATAAACAATCACATACATATACACAATCACATACATATACACATATACAATCACATACACAATCAAATACACAATCACCTGCACATACACAATCACATACACAAACACATACATCTACACATACACAATCACATACATATACACATACACAATCACATACATATACACTTACACAATCACATACATATACACATATACAATCACATACATACACACATACACAATCACATACATACACACATACATATACACAATCACATTCACATACACAATCACTTACATACACAATCACATACACAATCACATGTACACATACACAATCACATACATATACACATACACAATCACATACACAAACATATACACAATCACATACACACAATCACATACATATACACATACACACAATCACATACATATACACATACATATACACATATACACATACACATAAACACATACACAATCACATACACACATACATATACACATACACAATCACATACACAAAATCACATACATATACACATACACAATCACATACATATACACAATCACATACATATACACATACACACATACACAAACACATACATATACACAAACACATACACACATACACAATCACATACACAATCACATACACACATACACAATCACATACACAATCACATATACACATACACAATCACATATACACATACACAATCACATACATATACACATACACAAACATATACACAATCACATACACACATACACAATCACATACACAATCACATACATATACACAATCACATACATATACACAATCACATACACATACATAATCACATACACAATCACATACACACATATACACATACACATACATATACACATACACAATCACATACATACACAATCACATACACACATACACAAACACATACACAATCACATACATATACACACATACACAATCACATACATATACACAATCACATACACACATACACAATCACACATAAACAATCACATACACATACACAAACATATACACAATCACATACACATACACAATCACATACACAATCACATACACACATACACAATCACATACACACATACACAATCACATACATATACACAATCACATTATTATTATTATTATTATTATTACCAGTTATTTATATAGCGCACACATATTCCGCAGCGCTTTACAGAGAATATTTGGCCATTCACATCAGTCCCTGCCCCAGTGGAGCTTACACTCTATATTCCGTATCACACACACACACACATATACACACTAGGGGTAATTTTGCTAGGAGCCAATTAACCTACCAGTATATTTTTGGAGTGCACACATACACAATCATATACACAATCATATACACAATCACATACACACATACATATACACAATCACATACACATACACACATACATATACACAATCACATACACAATCACATACATATACACACATACACAATCACATACACAATCACATACACATACACAATCACATACACAATCACATACACACATACACAATCACATACATATACACACATACACAATCACATACATATACACAATCACATACACACATACACAATCACATACACAATCACATACATATACACATACACAATCACATACACAATCACATACACATATACACAATCACATACATATACACATACACATACAAAATCACATACACAATCACATACATATACACACACACATACACAATCACATACACACATACACAATCACATACACACATACACAATCACATACATATACACACATACACAATCACATACATATACACAATCACATAGACAATCACATACACACATACACAATCACATACACATATACACATACACAATCACATACATACACACATACACAATCACATACACACATACACAATCACATACATATACACACATACACAATCACATACATATACACACATACACAATCACAATCACATAAACACATACACATACACAATCACATACATACACAATAATATACACATACAAAACAACATACATACAAACACACATACATATACACAATCACATACACATACATACACACATACACAATCACATACATATACACATACACAATCACATATACACATACACAATCACAAACACACATACATACATATACACAATCACATACATACATACATACATATACACATACATATACACATACACAATCACATACACACATACACAATCACATACACAATCACATATACACATACATATACACATACACATATACACAATCACATACACACATACACAATCACATACACACATACACAATCACATACATATACACAATCACATACATATACACATACACAATCACATACACACATACATATACACATACACAATCACATACACAATCATATACACACAATCACATATACACATACACAATCACATACATATACACAATCATATACACATACACAATCACATACACAATCACATATACACATAAACAATCACATACATATACACAATCACATACATATACACATATACAATCACATACACAATCAAATACACAATCACCTGCACATACACAATCACATACACAAACACATACATCTACACATACACAATCACATACATATACACATACACAATCACATACATATACACTTACACAATCACATACATATACACATATACAATCACATACATACACACATACACAATCACATACATACACACATACACACATACATATACACAATCACATTCACATACACAATCACTTACATACACAATCACATACACAATCACATGTACACATACACAATCACATACATATACACATACACAATCACATACACAAACATATACACAATCACATACACACAATCACATACATATACACATACACACAATCACATACATATACACATACATATACACATATACACATACACATAAACACATACACAATCACATACACACATACATATACACATACACAATCACATACACAAAATCACATACATATACACATACACAATCACATACATATACACAATCACATACATATACACATACACACATACACAAACACATACATATACACAAACACATACACACATACACAATCACATACACAATCACATACACACATACACAATCACATACACAATCACATATACACATACACAATCACATATACACATACACAATCACATACACACAATCACATACACACATACACAATCACATACACACATACACAATCACATACATATACACAATCACATACATATACACAATCACATACACACATACACAATCACATACACAATCACATACACACAATCACATACATATACACAATCACATACACACATACACACTTACACAATCACATACATATACACACACAATCACATACACATACACAATCATATACACATACACAATCACATACACAATCACATACACATACACAATCACACACATACACACAATCACATACACATACATATACACATACACATACACACATACACAATCACATACATATACACATACACACATACATAAACACATACACACATACACAATCATATACACATACACAATCACATACACACATACACAATCACAATCATATACACATACACAATCACATATACATACACATACACAATCACATATATATACACATACACAATCACATACACATACACAATCACATACACACATACATATACACATACACACATACATATACATATACACAATCACGTACACACATACACAATCACATACACAATCACATACATATACACACATACACAATCACATACATATACACACATACACAATCACATACATATACACAATCACATACACACATACACAATCACATACATATATACATACACAATCACAATCACATACACAATCACATACATACACACATACACAATCACATACATACACACATACACAATCACATACACACATACACACATACACAATCACATACATATACATATACACAATCACATACACACATACACAATCATATACACAATCACATACACACATACACACATACATATACACAATCACATACACATACACATACACACATACACACATACATATACACAATCACATACACACATACACACATACATATACACAATCACATACACATACACACATACACACATACATATACACAATCACATACACAATCACATACATATACACACATACACACATACACAATCACATACACACATATACACATACACAATCACATACACACATACACAAACACATACACAATCACATACATATACACAATCACATACACAATCACATACACACATACACAATCACATACATATACACAGACACAATCACATACACAATCACATACACAAACACATAAACACATACACAATCACATACACATATACACAATCACATACATATACACATACACAATCACATACACACATACACAATCACATACATATACACACACACATACACAATCACATACACACATACACAATCACATACACACATACACAATCACACACACATACACAATCACATACATATACACAATCACATAGACAAGCACATACACACATACACAATCACATACATTTACACATACATACACAATCACATACACACAATCACATACATATACACACATACACAATCACATACACACATACACAATCACAATCACATACATATACACATACATATACACATACACACATACACAATAATATACACATACAAAACAACATACATACATACATACACACACACAAACACATACACAATCACGTACACATATACACTTACACAATCACATACACATACACAATCACATACATAATCACATACACACATACACAATCATACACACATACATATACACATATACAATCACATACATATACACATACATACACACATACACAATCACATACATATACACATACACAATCACATATACACATACACAATCACAAACACACATACATATACACATACATATACACATACACAATCACATACATACACACATACATATACACATACATATACACATACACAATCACATACACATACATATACACATACATATACACAATCACATACACAATCACAATCACATACACAATCACATACATACACACATACACAATCACATACATACACACATACACAATCACAATCACATACACACATACACAATCACATACATATACATATACACAATCACATACAGACATACACAATCATATACACAATCACATACACACATACACACATACATATACACAATCACATACACATACACAATCACATACACAATCACATACATATACACACATACACACATACACAATCACATACAATCACATACACAAACACATACACAATCACATACATATACACAATCACATACACACATACACAATCACATACACACATACACAATCACATACACAATCACATACACATATACCATCACATACATATACACATACATACACACATACACAATCGCATACATATACACATACACAATCACATATACACATACACAATCACAAACACATACATATACACATACATACACACATACATATACACATACACACATACATATACACATACATATACACAATCACATACATATACATATACACAATCACATACACAATCACATACACATACACAATCACATATACACAATCACATACACACATACACATACACAATCACATACATATACACATACACAATCACATACACAATCACATACACATATACCATCACATACATATACACATACATACACACATACACAATCGCATACATATACACATACACAATCACATATACACATACACAATCACAAACACATACATATACACATACATACAAACATACATATACACATACACACATACATATACACATACATATACACAATCACATACATATACATATACACAATCACATACACAATCACATACACATACACAATCACATATACACATACACAATCACATACACACATACACATACACATACACAATCACATACATATACACATACACAATCACATACACAATCACATACACAATCACATACATATACACATACACAATCACATACACATACACATACACACAATCACATATACACATACACAATCACATACATAAACACAATCATATACACAATCACATACACAATCACATATACACATACACAATCACATACACACATACACAATCACATACATATACACAATCACATACACACATACACAATCATATACACAATCACATACACACATACACAATCACATATACACATACATATACACATACACAATCACATATACACATACATATACACAATCACATACACAATCACATACACACATACACAATCACATAGACAATCACATACACACATACACAATCACATACACAATCACATACATATACACATACATACACACATACACAATCACATACACACAATCACATACACATACACACAATCACATATACACATACACAATCATATACACATACACAATCACATACACAATCACATATACAATCACATGCACATACACAATCACATACATACACACATACACAATCACACATACACAATCACATACACAAACACATACATATACACATACACAATCACATACACACATCCACAATCACATATACATACATATACAATCACATACACAATCACATACACAATCACATACACAATCACATACACACATACACAATCACAAACACACATACACAATCACATACATATACACATACACAATCGCATACACACATATACACAATCACATACATATACACATACACACATACATATACACAATCACATACACAATCACACACACATACACAATCACATACACAATCACATACACACATACACAATCACATACACACATACACAATCACATACACAATCACATATACACATACACAATCACATATACACATACACAATCACATATACACATACACAATCACATACACAGACATATACACAATCACATACACAATCAAATACACACATACACAATCACATACACAATCACATATACACAATCACATACATATACACAATCACATACACAAACATATACACATACACACATACACAATCACATACACACATACACAATCACATATACACATACACAATCACATACATATACACATACACAATCACATACATATACACACAATCACATACATATACACATACATAATCACATGCACAATCACATACACACAATCACATACACATACACACACAATCACATACACATACACACACATATACACATACACAATCATATACACATACACAATCACATACACACATACACAATCATATACACATACACAATCACATACATATACACATACACAATCACATACACAAAATCACATACATATACACATACACAATCACATACATATACACAATCACATACACACATACACAATCACATACATATACACATACACACACACACAAACACATACATATACACAAACACATACACACATACACAATCACATACATATACACAATCACATACACATACACACAATCACATACACACAATCACATACATATACACATACACAATCACATACACACATACACACTTACACAATCACATACATATACACACACAATCACATATACATACACAATCACATACACAATCACATACACACACATACACACAATCACATACACATACACAATCACATACATATACACATACATACACATACATATACACATACACAATCACATACACAATCACATACACACATACACAATCATATACACATACACATACACATACACAATCACATACACAATCACATACACACATACACAATCATATACACATACACAATCACATATATATACACATACACAATCACATACACATACACAATCACATACATATACACAATCACATACACACATACATATACACATACACAATCACATACACATACACAATCATATACACATACACAATCACATACATATACACAATCACATACATATACACAATCACATACACAATCACATACATAATCACATACATATACAATCACATACACAATCACATACACAATCACAATCATATACACATACACAATCACATATATATACACATACACAATCACATACACAATCACATACATATACACATACACAATCACATACACACATACACATACACAATCATATACACATACACAATCACATACATATACACAATCACATACACACATACACATACACAATCACATACATAATCACATACATATACACAATCACATACACATACACAATCATATACACAATCACATACACAATCACACACACACATACACAATCACATACACATACATATACACACACACATACACACATACACAATCACATACATAATCACATACATATACACAATCACATACACACATACATATACACATACACAATCACATACATATACACAATCATATACACAATCACAATCACATACATATACACATACATATACACATACACAATCACATACACAATCACACATATATACGTATACACATACACATACATATACAGAATCACATACATATACACATACACAATCACATACATATACACAATCACATACATAATCACATACATAATCACATACACATACATATACACAATCACATACATATACATATACACATACATATACACAATCACATACATATACACATACATACATACACATACATATACATATACACATACACAATCACATACACAATCACAATCATATACACAATCACATACACACATACACAATCATATACACATACACATACACAATCACATACACAATCACATACACACATACACAATCACAATCATATACACATACACAATCACATATATATACACATACACAATCACATACACATACACAATCACATACACATACACAATCACATACACACATACATATACACATACACACATACATATACACATACACAATCACATACACACATACACAATCACATACACACATACACAATCATATACACATACACAATCACATATACACATACACAATCATATACACATACACAATCACATACATATACATATACCCATACACAATCACATACACACAATCACATACATATACACATACATATACACAATCACATACACAATCACATACATATACACATACACAAACACATACACACATACATACACACAATCACATACATATACACACATACATTTACACATACACACAATCACATACACAATCACATACATATACACATACACAATCACATACACACATACACATACACAATCATATACACATACACAATCACATACATATACACAATCACATACACAATCACATACATATACACATACATACACATACACAATCACATACACAATCACACACATACACACATACATACACATACACAATCACATACACAATCACACACATACACAATCACATACACATACACAATCACATACACACAATCACATACACACACACACAATCACATACATACACAATCACATACACAATCACATACATATACACAATCACATACATATACACATACACAATCACATACACAATCACATACATATACACATACACAATCACATACACAATCACATACATACACACATACACAATCACATACATATACACATACACAATCACATACACACACACACAATCACATACACACATACACAATCACATACATATACACACAATCATACATATACACAATCATACATATACACAATCACATACATATACACAATCACATACATATACACATACACAATCACACATACACAATCACATACACACATTCACACATAGACACTGTGCTATAACTCACCCTTTCCCAGACAGTATGTGGTTGTCCCGCTGGCACCTCTCCAGCTTCTCCTGTGCCTCCTCGCGGAACCTCTCAGCTACAGAGACAGCGATGCGGAGATCTGACTGCAGCAGGGTCAGATCCTGCACCTCGCCCTGTGGGGTGACACAGTGATGGCATGATCGAGGAGCCGTGTAATCATTAGTGTAAGTGCTAATAGGGCTCTCTCATCCTAACACACAGCGGTAATCTAAGATTATCACAGCATTGCTCTCACCATCTCTACAGGGAGGAGGAGCTATATAATAAGAGGGGAGGAGCTTTATGGTGAGGGAGGAGGAGCTATGTAGTAAGAGAGGGACCAGTATAGTGAGGGAGATGGAGGAAGCTGTATAGTGAGAGAGGAGGAGCTATATAATGAGGGGTGGGGGGAGCAGTATACTGAGAGGTGGAGGCAGCTGTATAGTGATAGAGAAGGAGCTATATAATGAAGGGTGGGGGGAGCAGTATACTGAGGGAGGTGGAGGCAGCTGTATAGTGAGAGAGGAGTAGCTATATAATGAAGGGTGGGGGGAGTAGTATAGTGAGGGAGGTGGAGGCAACTGTATAATGAGAGAGGAGGAGCTGTATAATGAGGGGTGGGGGGAGCAGTATAGTGAGAGAGGAGGAGCTATATAATGAGGGGTGGAGGCAGCTGTATAGTGAGAGAGGAGAAGCTATATAATGAAGGGTGGGGGAAGCAGTAAAGTGAGGGAGGTGGAGGCAGCTGTATAGTGAGAGGAGGAGCTATATAATGAGGGGTGGGGGGAGCAGTATAGTGAGAGAGGAGGAGCTATATAATGAGGGGTGGGGGGAACAGTATAGTGAGAGAGGAGGAGCTATATAATGAGGGGTGGGGGGAGCAGTATAGTGAGGGAGGTGGAGGCAGCTGTATAGTGAGAGAGGAGGAGCTATATAATGAGGGGTGGGGGGAGCAGTATACTGAGAGGTGGAGGCAGCTGTATAGTGATAGAGAAGGAGCTATATAATGAAGGGTGGGGGGAGCAGTATACTGAGGGAGGTGGAGGCAGCTGTATAGTGAGAGAGGAGTAGCTATATAATGAAGGGTGGGGGGAGTAGTATAGTGAGGGAGGTGGAGGCAACTGTATAATGAGAGAGGAGGAGCTGTATAATGAGGGGTGGGGGGAGCAGTATAGTGAGAGAGGAGGAGCTATATAATGAGGGGTGGAGGCAGCTGTATAGTGAGAGAGGAGAAGCTATATAATGAAGGGTGGGGGAAGCAGTAAAGTGAGGGAGGTGGAGGCAGCTGTATAGTGAGAGGAGGAGCTATATAATGAGGGGTGGGGGGAGCAGTATAGTGAGAGAGGAGGAGCTATATAATGAGGGGTGGGGGGAACAGTATAGTGAGAGAGGAGGAGCTATATAATGAGGGGTGGGGGGAGCAGTATAGTGAGGGAGGTGGAGGCAGCTGTATAGTGAGAGAGGAGGAGCTATATAATGAGAGGTGGGGGGAGCAGTACAGTGAGAGAGGAGGAGCTATATAATGAGGGGTGGGGGGAGCAGTATAGTGAGAGAGGAGGAGCTATAAAATGAGAGGTGGGGGGGAGCAGTATAGTGAGGGAGGTGGAGGCAGCTGTATAGTGAGAGGAGGAGTTATATAACGAAGGGTGGGGGGAGCAGTATAGTGAGAGAGGAGGAGCTATATAATGAGGGGTGGGGGGAGCAGTATAGTGAGAGAGGTGGAGGCAGCTGTATAGTGAGAGAGGAGGAGCTATATAATGAAGGGTGGGGGGAGCAGTATAGTGAGAGAGGAGGAGCTATATAATGAAGGGTGGGGGAGCAGTATAGTGAGTGGAGGAGCTATATAATGAGGGGTGGGGGGAGCAGTATAGTGAGAGAGGAGGAGCTATAAAATGAGAGGTGGGGAGAGCAGTATAGTGAGGGAGGTGGAGGCAGCTGTATAGTGAGAGGAGGAGTTATATAACGAAGGGTGGGGGGAGCAGTATACTGAGGGAGGTGGAGGCAGCTGTATAGTGAGAGGAGGAGTTATATAAAGAGGGGTGGGGGAGCAGAATAGTGAGAGGAGGAGCTATATAATGAGGGGTGGGGGGAACAGTATAGTGAGGGAGGTGGAGGCAGCTGTACAGTGAGAGGAGGAGCTATATAATGAGGGGTGGGGGGAGCAGTATAGTGAGGGAGGTGGAGGCAGCTGTATAGTGATAGAGGAGGAGCTATATAATGAGGGGTGGGGGGAGCAGTATAGTGAGGGAGATGGAGGCAGCTGTATAGTGAGAGGAGGAGCTATATAATGAGGAGTGGGGGGAGCAGTATAGTGAGGGAGGTGGAGGCAGCTGTATAGTGAGAGAGGAGGAGCTATATAATGAGGGGAGGGGGAGCAGTATAGTGAGAGAGGAGCAGCTATATAATGAGGGGTGGGGATCCAGTATAGTGAGGGAGGTGGAGGCAGCTGTATAGTGAGATAGGAGGAGCTATATAATGAGGGGTGGGGGAGCAGTATAGTGAGAGAGGAGGAGCTATATAATGAAGGGTGGGGGGAGCAGTATAGTGAGAGAGGAGGAGCTATATAATGAGGGGTGGGGGGAGCAGTATACTGAGAGGTGGAGGCAGCTGTATAGTGATAGAGAAGGAGCTATATAATGAAGGGTGGGGGGAGCAGTATACTGAGGGAGGTGGAGGCAGCTGTATAGTGAGAGAGGAGTAGCTATATAATGAAGGGTGGGGGGAGTAGTATAGTGAGGGAGGTGGAGGCAACTGTATAATGAGAGAGGAGGAGCTGTATAATGAGGGGTGGGGGGAGCAGTATAGTGAGAGAGGAGGAGCTATATAATGAGGGGTGGAGGCAGCTGTATAGTGAGAGAGGAGAAGCTATATAATGAAGGGTGGGGGAAGCAGTAAAGTGAGGGAGGTGGAGGCAGCTGTATAGTGAGAGGAGGAGCTATATAATGAGGGGTGGGGGGAGCAGTATAGTGAGAGAGGAGGAGCTATATAATGAAGGGTGGGGGAGCAGTATAGTGAGAGAGGAGGAGCTATTGAATGAAGGGTGGGGGGAGCAGTAAAGTGAGGGAGGTGGAGGCAGCTGTATAGTGAAAGAGAAGGAGCTATATAATGAGGGGTGGGGGGAGCAGTATAGTGAGAGGAGGAGCTATATAATGAGGGGTGGGGGGAGCAGTATAGTGAGGGAGGTGGAGGCAGCTGTATAGTGAGAGAGGAGGAGCTATATAATGAGGGGAGGGGGAGCAGTATAGTGAGGGAGGAGGAGCTATATAATGAGGGGTGGGGGAGCTGTATAGTGAGAGAGGAGGAGCTATATAATGAGGGGTGGGGGGAGCAGTATACTGAGGGAGGTGGAGGCAGCTGTATAGTGAGAGAGGAGGAGCTATATAATGAGGGGAGGGGGAGCAGTATAGTTAGGGAGGTGGAGGCAGCTGTATAGTGAGAGAGGAGGAGCTATATAATGAGGGAAGGGGGAGCAGTATAGTGAGGGAGGAGGAGCTATATAATGAGGGGTGGGGGAGCTGTATAGTGAGAGAGGAGGAGCGATATAATGAGGGGTGGGGGGAGCAGTATACTGAGGGAGGTGGAGGCAGCTGTATAGTGAGAGAGGAGGAGCTATATAATGAGGGGAGGGGGAGCAGTATAGTGAGGGAGGTGGAGGCAGCTGTATAGTGAGAGAGGAGGAGCTATATAATGAGGGGAGGGGGAGCAGTATAGTGAGGGAGGAGGAGCTATATAATGAGGGGTGGGGGAGCAGTATAGTGAGAGAGGAGGAGCGATATAATGAGGGGTGGGGGGAGCAGTATACTGAGGTAGATGGAGGCAGCTGTATAGTGAGAGGAGGAGCTATATAATGAGGGGTGGGGGGAGCAGTATACTGAGGGAGGTGGAGGCAGCTGTATAGTGATAGAGGAGGAGCTATATAATGAGGGGTGGGGGGAGCAGTATAGTGAGGGAGGTGGAGGCAGCTGGATAGTGAGAGGAGGAGCTATATAATGAGGGGTGGGGGGAGCAGTATAGTGAGGGAGGTGGAGGCAGCTGTATAGTGATAGAGGAGGAGCTATATAATGAAAGGTGGAGGCAACTGTATAGTGAGAGGAGGAGCTATATAATGAGGGGTGGGGGGAGCAGTATAGTGAGAGAGGAGGAGCAATATAATGAAGGGTGGCGGGAGCAGTATAGTGAGGGAGGTGGAGGCAGCTGCATAGTGAGAGAGGAGGAGCTATATAATGAGGGGAGGGGGAGCAGTATAGTGAGGGAGGAGGAGCTATATAATGAGGGGTGGGGGGGCTGTATAGTGAGAGAGGAGGAGCTATTTAATGAGGGGTGGGGGGAGCAGTATACTGAGGGAGGTGGAGGCAGCTGTATAGTGAGAGAGGAGGAGCTATATAATGAGGGGTGGGGGGAGCAGTATAGTGAGGGAGATGGAGGCAGCTGTATAGCGAGAGAGGAGGAGCTATATAATGAAGGGTGGGGGGAGCAGTATAGTGAGGGAGGTGGAGGCAGCTGTATAGTGAGAGAGGAGGAGCTATATAATCAGGGGTGGGGGGAGCTGTATAATGAGAGAGGAGGAGCAATATAATGAGAGGTGGGGGGAGCAGTATAGTGAGAGAGGAGGAGCTATATAATGAGGGGTGGGGGGAGCAGTATAGTGAGAGAGGAGGAGCTATATACTGAGGGGTGGGGGGAGCAGTATAGTGAGGGAGGTGGAGGCAGCTGTATAGTGATAGAGGAGGAGCTATATAATGAGGGGTGGGGGAGCAGTATAGTGAGAGGAGGAGCTATATAATGAAGGGTGGGGGGAGCAGTATAGTGAGAGAGAAGGAGCTATATAATGAGGGGTGGGGAGAGCTGTATAGTGAGGGAGGTGGAGGCAGCTGTATAGTGAGAGAGGAGGAGCTATATAATGAGGGGTGGGGGGAGCAGTATACTGAGGGAGGTGGAGGCAGCTGTATAGTGATAGAGGAGGAGCTATATAATGAGGGGTGGGGGGAGCAGTATAGTGAGGGAGGTGGAGGCAGCTGTATAGTGAGAGAGGAGGAGCTATATAATCATGGGTGGGGGAGCTGTATAGTGAGAGAGGAGGAGCTATATAATGAGGGGTGGGGGGAGCAGTATAGTGAGAGGAGGAGCTATATAATGAGGGGTGGGGGGAGCTGTATAGTGAGAGGAGGAGCTATATAATCAGGGGTGGGGGGAACTGTATAGTGAGGGAGGTGGAGGCAGCTGTATAGTGAGAGGAGGAGCTATATAATGAGGGGAGGGGGAGCAGTATAGTGAGAGGAGGAGCTATATTGTGAGAGAGGAGGAGCTATATAATGAGGGATGGTGGAGCAGTATAGTGAGGACACTTTAGTTGTTGTCTGACCTGAAGCTCATATATCCTCTGCTTTAAGTTGAGATTTTCTGTTTCCAGTCGATAGACACAATCTGAGAAAGCAATAGAGCAGTACTGAGTATATACTGTATGGCCGACGCCACAGATACAGAACAAACTAGAATACTGAGACAGAAGAGAATCTGTGACGTGATTACCTGACATCACTATTATTACAGGGGTGCTACATGACGTGTGATTACCTGACATCACTATTATTATTACAGGGGTGCTACATGACGTGTGATTACCTGACATCACTATTATTATTACAGGGGTGCTATGTGACGTGATTACCTGACATCACTATTATTACAGGGGTGCTACGTGATGTGTGATTACCTGACATCACTATTATTATTACAAGGGTGCTAAGTAACGTGTGATTACCTGACATCACTATTATTACAGGGGTGCTACGTGATGTGTGATTACCTGACATCACTATTATTATTACAGGGGTGCTAAGTAACGTGTGATTACCTGACATCACTATCATTATTACAGGGGTGCTACGTGATGTGTGATTACCTGACATCACTATTATTATTACAGGGGTGCTATGTGACGTGATTACCTGACATCACTATTATTATTACAGGGGTGCTACGTAACGTGTGATTACCTGACATCACTATTATTATTACAGGGGTGCTAAGTAACGTGTGATTACCTGACATCACTATTATTACAGGGGTGCTACGTGATGTGTGATTACCTGACATCACTATTATTATTACAGGGGTGCTAAGTAACGTGTGATTACCTGACATCACTATCATTATTACAGGGGTTCTACGTGATGTGTGATTACCTGACATCACTATTATTATTACAGGGGTGCTATGTGACGTGATTACCTGACATCACTATTATTATTACAGGGGGTGCTACGTGACGTGTGATTACCTGACATCACTATTATTATTACAGGGGTGCTACGTAACGTGTGATTACTTGACATCACTATTATTATTACAGGGGGTGCTACGTGACGTGTGATTACCTGACATCACTATTATTATTACAGGGGGTGCTACGTGACGTGTGATTACCTGACATCACTATTATTATTACAGGGGGTGCTACATGACGTGTGATTACTTGACATCACTATTATTATTACAGGGGGTGCTACATGACGTGTGATTACCTGACATCACTATTATTACAGGGGTGCTACGTGACGTGTGATTACCTGACATCACTATTATTATTACAGGGGTGCTAAGTAACGTGTGATTACCTGACATCACTATTATTATTACAGGGGTGCTACGTAACGTGTGATTACCTGACATCACTATTATTATTACAGGGGTGCTACGTGACGTGTGATTACCTGACATCACTATTATTATTACAGGGGTGCTTTGTGACGTGTGATTACCTGACATCACTATTATTATTACAGGGGGTTCTACGTGACGTGTGATTACCTGACATCACTATTATTATTACAGGGGGTGCTACGTGACGTGTGATTACCTGACATCACTATCATTATTACAGGGGAGCTATGTTACGTGTTTTTACCGGTCATCACTATTATTATTACAGGGGTGCTTTGTGACGTGTGATTACCTGACATCACTATTATTATTACAGGGGTGCTACGTAATGTGTGATTACCTGACATCACTATTATTATTACAGGGGAGGTATGTGATGTGTGATTACCTGACATCACTATTATTATTACAGGGGAGGTATGTGATGTGTGATTACCTGACATCACTATTATTATTACAGGGGTGCTACGTGACGTGTGATTACCTGACATCACTATTATTATTACAGGGGAGCTATGTGATGTGTGATTACCTGACATCACTATTATTATTACAGGGGTGCTACGTGACGTGTGATTACCTGACATCACTATTATTATTACAGGGGAGGTATGTGATGTGTGATTACCTGACATCACTATTATTATTACAGGGGTGCTACGTGACGTGTGATTACCTGACATCACTATTATTATTACAGGGGAGCTATGTGATGTGTGATTACCTGACATCACTATTATTATTACAAGGGTGCTACGTGACGTGTGATTACCTGACATCACTATTATTATTACAGGGGTGCTACGTGACGTGTGATTACCTGACATCACTATTATTATTACAGGGGTGCTATGTGACATGTGATTACCTGACATCACTATTATTATTACAGGGGTGCTATGTGACATGTGATTACCTGACATCACTATTATTATTACAGGGGTGCTACGTGACGTGTGATTACCTAACATCACTATTATAATTACAGGGGAGGTATGTGACTTGTCAGTTACATAATAGCCGCTAATGTTGTTTATCTGTAAGGCGCCACAGAACCCTGAGGAAAATCCTACATGAAGCAAATCATATAGTCTTCATTCTAGCACCTGCACCTGTCACACCCTGTGCCCTTCCTCTATCCTGCCTGGGGGGGAGACTGGAGTTACCCTGGGGTAGTGTCAGTAGTGATCATTCTAGCACCCTGCACCTGTCACACCCTGTGCCCTTCCTCTATCCTGCCTGGGGGGAGACTGGAGTTACCCTGGGGCAGTGTCAGTAGTGATCATTCTAGCACCCTGCACCTGTCACACCCTGTGCCCTTCCTCTATCCTGCCTGGGGGGGGGGGGGGGGGGCTGGAGTTACCCTGGGGCAGTGTCAGTAGTGATCATTCTAGCACCCTGCACCTGTCACACCCTGTGCCCTTCCTCTATCCTGCCTGGGGGGAGACTGGAGTTACCCTGGGGCAGTGTCAGTAGTGATCATTCTAGCACCCTGCACCTGTCACACCCTGTGCCCTTCCTCTATCCTGCCTGGGGGGGGGGGAGACTGGAGTTACCCTGGGGTAGTGTCAGTAGTGATCATTCTAGCACCCTGCACCTGTCACACTCTGTGCCCTTCCTCTATCCTGCCTGGGGGGAGACTGGAGTTACCCTGGGGTAGTGTCAGTAGTGATCATTCTAGCACCCTGCACCTGTCACACCCTGTGCCCTTCCTCTATCCTGCCTGGGGGGGGAGACTGGAGTTACCCTGGGGTAGTGTCAGTAGTGATCATTCTAGCACCCTGCACCTGTCACACCCTGTGCCCTTCCTCTATCCTGCCTGGGGGGAGACTGGAGTTACCCTGGGGTAGTGTCAGTAGTGATCATTCTAGCACCCTGCACCTGTCACACCCTGTGCCCTTCCTCTATCCTGCCTGGGGGGGAGACTGGAGTTACCCTGGGGTAGTGTCAGTAGTGATCATTCTAGCACCCTGCACCTGTCACACCCTGTGCCCTTCCTCTATCCTGCCTGGGGGGGGAGACTGGAGTTACCCTGGGGTAGTGTCAGTAGTGATCATTCTAGCACCCTGCACCTGTCACACCCTGTGCCCTTCCTCTATCCTGCCTGGGGGGAGACTGGAGTTACCCTGGGGTAGTGTCAGTAGTGATCATTCTAGCACCCTGCACCTGTCACACCCTGTGCCCTTCCTCTATCCTGCCTGGGGGGGAGACTGGAGTTACCCTGGGGTAGTGTCAGTAGTGATCATTCTAGCACCCTGCACCTGTCACACCCTGTGCCCTTCCTCTATCCTGCCTGGGGGGGGAGACTGGAGTTACCCAGGGGCAGTGTCAGTAGTGATCATTCTAGCACCCTGCACCTGTCACACCCTGTGCCCTTCCTCTATCCTGCCTGGGGGGGAGACTGGAGTTACCCTGGGGTAGTGTCAGTAGTGATCATTCTAGCACCCTGCACCTGTCACACCCTGTGCCCTTCCTCTATCCTGCCTGGGGGGGGAGACTGGAGTTACCCTGGGGCAGTGTCAGTAGTGATCATTCTGGCACCCTGCACCTGTCACACCCTGTGCCCTTCCTCTATCCTGCCTGGGGGGGGGGGGAGACTGGAGTTACCCTGGGGCAGTGTCAGTAGTGATCATTCTGGCACCCTGCACCTGTCACACCCTGTGCCCTTCCTCTATCCTGCCTGGGGGGAGACTGGAGTTACCCTGGGGCAGTGTCAGTAGTGATCATTCTAGCACCCTGCTCCTGTCACACCCTGTGCCCTTCCTCTATCCTGCCTGGGGGGGGGAGAGACTGGAGTTACCCTGGGGTAGTGTCAGTAGTGATCATTCTAGCACCCTGCACCTGTCACACCCTGTGCCCTTCCTCTATCCCACCTGGGGGGGAGACTGGAGTTACCCTGGGGTAGTGTCAGTAGTGATCATTCTAGCACCAGTCTCTCTCTCTCTCTCTGGCGGTGCAGGTGAGCAGTCTCTGAGCGCCCCCTCTCTCTCTCTCTCTCTCTCTGGCGGTGCAGTTGAGCAGTCTCTGAGCGCCCCCTCTCTCTCTCTCTCTGGCGGTGCAGTTGAGCAGTCTCTGAGCGCCCCCCTCTCTCTCTCTCTCTCTCTCTGGCGGTACAGGTGAGCAGTCTCTGAGCGCCCCCTCTCTCTCTCTCTCTCTGGCGGTTCAGTTGAGCAGTCTCTGAGCGCCCCCTCTCTCTCTCTCTCTGGCGGTGCAGTTGAGCAGTCTCTGAGCGCCCCTCTCTCTCTCTGGCGGTGCAGTTGAGCAGTCTCTGAGCGCCCCCCTCTCTCTCTCTCTCTGGCGGTGCGGGTGAGCAGTCTCTGAGCGCCCCCCTCTCTCTCTGGCGGTGCAGGTGAGCAGTCTCTGAGCGCCCCCCTCTCTCTCTGGCGGTGCAGGTGAGCAGTCTCTGAGCGCCCCCCTCTCTCTCTGGCGGTGCAGGTGAGCAGTCTCTGAGCGCCCCCCTCTCTCTCTGGCGGTGCAGGTGAGCAGTCTCTGAGCGCCCCCCTCTCTCTCTGGCGGTGCAGGTGAGCAGTCTCTGAGCGCCCCCCTCTCTCTCTGGCGGTGCAGGTGAGCAGTCTCTGAGCGCCCCCCTCTCTCTCTGGCGGTGCAGTTGAGCAGTTTCTCTCTCTCTTTCTCTCTCTTTTTTTTCCGGAACAGTGGATCTCTGGGAGCATGGCATCTCCTCATGTGCCCGGCGGCCTGCCCAGCACATGAGCAGAGACAGAGAGAGGGGTATGATAATTGGGTGCAGGGTCTGTGATGGGGATACCCTGCACCCATTATAGATACACTATTGAATATATAGCCAGAAACCTCTATTTTAAACCCCACTTCCCTGCTGTCCCTTGGAGTATGTGTGGGTGATATAAATGGCGTGCCTAAAGTATCTGGCCATGCTGGTACTTGTAATGCATCTTGCATCCTCCTTCCTGCAGAGCATCTCGTCTTTGTAATCTTTACTGCAGAACCAATATTCTCATTTCAACAGAACATTTTACCTCTAATCTCTGGTCTGTAAAGCACCTTACTAGTATTTTTACCATCATTAGTGAAGAACATCACACTTACAGCCTTGTTTCTGCAGAACATCTCACCTTTAACATCCTTCCATCTACGTGCTACATTTCTGCTAAATAATGGCTGAAGTTATCTCACCTGGCAGTCTCTCGCTCTCCTCTTGTTGGGGTCTCCTGGATTCCAGCACTCCTGTGTGACCCAATCTGCCTTGTGTACCTTTCCCACAGTCCTGCAGGTCATCCTGTCAGTGATCAATCAGAGATGTCACATTCCTCATACTGTCTCTCTGTCCTCATACTGTCTGTCCTCATACTGTCTCTCAGTCCTCATACTGTCTCTCTGTCCTCATACTGTCTGTCCTCATACTGTCTCTCTGTCCTCATACTGTCTGTCCTCATACTGTCTCTCTGTCCTCATACTGTCTGTCCTCATACTGTCTCTCAGTCCTCATACTGTCTCTCTGTCCTCATACTGTCTCTCTGTCCTCATACTGTCTCTCTGTCCTCACACTGTCTCTCTGTCCTCACACTGTCTGTCCTCATACTGTCTCTCTGTCCTCATACTGTCTGTCCTCATACTGTCTCTCTGTCCTCATACTGTCTCTCTGTCCTCATACTGTCTGTCCTCATACTGTCTGTCCTTATACTGTCTCTCTCTGTCCTCATACTGTCTGTCCTCATACTGTCTCTCTCTGTCCTCATACTGTCTGTCCTCATACTGTCTCTCTGTCCTCACACTGTCTCTCTGTCCTCATACTGTCTCTCTGTCCTCATACTGTCTCTCTGTCCTCACACTGTCTCTCTGTCCTCATACTGTCTCTCTGTCCTCACACTGTCTCTCTGTCCTCACACTGTCTGTCCTCATACTGTCTCTCTGTCCTCACACTGTCTCTCTGTCCTCATACTGTCTCTCTGTCCTCACACTGTCTCTCTGTCCTCACACTGTCTCTCTGTCCTCACACTGTCTCTCTGTCCTCACACTGTCTCTCTGTCCTCACACTGTCTGTCCTCATACTGTCTCTCTGTCCTCACACTGTCTCTCTGTCCTCATACTGTCTCTCTGTCCTCATACTGTCTCTCTGTCCTCATACTGTCTCTCTGTCCTCATACTGTCTGTCCTTATACTGTCTCTCTCTGTCCTCATACTGTCTCTCTGTCCTCATACTGTCTGTCCTTATACTGTCTCTCTCTGTCCTCACACTGTCTCTCTGTCCTCACACTGTCTCTCTGTCCTCACACTGTCTCTCTGTCCTCACACTGTCTGTCCTCATACTGTCTCTCTGTCCTCATACTGTCTGTCCTCATACTGTCTCTCTCTGTCCTCATACTGTCTGTCCTCATACTGTCTCTCTGTCCTCATACTGTCTGTCCTTATACTGTCTCTCTGTCCTCATACTGTCTGTCCTCATACTGTCTCTCTGTCCTCACACTGTCTCTCTGTCCTCATACTGTCTGTCCTTATACTGTCTCTCTCTGTCCTCATACTGTCTCTCTGTCCTCACACTGTCTCTCTGTCCTCACACTGTCTGTCCTCATACTGTCTCTCTCTGTCCTCACACTGTCTCTCTGTCCTCACACTGTCTCTCTGTCCTCATACTGTCTGTCCTCATACTGTCTCTCTCTGTCCTCATACTGTCTGTCCTCATACTGTCTCTCTGTCCTCATACTGTCTCTCTGTCCTCATACTGTCTGTCCTCATACTGTCTCTCTCTGTCCTCATACTGTCTCTCTCTGTCCTCATACTGTCTCTCTCTGTCCTCATACTGTCTCTCTCTGTCCTCATACTGTCTCTCTCTGTCCTCATACTGTCTCTCTCTGTCCTCATACTGTCTCTCTGTCCTCATACTGTCTCTCTGTCCTCATACTGTCTCTCTGTCCTCATACTGTCTCTCTGTCCTCATACTGTCTCTCTGTCCTTATACTGTCTCTCTGTCCTCATACTGTCTGTCCTCATACTGTCTCTCTGTCCTCATACTGTCTCTCTGTCCTCATACTGTCTCTCTGTCCTCATACTGTCTGTCCTTATACTGTCTCTCTGTCCTCATACTGTCTGTCCTTATACTGTCTCTCTCTGTCCTCATACTGTCTCTCTGTCCTCATACTGTCTCTCTGTCCTCATACTGTCTCTCTCTGTCCTCATACTGTCTGTCCTCATACTGTCTCTCTGTCCTCACACTGTCTCTCTGTCCTCATACTGTCTGTCCTTATACTGTCTCTCTGTCCTCATACTGTCTGTCCTTATACTGTCTCTCTGTCCTCATACTGTCTCTCTGTCCTCATACTGTCTCTCTGTCCTCATACTGTCTCTCTGTCCTCATACTGTCTCTCTGTCCTCATACTGTCTCTCTGTCCTCATACTCTCTGTCCTCATACTGTCTCTCAGTCCTCATACTGTCTCTCTGTCCTCATACTGTCTCTCTGTCCTCATACTGTCTCTCTGTCCTCATACTGTCTCTCTGTCCTCATACTGTCTCTCTCTGTCCTCATACTGTCTCTCTCTGTCCTCATACTGTCTCTCTCTGTCCTCATACTGTCTCTCTCTGTCCTCATACTGTCTCTCTCTGTCCTCATACTGTCTCTCTCTGTCCTCATACTGTCTCTCTCTGTCCTCATACTGTCTGTCCTCATACTGTCTCTCTGTCCTCATACTGTCTCTCTGTCCTCATACTGTCTGTCCTTATACTGTCTCTCTCTGTCCTCACACTGTCTCTCTGTCCTCATACTGTCTGTCCTCATACTGTCTCTCTGTCCTCATACTGTCTGTCCTCATACTGTCTGTCCTCATACTGTCTCTCTCTGTCCTCATACTGTCTGTCCTCATACTGTCTGTCCTCATACTGTCTGTCCTCATACTGTCTGTCTGTCCTCATACTGTCTCTCTGTCCTCATACTGTCTCTCTGTCCTCACACTGTCTCTCTGTCCTCATGCTGTCTCTCTGTCCTCATGCTGTCTCTCTGTCCTCATACTGTCTCTCTGTCCTCATACTGTCTCTCTGTCCTCATACTGTCTGTCCTCATACTGTCTCTCTGTCCTCATACTGTCTGTCCTCATACTGTCTCTCTGTCCTCATACTGTCTGTCCTCATACTGTCTCTCTGTCCTCATACTGTCTGTCCTCATACTGTCTCTCTGTCCTCACACTGTCTCTCTGTCCTCATACTGTCTGTCCTTATACTGTCTCTCTCTGTCCTCATACTGTCTCTCTGTCCTCACACTGTCTCTCTGTCCTCACACTGTCTGTCCTCATACTGTCTCTCTCTGTCCTCACACTGTCTCTCTGTCCTCACACTGTCTCTCTGTCCTCATACTGTCTGTCCTCATACTGTCTCTCTCTGTCCTCATACTGTCTGTCCTCATACTGTCTCTCTGTCCTCATACTGTCTCTCTGTCCTCATACTGTCTGTCCTTACACTGTCTCTCTGTCCTCATACTGTCTCTCTCTGTCCTCATACTGTCTCTCTCTGTCCTCATACTGTCTCTCTCTGTCCTCATACTGTCTCTCTCTGTCCTCATACTGTCTCTCTCTGTCCTCATACTGTCTCTCTGTCCTCATACTGTCTCTCTGTCCTCATACTGTCTCTCTGTCCTTATACTGTCTCTCTGTCCTCATACTGTCTGTCCTCATACTGTCTCTCTGTCCTCATACTGTCTCTCTGTCCTCATACTGTCTGTCCTTATACTGTCTCTCTGTCCTCATACTGTCTGTCCTTATACTGTCTCTCTCTGTCCTCATACTGTCTCTCTGTCCTCATACTGTCTCTCTGTCCTCATACTGTCTCTCTCTGTCCTCATACTGTCTGTCCTCATACTGTCTCTCTGTCCTCACACTGTCTCTCTGTCCTCATACTGTCTGTCCTTATACTGTCTCTCTGTCCTCATACTGTCTGTCCTTATACTGTCTCTCTGTCCTCATACTGTCTCTCTGTCCTCATACTGTCTCTCTGTCCTCATACTGTCTCTCTGTCCTCATACTGTCTCTCTGTCCTCATACTGTCTCTCTGTCCTCATACTCTCTGTCCTCATACTGTCTCTCAGTCCTCATACTGTCTCTCTGTCCTCATACTGTCTCTCTGTCCTCATACTGTCTCTCTGTCCTCATACTGTCTCTCTGTCCTCATACTGTCTCTCTCTGTCCTCATACTGTCTCTCTCTGTCCTCATACTGTCTCTCTCTGTCCTCATACTGTCTCTCTCTGTCCTCATACTGTCTCTCTCTGTCCTCATACTGTCTCTCTCTGTCCTCATACTGTCTCTCTCTGTCCTCATACTGTCTGTCCTCATACTGTCTCTCTGTCCTCATACTGTCTCTCTGTCCTCATACTGTCTGTCCTTATACTGTCTCTCTCTGTCCTCACACTGTCTCTCTGTCCTCATACTGTCTGTCCTCATACTGTCTCTCTGTCCTCATACTGTCTGTCCTCATACTGTCTCTCTCTGTCCTCATACTGTCTGTCCTCATACTGTCTGTCCTCATACTGTCTGTCTGTCCTCATACTGTCTCTCTGTCCTCATACTGTCTCTCTGTCCTCACACTGTCTCTCTGTCCTCATGCTGTCTCTCTGTCCTCATGCTGTCTCTCTGTCCTCATACTGTCTCTCTGTCCTCATACTGTCTCTCTGTCCTCATACTGTCTGTCCTCATACTGTCTCTCTGTCCTCATACTGTCTGTCCTCATACTGTCTCTCTGTCCTCATACTGTCTGTCCTCATACTGTCTCTCTGTCCTTATACTGTCTCTCTGTCCTCACACTGTCTCTCTGTCCTCATACTGTCTCTCTGTCCTCATACTGTCTGTCCTTATACTGTCTCTCTGTCCTCATACTGTCTCTCTGTCCTCATTCTGTCTCTCTGTCCTTATACTGTCTCTCTCTGTCCTCATACTGTCTCTCTGTCCTCATACTGTCTCTCTGTCCTCATACTGTCTCTCTGTCCTCATACTGTCTCTCTCTGTCCTCATACTGTCTCTCTCTGTCCTCATACTGTCTCTCTGTCCTCATACTGTCTCTCTGTCCTCATACTGTCTGTCCTTATACTGTCTCTCTGTCCTCATACTGTCTCTCTGTCCTCATACTGTCTCTCTGTCCTCATACTGTCTCTCTGTCCTCATACTGTCTCCCTGTCCTCATACTGTCTCCCTGTCCTCATACTGTCTCTCTGTCCTCACACTGTCTCTCTGTCCTCATACTGTCTGTCCTCATACTGTCTCTCTGTCCTCATACTGTCTCTCTGTCCTCATACTGTCTGTCCTCATACTGTCTCTCTCTGTCCTCATACTGTCTCTCTCTGTCCTCATACTGTCTCTCTCTGTCCTCATACTGTCTGTCCTCATACTGTCTCTCTGTCCTCATACTGTCTGTCCTCATACTGTCTCTCTGTCCTTATACTGTCTCTCTGTCCTCACACTGTCTCTCTGTCCTCATACTGTCTGTCCTCATACTGTCTGTCCTCATACTGTCTGTCCTCATACTGTCTGTCTGTCCTCATACTGTCTCTCTGTCCTCATACTGTCTCTCTGTCCTCACACTGTCTCTCTGTCCTCATACTGTCTCTCTATCCTCATACTGTCTCTCTGTCCTCATACTGTCTGTCCTCATACTGTCTCTCTGTCCTCATACTGTCTGTCCTCATACTGTCTCTCTCTGTCCTCATACTGTCTCTCTCTGTCCTCACACTGTCTCTCTGTCCTCACACTGTCTCTCTGTCCTCACACTGTCTCTCTGTCCTCACACTGTCTCTCTGTCCTCATACTGTCTCTCTGTCCTCATACTGTCTCTCTGTCCTCATACTGTCTCTCTGTCCTCATACTGTCTCTCTGTCCTCATACTGTCTCTCTGTCCTCATACTGTCTCTCTGTCCTTATACTGTCTCTCTGTCCTCATACTGTCTGTCCTCATACTGTCTCTCTGTCCTCATACTGTCTCTCTGTCCTCATACTGTCTGTCCTTATACTGTCTCTCTGTCCTCATACTGTCTGTCCTTATACTGTCTCTCTCTGTCCTCATACTGTCTCTCTGTCCTCATACTGTCTCTCTGTCCTCATACTGTCTCTCTCTGTCCTCATACTGTCTGTCCTCATACTGTCTCTCTGTCCTCACACTGTCTCTCTGTCCTCATACTGTCTGTCCTTATACTGTCTCTCTGTCCTCATACTGTCTGTCCTTATACTGTCTCTCTGTCCTCATACTGTCTCTCTGTCCTCATACTGTCTCTCTGTCCTCATACTGTCTCTCTGTCCTCATACTGTCTCTCTGTCCTCATACTGTCTCTCTGTCCTCATACTCTCTGTCCTCATACTGTCTCTCTGTCCTCATACTGTCTCTCTGTCCTCATACTGTCTCTCTGTCCTCATACTGTCTCTCTGTCCTCATACTGTCTCTCTGTCCTCATACTGTCTCTCTCTGTCCTCATACTGTCTCTCTCTGTCCTCATACTGTCTCTCTCTGTCCTCATACTGTCTCTCTCTGTCCTCATACTGTCTCTCTCTGTCCTCATACTGTCTGTCCTCATACTGTCTCTCTGTCCTCATACTGTCTCTCTGTCCTCATACTGTCTGTCCTTATACTGTCTCTCTCTGTCCTCACACTGTCTCTCTGTCCTCATACTGTCTGTCCTCATACTGTCTCTCTGTCCTCATACTGTCTGTCCTCATACTGTCTGTCCTCATACTGTCTCTCTCTGTCCTCATACTGTCTGTCCTCATACTGTCTGTCCTCATACTGTCTGTCTGTCCTCATACTGTCTCTCTGTCCTCACACTGTCTCTCTGTCCTCACACTGTCTCTCTGTCCTCATGCTGTCTCTCTGTCCTCATGCTGTCTCTCTGTCCTCATGCTGTCTCTCTGTCCTCATACTGTCTCTCTGTCCTCATACTGTCTGTCCTCATACTGTCTCTCTGTCCTCATACTGTCTGTCCTCATACTGTCTCTCTGTCCTCATACTGTCTGTCCTCATACTGTCTCTCTGTCCTCATACTGTCTGTCCTCATACTGTCTCTCTGTCCTCACACTGTCTCTCTGTCCTCATACTGTCTGTCCTTATACTGTCTCTCTCTGTCCTCATACTGTCTCTCTGTCCTCACACTGTCTCTCTGTCCTCACACTGTCTGTCCTCATACTGTCTCTCTCTGTCCTCACACTGTCTCTCTGTCCTCACACTGTCTCTCTGTCCTCATACTGTCTGTCCTCATACTGTCTCTCTCTGTCCTCATACTGTCTGTCCTCATACTGTCTCTCTGTCCTCATACTGTCTCTCTGTCCTCATACTGTCTGTCCTTACACTGTCTCTCTGTCCTCATACTGTCTCTCTCTGTCCTCATACTGTCTCTCTCTGTCCTCATACTGTCTCTCTCTGTCCTCATACTGTCTCTCTCTGTCCTCATACTGTCTCTCTCTGTCCTCATACTGTCTCTCTCTGTCCTCATACTGTCTCTCTGTCCTCATACTGTCTCTCTGTCCTCATACTGTCTCTCTGTCCTCATACTGTCTCTCTGTCCTTATACTGTCTCTCTGTCCTCATACTGTCTGTCCTCATACTGTCTCTCTGTCCTCATACTGTCTCTCTGTCCTCATACTGTCTGTCCTTATACTGTCTCTCTGTCCTCATACTGTCTGTCCTTATACTGTCTCTCTCTGTCCTCATACTGTCTCTCTGTCCTCATACTGTCTCTCTGTCCTCATACTGTCTCTCTCTGTCCTCATACTGTCTGTCCTCATACTGTCTCTCTGTCCTCACACTGTCTCTCTGTCCTCATACTGTCTGTCCTTATACTGTCTCTCTGTCCTCATACTGTCTGTCCTTATACTGTCTCTCTGTCCTCATACTGTCTCTCTGTCCTCATACTGTCTCTCTGTCCTCATACTGTCTCTCTGTCCTCATACTGTCTCTCTGTCCTCATACTGTCTCTCTGTCCTCATACTCTCTGTCCTCATACTGTCTCTCAGTCCTCATACTGTCTCTCTGTCCTCATACTGTCTCTCTGTCCTCATACTGTCTCTCTGTCCTCATACTGTCTCTCTGTCCTCATACTGTCTCTCTCTGTCCTCATACTGTCTCTCTCTGTCCTCATACTGTCTCTCTCTGTCCTCATACTGTCTCTCTCTGTCCTCATACTGTCTCTCTCTGTCCTCATACTGTCTCTCTCTGTCCTCATACTGTCTCTCTCTGTCCTCATACTGTCTGTCCTCATACTGTCTCTCTGTCCTCATACTGTCTCTCTGTCCTCATACTGTCTGTCCTTATACTGTCTCTCTCTGTCCTCACACTGTCTCTCTGTCCTCATACTGTCTGTCCTCATACTGTCTCTCTGTCCTCATACTGTCTGTCCTCATACTGTCTCTCTCTGTCCTCATACTGTCTGTCCTCATACTGTCTGTCCTCATACTGTCTGTCTGTCCTCATACTGTCTCTCTGTCCTCATACTGTCTCTCTGTCCTCACGCTGTCTCTCTGTCCTCATGCTGTCTCTCTGTCCTCATGCTGTCTCTCTGTCCTCATACTGTCTCTCTGTCCTCATACTGTCTCTCTGTCCTCATACTGTCTGTCCTCATACTGTCTCTCTGTCCTCATACTGTCTGTCCTCATACTGTCTCTCTGTCCTCATACTGTCTCTCTGTCCTCACACTGTCTCTCTGTCCTCATACTGTCTGTCCTCATACTGTCTCTCTGTCCTCATACTGTCTGTCCTCATACTGTCTCTCTGTCCTTATACTGTCTCTCTGTCCTCACACTGTCTCTCTGTCCTCATACTGTCTCTCTGTCCTCATACTGTCTGTCCTTATACTGTCTCTCTGTCCTCATACTGTCTCTCTGTCCTCATTCTGTCTCTCTGTCCTTATACTGTCTCTCTCTGTCCTCATACTGTCTCTCTGTCCTCATACTGTCTCTCTGTCCTCATACTGTCTCTCTGTCCTCATACTGTCTCTCTCTGTCCTCATACTGTCTCTCTCTGTCCTCATACTGTCTCTCTGTCCTCATACTGTCTCTCTGTCCTCATACTGTCTCTCTGTCCTCATACTGTCTCTCTGTCCTCATACTGTCTCTCTGTCCTCATACTGTCTCTCTGTCCTCATACTGTCTCTCTGTCCTCATACTGTCTCTCTGTCCTCATACTGTCTCCCTGTCCTCATACTGTCTCTCTGTCCTCACACTGTCTCTCTGTCCTCATACTGTCTGTCCTCATACTGTCTCTCTGTCCTCATACTGTCTCTCTGTCCTCATACTGTCTGTCCTCATACTGTCTCTCTCTGTCCTCATACTGTCTCTCTCTGTCCTCATACTGTCTCTCTCTGTCCTCATACTGTCTGTCCTCATACTGTCTCTCTGTCCTCATACTGTCTCTCTGTCCTTATACTGTCTCTCTGTCCTCACACTGTCTCTCTGTCCTCACACTGTCTCTCTGTCCTCATACTGTCTGTCCTCATACTGTCTGTCCTCATACTGTCTGTCCTCATACTGTCTGTCTGTCCTCATACTGTCTCTCTGTCCTCATACTGTCTCTCTGTCCTCACACTGTCTCTCTGTCCTCATACTGTCTCTCTATCCTCATACTGTCTCTCTGTCCTCATACTGTCTGTCCTCATACTGTCTCTCTGTCCTCATACTGTCTGTCCTCATACTGTCTCTCTCTGTCCTCATACTGTCTCTCTCTGTCCTCACACTGTCTCTCTGTCCTCACACTGTCTCTCTGTCCTCACACTGTCTCTCTGTCCTCACACTGTCTCTCTGTCCTCATACTGTCTCTCTCTGTCCTCATACTGTCTCTCTCTGTCCTCATACTGTCTCTCTGTCCTCATACAGTCTCTCTCTGTCCTCATACAGTCTCTCTCTGTCCTCACACTGTCTCTCTGTCCTCACACTGTCTCTCTGTCCTCACACTGTCTCTCTGTCCTCACACTGTCTCTCTGTCCTCACACTGTCTGTCCTCATACTGTCTCTCTGTCCTCACACTGTCTGTCCTCATACTGTCTCTCTGTCCTCATACTGTCTGTCCTCATACTGTCTCTCTGTCCTCATACTGTCTGTCCTCATACTGTCTCTCTGTCCTCACACTGTCTCTCTGTCCTCACACTGTCTGTCCTTATACTGTCTCTCTGTCCTCATACTGTCTCTCTGTCCTCATACTGTCTCTCTGTCCTCATACTGTCTCTCTGTCCTTATACTGTCTCTCTCTGTCCTTATACTGTCTCTCTCTGTCCTCATACTGTCTCTCTCTGTCCTCATACTGTCTCTCTCTGTCCTCATACTGTCTCTCTCTGTCCTCATACTGTCTCTCTCTGTCCTCATACTGTCTCTCTGTCCTCATACTGTCTCTCTGTCCTCATACTGTCTCTCTGTCCTCATACTGTCTCTCTGTCCTCACACTGTCTCTCTGTCCTCACACTGTCTCTCTGTCCTCACACTGTCTCTCTGTCCTCACACTGTCTCTCTGTCCTCACACTGTCTCTCTGTCCTCACACTGTCTCTCTGTCCTCACACTGTCTCTCTGTCCTCATACTGTCTGTCCTTATACTGTCTCTCTGTCCTCATACTGTCTCTCTGTCCTCATACTGTCTCTCTGTCCTCATACTGTCTCTCTGTCCTCATACTGTCTCTCTGTCCTCATACTGTCTGTCCTCATACTGTCTCTCCTCATACTGTCTCTCTGTCCTCATACTGTCTCTCTGTCCTCATACTGTCTCTCTCTGTCCTCATACTGTCTCTCTGTCCTCATACTGTCTCTCTCTGTCCTCATACTGTCTCTCTCTGTCCTCATACTGTCTCTCTCTGTCCTCACACTGTCTCTCTCTGTCCTCACACTGTCTCTCTGTCCTCACACTGTCTCTCTGTCCTCACACTGTCTCTCTGTCCTCATACTGTCTCTCTCTGTCCTCATACTGTCTCTCTCTGTCCTCATACTGTCTCTCTGTCCTCATACAGTCTCTCTCTGTCCTCATACAGTCTCTCTCTGTCCTCACACTGTCTCTCTGTCCTCACACTGTCTCTCTGTCCTCACACTGTCTCTCTGTCCTCACACTGTCTCTCTGTCCTCACACTGTCTCTCTGTCCTCACACTGTCTGTCATTATACTGTCTCTCTGTCCTCATACTGTCTGTCCTCATACTGTCTCTCTGTCCTCACACTGTCTCTCTGTCCTCACACTGTCTGTCCTTATACTGTCTCTCTGTCCTCATACTGTCTCTCTGTCCTCATACTGTCTCTCTGTCCTCATACTGTCTCTCTGTCCTTATACTGTCTCTCTCTGTCCTCATACTGTCTCTCTCTGTCCTCATACTGTCTCTCTCTGTCCTCATACTGTCTCTCTCTGTCCTCATACTGTCTCTCTCTGTCCTCATACTGTCTCTCTCTGTCCTCATACTGTCTCTCTGTCCTCATACTGTCTCTCTGTCCTCATACTGTCTGTCCTTATACTGTCTCTCTGTCCTCATACTGTCTCTCTGTCCTCATACTGTCTCTCTGTCCTCATACTGTCTCTCTGTCCTCATACTGTCTCTCTGTCCTCATACTGTCTGTCCTCATACTGTCTGTCCTCATACTGTCTCTCTGTCCTCATACTGTCTCTCTGTCCTCATACTGTCTGTCCTCATACTGTCTCTCTCTGTCCTCATACTGTCTCTCTGTCCTCATACTGTCTCTCTCTGTCCTCATACTGTCTCTCTCTGTCCTCATACTGTCTCTCTCTGTCCTCACACTGTCTCTCTGTCCTCACACTGTCTCTCTGTCCTCACACTGTCTCTCTGTCCTCACACTGTCTCTCTGTCCTCATACTGTCTCTCTCTGTCCTCATACTGTCTCTCTATGTCCTCATACTGTCTCTCTGTCCTCATACAGTCTCTCTCTGTCCTCATACAGTCTCTCTCTGTCCTCACACTGTCTCTCTGTCCTCACACTGTCTCTCTGTCCTCACACTGTCTCTCTGTCCTCACACTGTCTCTCTGTCCTCACACTGTCTCTCTGTCCTCACACTGTCTCTCTGTCCTCACACTGTCTGTCCTCATACTGTCTCTCTGTCCTCATACTGTCTGTCCTTATACTGTCTCTCTGTCCTCATACTGTCTGTCCTCATACTGTCTCTCTGTCCTCACACTGTCTCTCTGTCCTCACACTGTCTGTCCTTATACTGTCTCTCTGTCCTCATACTGTCTCTCTGTCCTCATACTGTCTCTCTGTCCTCATACTGTCTCTCTGTCCTCATACTGTCTCTCTCTGTCCTCATACTGTCTCTCTCTGTCCTCATACTGTCTCTCTCTGTCCTCATACTGTCTCTCTGTCCTCATACTGTCTCTCTGTCCTCATACTGTCTCTCTGTCCTCATACTGTCTCTCTCTGTCCTCATACTGTCTCTCTCTGTCCTCATACTGTCTCTCTCTGTCCTCATACTGTCTCTCTGTCCTCATACTGTCTCTCTGTCCTCACACTGTCTCTCTGTCCTCACACTGTCTCTCTGTCCTCACACTGTCTCTCTGTCCTCACACTGTCTCTCTCTGTCCTCATACTGTCTCTCTCTGTCCTCATACTGTCTGTCCTCATACTGTCTCTCTGTCCTCATACTGTCTCTCTGTCCTCATACTGTCTCTCTGTCCTCATACTGTCTCTCTGTCCTCATACTGTCTCTCTGTCCTCACACTGTCTCTCTGTCCTCATACTGTCTGTCCTCATACTGTCTCTCTGTCCTCATACAGTCTGTCCTCATACTGTCTCTCTGTCCTCATACTGTCTGTCCTTATACTGTCTCTCTCTGTCCTCATACTGTCTGTCCTCATACTGTCTCTCTGTCCTCATACTGTCTGTCCTTATACTGTCTCTCTCTGTCCTCATACTGTCTGTCCTCATACTGTCTCTCTGTCCTCACACTGTCTCTCTGTCCTCATACTGTCTGTCCTCATACTGTCTCTCTGTCCTCATACTGTCTGTCCTTATACTGTCTCTCTCTGTCCTCACACTGTCTCTCTCTGTCCTCATACTGTCTGTCCTCATACTGTCTCTCTGTCCTCATACTGTCTGTCCTCACACTGTCTCTCTCTGTCCTCACACTGTCTCTCTCTGTCCTCATACTGTCTCTCTGTCCTCACACTGTCTCTCTGTCCTCACACTGTCTCTCTGTCCTCATACTGTCTGTCCTTATACTGTCTCTCTCTGTCCTCATACTGTCTGTCCTTATACTGTCTCTCTCTGTCCTCATACTGTCTCTCTGTCCTCACACTGTCTCTCTGTCCTCATACTGTCTGTCCTTATACTGTCTCTCTCTGTCCTCATACTGTCTCTCTGTCCTCATACTGTCTGTCCTTATACTGTCTCTCTCTGTCCTCACACTGTCTCTCTGTCCTCATACTATCTGTCCTCATACTGTCTCTCTGTCCTCATACTGTCTGTCCTCATACTGTCTCTCTCTGTCCTCATACTGTCTCTCTCTGTCCTCATACTGTCTCTCTCTGTCCTCATACTGTCTGTCCTCATACTGTCTCTCTGTCCTCACACTGTCTCTCTGTCCTCACACTGTCTCTCTGTCCTCATACTGTCTCTCTGTCCTCATACTGTCTGTCCTCATACTGTCTCTATCTGTCCTCATACTGTCTGTCCTCATACTGTCTCTCTGTCCTCATACTGTCTCTCTGTCCTCATACTGTCTCTCTGTCCTCATACTGTCTGTCCTCATACTGTCTCTCTGTCCTCATACTGTCTCTCTGTCCTCATACTGTCTGTCCTCATACTGTCTCTCTCTGTCCTCATACTGTCTCTCTGTCCTCATACTGTCTCTCTGTCCTCATACTGTCTCTCTGTCCTCATACTGTCTGTCCTTATACTGTCTCTCTGTCCTCATACTGTCTCTCTCTGTCCTCATACTGTCTGTCCTCATACTGTCTGTCCTCATACTGTCTCTCTCTGTCCTCATACTGTCTCTCTCTGTCCTCATACTGTCTCTCTCTGTCCTCATACTGTCTCTCTGTCCTCATACTGTCTCTCTGTCCTCATACTGTCTCTCTGTCCTCATACTGTCTCTCTGTCCTCATACTGTCTGTCCTCATACTGTCTCTCTCTGTCCTCATACTGTCTGTCCTCATACTGTCTCTCTGTCCTCATACTGTCTGTCCTTATACTGTCTCTCTGTCCTCATACTGTCTGTCCTCATACTGTCTCTCTGTCCTCATACAGTCTGTCCTCATACTGTCTCTCTGTCCTCATACTGTCTGTCCTTATACTGTCTCTCTCTGTCCTCATACTGTCTGTCCTTATACTGTCTGTCCTTATACTGTCTCTCACTGTCCTCATACTGTCTCTCTGTCCTCATACTGTCTCTCTGTCCTCATACAGTCTGTCCTCATACTGTCTCTCTGTCCTCATACTGTCTGTCCTTATACTGTCTCTCTCTGTCCTCATACTGTCTGTCCTCACACTGTCTCTCTCTGTCCTCACACTGTCTCTCTCTGTCCTCACACTGTCTCTCTGTCCTCATACTGTCTCTCTGTCCTCACACTGTCTCTCTGTCCTCACACTGTCTCTCTGTCCTCACACTGTCTCTCTGTCCTCATACTGTCTCTCTCTGTCCTCATACTGTCTCTCTGTCCTCACACTGTCTCTCTGTCCTCATTCTGTCTCTCTGTCCTCATTCTGTCTCTCTGTCCTTATACTGTCTCTCTCTGTCCTCATACTGTCTCTCTGTCCTCATACTGTCTCTCTGTCCTCATACTGTCTCTCTCTGTCCTCATACTGTCTCTCTCTGTCCTCATACTGTCTCTCTGTCCTCATACTGTCTGTCCTTATACTATCTCTCTCTGTCCTTATACTATCTCTCTCTGTCCTCATACTGTCTCACTGTCCTCATACTGTCTGTCCATATACTGTCTCTCTGTCCTCATACTGTCTCTCTGTCCTCATACTGTCTCTCTCTGTCCTCATACTGTCTCTCTCTGTCCTCATACTGTCTCTCTCTGTCCTCATACTGTCTCTCTCTGTCCTCATACTGTCTCTCTCTGTCCTCATACTGTCTCTCTCTGTCCTCATACTGTCTCTCTCTGTCCTCATACTGTCTCTCTCTGTCCTCATACTGTCTCTCTCTGTCCTCATACTGTCTCTCTCTGTCCTCATACTGTCTCTCTCTGTCCTCATACTGTCTCTCTCTGTCCTCATACTGTCTCTCTCTGTCCTCACACTGTCTCTCTCTGTCCTCACACTGTCTCTCTCTGTCCTCACACTGTCTCTCTGTCCTCACACTGTCTCTCTCTGTCCTCACACTGTCTCTCTCTGTCCTCACACTGTCTCTCTCTGTCCTCACACTGTCTCTCTCTGTCCTCACACTGTCTCTCTCTGTCCTCACACTGTCTCTCTCTGTCCTCACACTGTCTCTCTCTGTCCTCACACTGTCTCTCTCTGTCCTCACACTGTCTCTCTCTGTCCTCACACTGTCTCTCTCTGTCCTCACACTGTCTCTCTGTCCTCACACTGTCTCTCTGTCCTCACACTGTCTCTCTGTCCTCACACTGTCTCTCTGTCCTCACACTGTCTCTCTGTCCTCACACTGTCCTCATACTGTCTCTCTCTGTCCTCACACTGTCTCTCTCTGTCCTCACACTGTCTCTCTGTCCTCACACTGTCTCTCTGTCCTCACACTGTCTCTCTGTCCTCACACTGTCCTCATACTGTCTCTCTCTGTCCTCACACTGTCTCTCTCTGTCCTCACACTGTCTCTCTCTGTCCTCATACTGTCTCTCTCTGTCCTCATACTGTCTCTCTCTGTCCTCATACTGTCTGTCCTTATACTGTCTCTCTCTGTCCTCATACTGTCTGTCCTTATACTGTCTCTCTCTGTCCTCATACTGTCTCTCTGTCCTCACACTGTCTTTCTGTCCTCACACTGTCTCTCTGTCCTCATACTGTCTGTCCTTATACTGTCTCTCTCTGTCCTCATACTGTCTCTCTGTCCTCATACTGTCTGTCCTTATACTGTCTCTCTCTGTCCTCATACTGTCTCTCTGTCCTCACACTGTCTCTCTCTGTCCTCATACTATCTGTCCTCATACTGTCTCTCTGTCCTCATACTGTCTGTCCTCATACTGTCTCTCTCTGTCCTCATACTGTCTCTCTCTGTCCTCATACTGTCTGTCCTCATACTGTCTCTCTGTCCTCACACTGTCTCTCTGTCCTCATACTGTCTCTCTGTCCTCATACTGTCTCTCTCTGTCCTCATACTGTCTCTCTGTCCTCATACAGTCTGTCCTCATACTGTCTCTCTGTCCTCATACTGTCTGTCCTTATACTGTCTCTCTCTGTCCTCATACTGTCTGTCCTTATACTGTCTCTCTCTGTCCTCATACTGTCTCTCTCTGTCCTCATACTGTCTCTCTGTCCTCATACTGTCTGTCCTTATACTGTCTCTCTCTGTCCTCATACTGTCTGTCCTCACACTGTCTCTCTCTGTCCTCACACTGTCTCTCTCTGTCCTCATACTGTCTCTCTGTCCTCATACTGTCTCTCTGTCCTCATACTGTCTGTCCTCACACTGTCTCTCTCTGTCCTCATACTGTCTGTCCTCACACTGTCTCTCTCTGTCCTCATACTGTCTCTCTGTCCTCATACTGTCTGTCCTTATACTATCTCTCTCTGTCCTTATACTATCTCTCTCTGTCCTCATACTGTCTCACTGTCCTCATACTGTCTGTCCATATACTGTCTCTCTGTCCTCATACTGTCTCTCTCTGTCCTCATACTGTCTCTCTCTGTCCTCATACTGTCTCTCTCTGTCCTCATACTGTCTCTCTCTGTCCTCATACTGTCTCTCTCTGTCCTCATACTGTCTCTCTCTGTCCTCATACTGTCTCTCTCTGTCCTCATACTGTCTCTCTCTGTCCTCATACTGTCTCTCTCTGTCCTCATACTGTCTCTCTCTGTCCTCATACTGTCTCTCTCTGTCCTCATACTGTCTCTCTCTGTCCTCATACTGTCTCTCTCTGTCCTCATACTGTCTCTCTCTGTCCTCATACTGTCTCTCTCTGTCCTCATACTGTCTCTCTCTGTCCTCATACTGTCTCTCTCTGTCCTCACACTGTCTCTCTGTCCTCACACTGTCTCTCTGTCCTCACACTGTCTCTCTGTCCTCACACTGTCCTCACACTGTCTCTCTCTGTCCTCACACTGTCTCTCTCTGTCCTCACACTGTCTCTCTGTCCTCACACTGTCTCTCTGTCCTCACACTGTCTCTCTGTCCTCACACTGTCTCTCTGTCCTCACACTGTCTCTCTGTCCTCACACTGTCCTCATACTGTCTGTCCTTATACTGTCTCTCTCTGTCCTCACACTGTCTCTCTCTGTCCTCACACTGTCTCTCTCTGTCCTCACACTGTCTCTCTCTGTCCTCACACTGTCTCTCTCTGTCCTCACACTGTCTCTCTCTGTCCTCACACTGTCTCTCTCTGTCCTCATACTGTCTCTCTCTGTCCTCATACTGTCTCTCTCTGTCCTCATACTGTCTCTCTCTGTCCTCATACTGTCTCTCTCTGTCCTCACACTGTCTCTCTCTGTCCTCACACTGTCTCTCTCTGTCCTCACACTGTCTCTCTCTGTCCTCACACTGTCTCTCTCTGTCCTCACACTGTCTCTCTCTGTCCTCACACTGTCTCTCTCTGTCCTCACACTGTCTCTCTCTGTCCTCACACTGTCTCTCTGTCCTCACACTGTCTCTCTGTCCTCATACTGTCTCTCTGTCCTCATACTGTCTCTCTCTGTCCTCATACTGTCTCTCTGTCCTCATACTGTCTCTCTGTCCTCATACAGTCTCTCTCTGTCCTCATACAGTCTCTCTCTGTCCTCACACTGTCTCTCTGTCCTCACACTGTCTCTCTGTCCTCACACTGTCTCTCTGTCCTCACACTGTCTCTCTGTCCTCACACTGTCTCTCTGTCCTCACACTGTCTCTCTGTCCTCATACTGTCTCTCTGTCCTCATACTGTCTCTCTGTCCTCATACTGTCTGTCCTTATACTGTCTCTCTGTCCTCATACTGTCTGTCCTCATACTGTCTCTCTGTCCTCACACTGTCTGTCCTTATACTGTCTCTCTGTCCTCATACTGTCTCTCTGTCCTCATACTGTCTCTCTGTCCTCATACTGTCTCTCTGTCCTCATACTGTCTCTCTGTCCTTATACTGTCTCTCTCTGTCCTCATACTGTCTCTCTGTCCTCATACTGTCTCTCTGTCCTCATACTGTCTGTCCTTATACTGTCTCTCTCTGTCCTCATACTGTCTCTCTGTCCTCATACTGTCTCTCTCTGTCCTCATACTGTCTCTCTCTGTCCTCATACTGTCTCTCTGTCCTCATACTGTCTCTCTGTCCTCATACTGTCTCTCTGTCCTCATACTGTCTGTCCTTATACTGTCTCTCTGTCCTCATACTGTCTCTCTGTCCTCATACTGTCTGTCCTCATACTGTCTCTCTCTGTCCTCATACTGTCTGTCCTCATACTGTCTCTCTGTCCTCATACTGTCTGTCCTCATACTGTCTCTCTGTCCTCACACTGTCTCTCTGTCCTCATACTGTCTGTCCTTATACTGTCTCTCTGTCCTCATACTGTCTCTCTGTCCTCATACTGTCTGTCCTTATACTGTCTCTCTCTGTCCTCACACTGTCTCTCTGTCCTCACACTGTCTCTCTGTCCTCACACTGTCTGTCCTCATACTGTCTCTCTGTCCTCATACTGTCTGTCCTCATACTGTCTCTCTCTGTCCTCATACTGTCTGTCCTCATGCTGTCTGTCCTCATACTGTCTCTCTGTCCTCATACTGTCTGTCCTTATACTGTCTCTCTGTCCTCATACTGTCTGTCCTCATACTGTCTCTCTGTCCTCACACTGTCTCTCTGTCCTCATACTGTCTGTCCTCATACTGTCTCTCTGTCCTCATACTGTCTCTCTGTCCTCATACTGTCTCTCTGTCCTCATACTGTCTCTCTCTGTCCTCATACTGTCTCTCTCTGTCCTCATACTGTCTCTCTTTGTCCTCATACTGTCTCTCTCTGTCCTCATACTGTCTCTCTGTCCTCATACTGTCTCTCTGTCCTCATACTGTCTCTCTGTCCTCATACTGTCTGTCCTCATACTGTCTGTCCTCATACTGTCTGTCCTCATACTGTCTCTCTGTCCTTATACTGTCTCTCTGTCCTTATACTGTCTCTCTGTCCTCATACTGTCTCTCTGTCCTCATACTGTCTCTCTGTCCTCATACTGTCTGTCCTTATACTGTCTGTCCTTATACTGTCTCTCTGTCCTCATACTGTCTGTCCTTATACTGTCTCTCTCTGTCCTCATACTGTCTCTCTCTGTCCTCATACTGTCTCTCTGTCCTCATACTGTCTCTCTGTCCTCATACTGTCTCTCTCTGTCCTCATACTGTCTCTCTCTGTCCTCATACTGTCTGTCCTCATACTGTCTCTCTGTCCTCACACTGTCTCTCTGTCCTCATACTGTCTGTCCTTATACTGTCTCTCTGTCCTCATACTGTCTGTCCTTATACTGTCTCTCTGTCCTCATACTGTCTCTCTGTCCTCATACTGTCTCTCTGTCCTCATACTGTCTCTCTGTCCTCACACTGTCTCTCTGTCCTCACACTGTCTCTCTGTCCTCACACTGTCTCTCTGTCCTCACACTGTCTCTCTGTCCTCATACTGTCTCTCTGTCCTCATACTGTCTGTCCTTATACTGTCTCTCTGTCCTCATACTGTCTCTCTGTCCTCATACTGTCTCTCTGTCCTCATACTGTCTCTCTGTCCTCATACTGTCTCTCTGTCCTCATACTCTCTGTCCTCATACTGTCTCTCAGTCCTTATACTGTCTCTCTGTCCTCACACTGTCTCTCTGTCCTCATACTGTCTGTCCTTATACTGTCTCTCTGTCCTCATACTGTCTCTCTGTCCTCATTCTGTCTCTCTCTGTCCTCATACTGTCTCTCTCTGTCCTCATACTGTCTCTCTCTGTCCTCATACTGTCTCTCTCTGTCCTCATACTGTCTCTCTCTGTCCTCATACTGTCTCTCTCTGTCCTCATACTGTCTCTCTCTGTCCTCATACTGTGTCTCTCTGTCCTCATACTGTCTCTCTCTGTCCTCATACTGTCTCTCTGTCCTCATACTGTCTCTCTGTCCTCATACTGTCTCTCTGTCCTCATACTGTCTCTCTGTCCTCATACTGTCTCTCTGTCCTCATACTGTCTCTCTGTCCTCATACTGTCTCTCTGTCCTCATACTGTCTGTCCTCATACTGTCTCTCTCTGTCCTCATACTGTCTCTCTGTCCTCATACTGTCTCTCTCTGTCCTCATACTGTCTCTCTCTGTCCTCATACTGTCTCTCTCTGTCCTCACACTGTCTCTCTGTCCTCACACTGTCTCTCTGTCCTCACACTGTCTCTCTGTCCTCACACTGTCTCTCTGTCCTCATACTGTCTCTCTCTGTCCTCATACTGTCTCTCTGTCCTCATACAGTCTCTCTCTGTCCTCATACAGTCTCTCTCTGTCCTCATACAGTCTCTCTCTGTCCTCACACTGTCTCTCTGTCCTCACACTGTCTCTCTGTCCTCACACTGTCTCTCTGTCCTCACACTGTCTGTCCTCATACTGTCTGTCCTCATACTGTCTCTCTGTCCTCACACTGTCTCTCTGTCCTCACACTGTCTGTCCTTATACTGTCTCTCTGTCCTCATACTGTCTCTCTGTCCTTATACTGTCTCTCTCTGTCCTCATACTGTCTCTCTCTGTCCTCATACTGTCTCTCTCTGTCCTCATACTGTCTCTCTGTCCTCATACTGTCTGTCCTTATACTGTCTCTCTCTGTCCTCATACTGTCTCTCTGTCCTTATACTGTCTCTCTCTGTCCTCATACTGTCTCTCTCTGTCCTCATACTGTCTCTCTCTGTCCTCATACTGTCTCTCTGTCCTCATACTGTCTCTCTGTCCTCATACTGTCTCTCTGTCCTTATACTGTCTCTCTGTCCTTATACTGTCTCTCTGTCCTCATACTGTCTCTCTGTCCTCATACTGTCTGTCCTTATACTGTCTCTCTGTCCTCATACTGTCTCTCTGTCCTCATACTGTCTCTCTGTCCTCATACTGTCTCTCTGTCCTCATACTGTCTCTCTGTCCTCATACTGTCTCTCTGTCCTCATACTGTCTCTCTGTCCTCATACTGTCTCTCTGTCCTCATACTGTCTCTCTGTCCTCATACTGTCTCTCTGTCCTCATACTGTCTGTCCTCATACTGTCTGTCCTCATACTGTCTCTCTCTGTCCTCATACTGTCTCTCTGTCCTCACACTGTCTCTCTGTCCTCACACTGTCTCTCTGTCCTCACACTGTCTCTCTGTCCTCACACTGTCTCTCTGTCCTCACACTGTCTCTCTGTCCTCACACTGTCTCTCTGTCCTCACACTGTCTCTCTGTCCTCACACTGTCTCTCTGTCCTCATACTGTCTGTCCTCACACTGTCTCTCTGTCCTCACACTGTCTCTCTGTCCTCATACTGTCTGTCCTTATACTGTCTCTCTGTCCTCATACTGTCTGTCCTTATACTGTCTCTCTGTCCTCATACTGTCTCTCTGTCCTCATACTGTCTGTCCTCATACTGTCTCTCTCTGTCCTCATACTGTCTCTCTGTCCTCATACTGTCTCTCTGTCCTCATACTGTCTCTCTGTCCTCATACTGTCTCTCTCTGTCCTCATACTGTCTTTCCTCATACTGTCTCTCTGTCCTCATACTGTCTTTCCTCATACTGTCTCTCTGTCCTCATACTGTCTCTCGGTCCTCATACTGTCTCTCGGTCCTCATACTGTCTGTCCTCATACTGTCTCTCTGTCCTCATACTGTCTCTCTCTGTCCTCATACTGTCTCTCTCTGTCCTCATACTGTCTGTCCTCATACTGTCTCTCTCTGTCCTCATACTGTCTCTCTCTGTCCTCATACTGTCTCTCTCTGTCCTCATACTGTCTCTCTCTGTCCTCATACTGTCTCTCTCTGTCCTCATACTGTCTCTCTCTGTCCTCATACTGTCTCTCTCTGTCCTCATACTGTCTCTCTCTGTCCTCATACTGTCTCTCTGTCCTCATACTGTCTCTCTGTCCTCATACTGTCTCTCTGTCCTCATACTGTCTCTCTGTCCTCATACTGTCTCTCTGTCCTCATACTGTCTCTCTGTCCTCATACTGTCTGTCCTTATACTGTCTCTCTCTGTCCTCATACTGTCTGTCCTTATACTGTCTCTCTCTGTCCTCATACTGTCTCTCTGTCCTCACACTGTCTCTCTGTCCTCATACTATCTGTCCTCATACTGTCTCTCTGTCCTCATACTGTCTGTCCTCATACTGTCTCTCTCTGTCCTCATACTGTCTGTCCTCATACTGTCTCTCTGTCCTCACACTGTCTCTCTGTCCTCATACTGTCTCTCTGTCCTCATACTGTCTCTCTGTCCTCATACTGTCTGTCCTCATACTGTCTCTCTCTGTCCTCATACTGTCTGTCCTCATACTGTCTGTCCTCACACAGTCTCTCTGTCCTCACACTGTCTCTCTGTCCTCACACTGTCTCTCTGTCCTCACACTGTCTCTCTGTCCTCACACTGTCTCTCTGTCCTCACACTGTCTCTCTCTGTCCTCACACTGTCTCTCTCTGTCCTCACACTGTCTCTCTCTGTCCTCACACTGTCTCTCTCTGTCCTCACACTGTCTCTCTCTGTCCTCACACTGTCTCTCTCTGTCCTCACACTGTCTCTCTCTGTCCTCACACTGTCTCTCTCTGTCCTCATACTGTCTCTCTGTCCTCATACTGTCTCTCTGTCCTCATACTGTCTCTCTGTCCTCATACTGTCTCTCTGTCCTCATACTGTCTGTCCTCACACTGTCTCTCTCTGTCCTCATACTGTCTCTCTGTCCTCATACTGTCTGTCCTCACACTGTCTCTCTCTGTCCTCATACTGTCTCTCTGTCCTCATACTGTCTGTCCTTATACTATCTCTCTCTGTCCTCATACTGTCTCACTGTCCTCATACTGTCTGTCCATATACTGTCTCTCTGTCCTCATACTGTCTCTCTGTCCTCATACTGTCTCTCTCTGTCCTCATACTGTCTCTCTCTGTCCTCATACTGTCTCTCTCTGTCCTCATACTGTCTCTCTCTGTCCTCACACTGTCTCTCTGTCCTCACACTGTCCTCACACTGTCTCTCTCTGTCCTCACACTGTCTCTCTCTGTCCTCACACTGTCTCTCTGTCCTCACACTGTCTCTCTGTCCTCACACTGTCTCTCTGTCCTCACACTGTCCTCATACTGTCTCTCTCTGTCCTCACACTGTCTCTCTCTGTCCTCACACTGTCTCTCTGTCCTCACACTGTCTCTCTGTCCTCACACTGTCTCTCTGTCCTCACACTGTCTCTCTGTCCTCACACTGTCTCTCTGTCCTCACACTGTCTCTCTGTCCTCACACTGTCTCTCTCTGTCCTCACACTGTCTCTCTCTGTCCTCACACTGTCTCTCTCTGTCCTCACACTGTCTCTCTCTGTCCTCACACTGTCTCTCTCTGTCCTCATACTGTCTCTCTCTGTCCTCATACTGTCTCTCTCTGTCCTCATACTGTCTCTCTCTGTCCTCATACTGTCTCTCTCTGTCCTCATACTGTCTCTCTCTGTCCTCATACTGTCTCTCTCTGTCCTCATACTGTCTCTCTCTGTCCTCACACTGTCTCTCTGTCCTCACACTGTCTCTCTGTCCTCACACTGTCTCTCTGTCCTCATACTGTCTGTCCTTATACTGTCTCTCTGTCCTCATACTGTCTCTCTCTGTCCTCATACTGTCTGTCCTCATACTGTCTGTCCTCATACTGTCTGTCCTCATACTGTCTCTCTCTGTCCTCATACTGTCTCTCTCTGTCCTCATACTGTCTCTCTCTGTCCTCATACTGTCTCTCTCTGTCCTCATACTGTCTCTCTGTCCTCATACTGTCTCTCTGTCCTCATACTGTCTCTCTGTCCTCATACTGTCTCTCTGTCCTCATACAGTCTGTCCTCATACTGTCTCTCTGTCCTCATACTGTCTGTCCTTATACTGTCTCTCTCTGTCCTCATACTGTCTGTCCTTATACTGTCTCTCTCTGTCCTCATACTGTCTGTCCTTATACTGTCTCTCTCTGTCCTCATACTGTCTCTCTGTCCTCACACTGTCTCTCTGTCCTCATACTGTCTGTCCTTATACTGTCTCTCTCTGTCCTCATACTGTCTGTCCTTATACTGTCTCTCTCTGTCCTCATACTGTCTCTCTGTCCTCACACTGTCTCTCTGTCCTCATACTGTCTGTCCTTATACTGTCTCTCTCTGTCCTCATACTGCCTGTCCTTATACTGTCTCTCTCTGTCCTCATACTGTCTCTCTGTCCTCACACTGTCTCTCTGTCCTCATACTGTCTCTCTGTCCTCATACTGTCTGTCCTTATACTGTCTCTCTCTGTCCTCATACTGTCTCTCTGTCCTCATACTGTCTGTCCTTATACTGTCTCTCTGTCCTCACACTGTCTCTCTGTCCTCATACTATCTGTCCTCATACTGTCTCTCTGTCCTCATACTGTCTGTCCTCATACTGTCTCTCTCTGTCCTCATACTGTCTCTCTCTGTCCTCATACTGTCTCTCTCTGTCCTCATACTGTCTGTCCTCATACTGTCTCTCTGTCCTCACACTGTCTCTCTGTCCTCATACTGTCTCTCTGTCCTCATACTGTCTCTCTGTCCTCATACTGTCTGTCCTCATACTGTCTCTCTCTGTCCTCATACTGTCTGTCCTCATACTGTCTGTCCTCACACAGTCTCTCTGTCCTCACACTGTCTCTCTGTCCTCACACTGTCTCTCTGTCCTCACACTGTCTCTCTCTGTCCTCACACTGTCTCTCTCTGTCCTCACACTGTCTCTCTCTGTCCTCACACTGTCTCTCTCTGTCCTCACACTGTCTCTCTCTGTCCTCACACTGTCTCTCTGTCCTCATACTGTCTCTCTGTCCTCATACTGTCTGTCCTCACACTGTCTCTCTCTGTCCTCATACTGTCTGTCCTCACACTGTCTCTCTCTGTCCTCATACTGTCTCTCTGTCCTCATACTGTCTGTCCTTATACTATCTCTCTCTGTCCTTATACTATCTCTCTCTGTCCTCATACTGTCTCACTGTCCTCATACTGTCTGTCCATATACTGTCTCTCTGTCCTCATACTGTCTCTCTCTGTCCTCATACTGTCTCTCTCTGTCCTCATACTGTCTCTCTCTGTCCTCATACTGTCTCTCTCTGTCCTCATACTGTCTCTCTCTGTCCTCATACTGTCTCTCTCTGTCCTCATACTGTCTCTCTCTGTCCTCATACTGTCTCTCTCTGTCCTCACACTGTCTCTCTGTCCTCATACTGTCTGTCCTTATACTGTCTCTCTCTGTCCTCATACTGTCTCTCTCTGTCCTCATACTGTCTCTCTCTGTCCTCATACTGTCTCTCTCTGTCCTCATACTGTCTCTCTCTGTCCTCATACTGTCTCTCTCTGTCCTCACACTGTCTCTCTCTGTCCTCACACTGTCTCTCTCTGTCCTCACACTGTCTCTCTCTGTCCTCACACTGTCTCTCTCTGTCCTCACACTGTCTCTCTGTCCTCACACTGTCTCTCTGTCCTCACACTGTCTCTCTGTCCTCACACTGTCTCTCTGTCCTCACACTGTCTCTCTCTGTCCTCACACTGTCTCTCTCTGTCCTCACACTGTCTCTCTCTGTCCTCACACTGTCTCTCTCTGTCCTCACACTGTCTCTCTCTGTCCTCACACTGTCTCTCTCTGTCCTCACACTGTCCTCATACTGTCTCTCTCTGTCCTCACACTGTCTCTCTCTGTCCTCACACTGTCTCTCTCTGTCCTCACACTGTCTGTCCTTATACTGTCTCTCTCTGTCCTCACACTGTCTCTCTCTGTCCTCACACTGTCTCTCTCTGTCCTCACACTGTCTCTCTCTGTCCTCACACTGTCTCTCTCTGTCCTCACACTGTCTCTCTCTGTCCTCACACTGTCTCTCTCTGTCCTCACACTGTCTCTCTCTGTCCTCACACTGTCTCTCTCTGTCCTCACACTGTCTCTCTCTGTCCTCACACTGTCTCTCTCTGTCCTCACACTGTCTCTCTCTGTCCTCACACTGTCTCTCTCTGTCCTCACACTGTCTCTCTCTGTCCTCACACTGTCTCTCTCTGTCCTCACACTGTCTCTCTCTGTCCTCACACTGTCTCTCTCTGTCCTCACACTGTCTCTCTCTGTCCTCACACTGTCTCTCTCTGTCCTCACACTGTCTCTCTCTGTCCTCACACTGTCTCTCTCTGTCCTCACACTGTCTCTCTGTCCTCACACTGTCTCTCTGTCCTCACACTGTCTCTCTGTCCTCACACTGTCTCTCTCTGTCCTCACACTGTCTCTCTCTGTCCTCACACTGTCTCTCTCTGTCCTCACACTGTCTCTCTCTGTCCTCACACTGTCTCTCTGTCCTCACACTGTCTCTCTGTCCTCACACTGTCTCTCTCTGTCCTCATACTGTCTCTCTCTGTCCTCATACTGTCTCTCTCTGTCCTCATACTGTCTCTCTCTGTCCTCATACTGTCTCTCTCTGTCCTCATACTGTCTCTCTCTGTCCTCATACTGTCTCTCTCTGTCCTCATACTGTCTCTCTCTGTCCTCATACTGTCTCTCTCTGTCCTCATACTGTCTCTCTCTGTCCTCATACTGTCTCTCTGTCCTCACACTGTCTCTCTGTCCTCACACTGTCTCTCTGTCCTCATACTGTCTGTCCTCATACTGTCTCTCTCTGTCCTCATACTGTCTCTCTCTGTCCTCATACTGTCTCTCTCTGTCCTCATACTGTCTCTCTCTGTCCTCATACTGTCTCTCTGTCCTCATACTGTCTCTCTGTCCTCATACTGTCTCTCTGTCCTCATACAGTCTGTCCTCATACTGTCTCTCTGTCCTCATACTGTCTGTCCTTATACTGTCTCTCTCTGTCCTCATACTGTCTGTCCTTATACTGTCTCTCTCTGTCCTCATACTGTCTGTCCTTATACTGTCTCTCTCTGTCCTCATACTGTCTGTACTTATACTGTCTCTCTCTGTCCTCATACTGTCTCTCTGTCCTCACACTGTCTCTCTGTCCTCATACTGTCTGTCCTTATACTGTCTCTCTCTGTCCTCATACTGTCTGTCCTTATACTGTCTCTCTCTGTCCTCATACTGTCTCTCTGTCCTCACACTGTCTCTCTGTCCTCATACTGTCTGTCCTTATACTGTCTCTCTCTGTCCTCATACTGCCTGTCCTTATACTGTCTCTCTCTGTCCTCATACTGTCTCTCTGTCCTCACACTGTCTCTCTGTCCTCACACTGTCTGTCCTCATACTGTCTCTCTGTCCTCATACTGTCTGTCCTTATACTGTCTCTCTCTGTCCTCATACTGTCTCTCTGTCCTCATACTGTCTGTCCTTATACTGTCTCTCTCTGTCCTCATACTGTCTCTCTGTCCTCACACTGTCTCTCTGTCCTCATACTATCTGTCCTCATACTGTCTCTCTGTCCTCATACTGTCTGTCCTCATACTGTCTCTCTGTCCTCACACTGTCTCTCTGTCCTCATACTGTCTCTCTGTCCTCATACTGTCTCTCTGTCCTCATACTGTCTGTCCTCATACTGTCTCTCTCTGTCCTCATACTGTCTGTCCTCATACTGTCTGTCCTCACACAGTCTCTCTGTCCTCACACTGTCTCTCTGTCCTCACACTGTCTCTCTGTCCTCACACTGTCTCTCTGTCCTCACACTGTCTCTCTCTGTCCTCACACTGTCTCTCTCTGTCCTCACACTGTCTCTCTGTCCTCACACTGTCTCTCTGTCCTCATACTGTCTGTCCTCACACTGTCTCTCTCTGTCCTCATACTGTCTGTCCTCACACTGTCTCTCTCTGTCCTCATACTGTCTCTCTGTCCTCATACTGTCTGTCCATATACTGTCTCTCTGTCCTCATACTGTCTCTCTCTGTCCTCATACTGTCTCTCTCTGTCCTCATACTGTCTCTCTCTGTCCTCATACTGTCTCTCTCTGTCCTCATACTGTCTCTCTCTGTCCTCATACTGTCTGTCCTTATACTGTCTCTCTCTGTCCTCACACTGTCTCTCTCTGTCCTCACACTGTCTCTCTCTGTCCTCACACTGTCTCTCTCTGTCCTCACACTGTCTCTCTCTGTCCTCACACTGTCTCTCTCTGTCCTCACACTGTCTCTCTCTGTCCTCACACTGTCTCTCTCTGTCCTCACACTGTCTCTCTCTGTCCTCACACTGTCTCTCTCTGTCCTCACACTGTCTCTCTCTGTCCTCACACTGTCTCTCTCTGTCCTCACACTGTCTCTCTCTGTCCTCACACTGTCTCTCTCTGTCCTCACACTGTCTCTCTCTGTCCTCACACTGTCTCTCTCTGTCCTCACACTGTCTCTCTCTGTCCTCACACTGTCTCTCTCTGTCCTCACACTGTCTCTCTCTGTCCTCACACTGTCTCTCTCTGTCCTCACACTGTCTCTCTGTCCTCATACTGTCTCTCTCTGTCCTCACACTGTCTCTCTCTGTCCTCACACTGTCTCTCTCTGTCCTCACACTGTCTCTCTCTGTCCTCACACTGTCTCTCTGTCCTCACACTGTCTCTCTGTCCTCACACTGTCTCTCTGTCCTCACACTGTCTCTCTGTCCTCACACTGTCTCTCTGTCCTCATACTGTCTCTCTCTGTCCTCATACTGTCTCTCTCTGTCCTCATACTGTCTCTCTCTGTCCTCATACTGTCTCTCTCTGTCCTCATACTGTCTGTCCTCATACTGTCTCTCTGTCCTCATACTGTCTCTCCTCACACTGTCTCTCTCTGTCCTCACACTGTCTCTCTCTGTCCTCACACTGTCTCTCTCTGTCCTCACACTGTCTCTCTCTGTCCTCACACTGTCTCTCTCTGTCCTCACACTGTCTCTCTCTGTCCTCACACTGTCTCTCTCTGTCCTCACACTGTCTCTCTCTGTCCTCACACTGTCTCTCTCTGTCCTCACACTGTCTCTCTCTGTCCTCACACTGTCTCTCTGTCCTCACACTGTCTCTCTGTCCTCACACTGTCTCTCTGTCCTCACACTGTCTCTCTGTCCTCACACTGTCTCTCTGTCCTCACACTGTCTCTCTGTCCTCATACTGTCTCTCTGTCCTCATACTGTCTCTCTGTCCTCACACTGTCTCTCTCTGTCCTCACACTGTCTCTCTCTGTCCTCATACTGTCTCTCTCTGTCCTCACACTGTCTCTCTCTGTCCTCACACTGTCTCTCTGTCCTCACACTGTCTCTCTGTCCTCACACTGTCTCTCTGTCCTCACACTGTCTCTCTGTCCTCACACTGTCTCTCTGTCCTCACACTGTCTCTCTGTCCTCATACTGTCTCTCTGTCCTCACACTGTCTCTCTCTGTCCTCATACTGTCTCTCTCTGTCCTCATACTGTCTCTCTCTGTCCTCACACTGTCTCTCTCTGTCCTCACACTGTCTCTCTGTCCTCACACTGTCTCTCTGTCCTCACACTGTCTCTCTGTCCTCACACTGTCTCTCTGTCCTCATACTGTCTCTCTCTGTCCTCATACTGTCTCTCTGTCCTCATACTGTCTCTCTCTGTCCTCACACTGTCTCTCTCTGTCATCATACTGTCTCTCTCTGTCCTCATACTGTCTCTCTCTGTCCTCATACTGTCTCTCTCTGTCCTCATACTGTCTCTCTCTGTCCTCATACTGTCTCTCTCTGTCCTCATACTGTCTCTCTCTGTCCTCACACTGTCTCTCTCTGTCCTCACACTGTCTCTCTGTCCTCACACTGTCTCTCTGTCCTCATACTGTCTCTCTGTCCTCACACTGTCTCTCTGTCCTCACACTGTCTCTCTGTCCTCACACTGTCTCTCTGTCCTCATACTGTCTCTCTGTCCTCATACTGTCTCTCTGTCCTCACACTGTCTCTCTCTGTCCTCATACTGTCTCTCTCTGTCCTCATACTGTCTCTCTCTGTCCTCACACTGTCTCTCTCTGTCCTCACACTGTCTCTCTCTGTCCTCACACTGTCTCTCTGTCCTCACACTGTCTCTCTGTCCTCACACTGTCTCTCTGTCCTCACACTGTCTCTCTGTCCTCATACTGTCTCTCTCTGTCCTCATACTGTCTCTCTGTCCTCACACTGTCTCTCTCTGTCCTCATACTGTCTCTCTCTGTCCTCACACTGTCTCTCTCTGTCCTCATACTGTCTCTCTCTGTCCTCATACTGTCTCTCTCTGTCCTCATACTGTCTCTCTCTGTCCTCATACTGTCTCTCTCTGTCCTCATACTGTCTCTCTCTGTCCTCATACTGTCTCTCTCTGTCCTCATACTGTCTCTCTCTGTCCTCACACTGTCTCTCTCTGTCCTCACACTGTCTCTCTGTCCTCACACTGTCTCTCTGTCCTCACACTGTCTCTCTGTCCTCATACTGTCTCTCTGTCCTCACACTGTCTCTCTGTCCTCACACTGTCTCTCTGTACATGTACATAACGGGGATTATGCTACCATCCATATTCCTAGCGTGGGAGGTTACGCCACCATTGGCCGCTGTATAAGAGGTAGATAATGGGTTATATTACACTGCAGGGGAGACTGCGGCGACCGACAGGAAAAAGCCCAAATAAACCCAATCTGTCTCCATGAGGTAAAAGAAAGCTAACAAGGGTGTGACACCGGGCCTCATTCACATCAGTACATAAAAACCATCGCAGCTGCATATTTTCATGGAACACAATTGCGAATATATACTAATAACACGCTCGCCGACCAGAGCTAAGTGACGCCCACTGACAGATCCTCACATCCGTCGCTCACGGACAAAACCGGAAACATCAGAAACATGGAACGGCGGCCATCATCCTTCTCAGCAAGTCTAATCTACCACACACACAGCGATCACCAGACACACAGAGGCCTCTCCTGCTGCCACACACACAGCCGGTCACCAGACACACAGAGGGCTCTCCTGCTGCCACACACACAGCCGGTCACCAGACACACATAGGGCTCTCCTGCTGCCACACACACAGCCGGTCACCAGACACACAGAGGCCTCTCCTGCTGCCACACACACAGCCGGTCACCAGACACACAGAGGGCTCTCCTGCTGCCACACACACAGCCGGTCACCAGACACACAGAGGGTTCTCCTGCTACCACACACACACAGCCGGTCACCAGACACACAGAGGCCTCTCCTGCTGCCACACACACAGCCGGTCCCCAGACACACAGAGGGCTCTCCTGCTGCCACACACACAGCCGGTCACCAGACACACAGAGGGTTCTCCTGCTACCACACACACACAGCCTGTCACCAGACACACAGAGGGCTCTCCTGCTGCCACACACACAGCCGGTCACCAGACACACAGAGGGCTCTCCTGCTGCCACACACACAGCCGGTCACCAGACACACAGAGGGCTCTCCTGCTGCCACATACACAGCCGGTCACCAGACACATAGAGGGCTCTCCTGCTGCCACACACACACAGCCGATCTCCAGACACACAGAGGGCTCTCCTGCTGCCACACACACAGCCGGTCACCAGACACACAGAGGGCTCTCCTGCTGCCACACACACAGCCGGTCACCAGACACACAGAGGCCTCTCCTGCTGCCTCACACACAGCCGGTCACCAGACACACAGAGGCCTCTCCTGCTGCCACACACACAGCCGGTCACCAGACACACAGAGGGCTCTCCTGCTACCACACACACACAGCCGGTCACCAGACACACAGAGGGCTCTCCTGCTACCACACACAGCCGGTCACCAGACACACAGAGGCCTCTCCTGCTGCCTCACACACAGCCGGTCACCAGACACACAGAGGCCTCTCCTGCTGCCACACACACAGCCGGTCACCAGACACACAGAGGGCTCTCCTGCTACCAGACACACAGCCGGTCACCAGACACACAGAGGCCTCTCCTGCTGCCTCACACACAGCGATCACCAGACACACAGAGGCCTCTCCTGCTGCCACACACACATCCGGTCACCAGACACACAGAGGCCTCTCCTGCTGCCACACACACAGCCGGTCACCAGACACACAGAGGGATCTCCTGCTGTCACACATACACCCGGTCACCAGACACACAGAGGGCTCTCCTGCTGCCACACACACAGCCGGTCACCAGACACACAGAGGGCTCTCCTGCTGCCACACCGACAGCCGGTCACCAGACACACAGAGGCCTCTCCTGCTGCCTCACACACAGCCGGTCACCAGACACACAGAGGGCTCTCCTGCTACCAGACACACAGCCGGTCACCAGACACACAGAGGCCTCTCCTGCTGCCTCACACACAGCGATCACCAGACACACAGAGGCCTCTCCTGCTGCCTCACACACAGCCGGTCACCAGACACACAGAGGGCTCTCCTGCTACCAGACACACAGCCGGTCACCAGACACACAGAGGGCTCTCCTGCTGCCTCACACACAGCGATCACCAGACACACAGAGGCCTCTCCTGCTGCCTCACACACAGCCGGTCACCAGACACACAGAGGGCTCTCCTGCTACCAGACACACAGCCGGTCACCAGACACACAGAGGGCTCTCCTGCTGCCACACACACAGCCGGTCACCAGACACACAGAGGCCTCTCCTGCTGCCTCACACACAGCCGGTCACCAGACACACAGAGGGCTCTCCTGCTACCAGACACACAGCCGGTCACCAGACACACAGAGGGCTCTCCTGCTGCCTCACACACAGCGATCACCAGACACACAGAGGCCTCTCCTGCTGCCACACACACATCCGGTCACCAGACACACAGAGGCCTCTCCTGCTGCCACACACACAGCCGGTCACCAGACACACAGAGGTCTCTCCTGCTGCCACACACACAGCCGGTCACCAGACACACAGAGGCCTCTCCTGCTGCCACACACACAGCCGGTCACCAGACACACAGAGGGCTCTCCTGCTACCAGACACACAGCCGGTCACCAGACACACAGAGGCCTCTCCTGCTACCAGACACACAGCCGGTCACCAGACACACAGAGGCCTCTCCTGCTGCCACACACACAGCCGGTCACCAGACACACAGAGGCCTCTCCTGCTGCCACACACACAGCCGGTCACCAGAAACACAGAGGCCTCTCCTGCTGCCACACACACAGCCGGTCACCAGACACACAGAGGACTCTCCTGCTGCCACACACAGCCGGTCACCAGACACACAGAGGGCTCTACTGTTACCACACACACACAGCCGGTCACCAGACACACAGAGGGCTCTACTGCTGCCGCACACACAGCCGGTCCCCAGATACACAGAGGCCTCTCCTGCTGCCACACAGCTGGTCACCAGACACACAGAGGGCTCTCCTGCTACCACACACACAGCCGGTCACCAGACACACAGAGGGCTCTCCTGCTGCCACACACACAGCCGGTCACCAGACACACAGAGGGCTCTACTGTTACCACACACACACAGCCGGTCACCAGACACACAGAGGGCTCTACTGCTGCCGCACACACAGCCGGTCACCAGACACACAGAGGGCTCTTTTGCTGCCACACACACAGCCGGTCACCAGAAACACAGAGGCCTCTCCTGCTGCCACACAGCTGGTCACCAGACACACAGAGGGCTCTCCTGCTACCACACACACAGCCGGTCACCAGACACACAGAGGGCTCTCCTGCTGCCACACACACAGCCGGTCACCAGACAAACAGAGGCCTCTCCTGCTGCCACACACACAGCGTTCACCAGACACACAGAGGGCTCTCCTGCTGCCGCACACACAGCCGGTCCCCAGACACACAGAGGGCTCTCCTGCTGCCAAACACACAGCCGGTCACCAGACACACAGAGGCCTCTCCTGCTGCCACACACACAGCCGGTCACCAGACACACAGAGGCCTCTCCTGCTACTCTCCTGCTACCACACACACAGCCGGTCCCCAGACACACAGAGGGCTCTCCTGCTGCCCCACACACAGCCGGTCACCAGACACACAGAGGGCTCTCCTGCTGCCACACACACAGCTGGTGCCCAGACACACAGAGGGCTCTCCTGCTGCCACACACACAGCCGCTCCCCAGACACACAGAGGGCTCTCCTGCTGCCACACACACAGCGGTCACCAGACACACAGAGGGCTCTCCTGCTGCCACAGACACAGCCGCTCACCAGACACAGAGGGCTCTCCTGCTGCCACACACACAGCCGGTCACCAGACACACAGAGGGCTCTCCTGCTGCCTCACACACAGCCGGTCACCAGACACACAGAGGGCTCTCCTTCTGCCACAGACACAGCCGCTCACTAGACACAGAGGGCTCTCCTGCTGCCACACACACAGCCGGTCACCAGACACACAGAGGCCTCTCCTGCTGCCACACACACAGCGGTCACCAGACACACAGAGGGCTTTCCTTCTGCCACAGACACAGCCGGTCACCAGACACACAGAGGCCTCTCCTGCTGCCACACACACAGCGGTCACCAGACACACAGAGGCCTCTCCTGCTGCCACACACACAGCCGGTCACCATACACACAGAGGCCTCTCCTGCTGCTACACACACAGCCGGTCCCCAGACACACAGTGGCCTCTCCTGCTGCCTCACACACAGCCGGTCACCAGACACACAGAGGGCTCTCCTGCTGCCACAGTCACAGCCAGTTCCCAGACACACAGAGGGCTCTCCTGCTGCCACACACACAGCCGGTCACCAGACACAGAGGCCTCTCCTGCTGCCGCACACACAGCCGGTCACCAGACACACAGAGGCCTCTCCTGCTGCCGCACACACAGCCGGTCACCAGACACAAAGAGGGCTCTCCTGCTGCCACACACACAGCCGGTCACCAGACACACAGAGGGCTCTCCTGCTGCCACAGTCACAGCCGGTCCCCAGACACACAGAGTCCTCTCCTGCTGACACACACACAGCCGGTCACCAGACACACAGAGGGCTCTCCTGCTGCCACACACACAGCCGGTCACCAGACACACAGAGGGCTCTCCTGCTACCACACACACACAGCCGGTCACCAGACACACAGAGGGCTCTCCTGCTGCCGCACACACAGCCGGTCACCAGACACACACAGAGGCCTCTCCTGCTGCCACACACACAGCTGGTCACCAGACACACAGAGGGCTCTCCTGCTGCAACACACACAGCCGGTCACCAGACACACAGAGGGCTCTCCTGCTGCCACACACACAGCCGGTCACCAGATACACAGAGGCCTCTCCTGCTGCCACACACACAGCCGGTCACCAAACACACAGAGGGCTCTCCTGCTGCCACGCACACAGCCGGTCACCAGACACACAGAGGCCTCTCCTGCTGCCACACACACAGCCGGTCACCAGACACACAGAGGGCTCTCCTGCTGCCTCACACACAGCCGGTCACCAGACACACAGAGGGCTCTCCTGCTGCCACACACACAGCCGGTCACCAGACACACAGAGGGCTCTCCTGCTGCCAGACACACAGCCGGTCACCAGACACACAGAGGCCTCTCCTGCTGCCGCACACACAGCCGGTCACCAGACTCACAGAGGACTCTCCTGCTGCCACACACACAGCCGGTCACCAGACACACAGAGGGTTCTCCTGCTACCACACACACACAGCCGGTCACCAGACACACAGAGGGCTCTCCTGCTGCCACACACACATCCGGTCACCAGACACACAGAGGCCTCTCCTGCTACCACACACACACAGCCGGTCCCCAGACACACAGAGGCCTCTCCTACTGCCACACATACACCCGGTCACCAGACACACAGAGGCCTCTCCTACTGCCACACACACAGCCGGTCACCAGACACACAGAGGCCTCTCCTGCTGCCTCACACACAGCCGGTCACCAGACACACAGAGGGCTCTCCTGCTACCAGACACACAGCCGGTCACCAGACACACAGAGGCCTCTCCTGCTGCCACACACACAGCCGGTCACCAGACACACAGAGGGCTCTCCTGCTACCAGACACACAGCCGGTCACCAGACACACAGAGGCCTCTCCTGCTACCAGACACACAGCCGGTCACCAGACACACAGAGGCCTCTCCTGCTGCCACACACACAGCCGGTCACCAGAAACACAGAGGCCTCTCCTGCTGCCACACACACAGCCGGTCACCAGACACACAGAGGACTCTCCTGCTGCCACACACAGCCGGTCACCAGACACACAGAGGGCTCTACTGTTACCACACACACACAGCCGGTCACCAGACACACAGAGGGCTCTACTGCTGCCGCACACACAGCCGGTCACCAGACACACAGAGGCCTCTCCTGCTGCTGCACACACAGCCGGTCCCCAGATACAGAGGGCTCTTTTGCTGCCACACACACAGCCGGTCACCAGAAACACAGAGGCCTCTCCTGCTGCCACACAGCTGGTCACCAGACACACAGAGGGCTCTCCTGCTACCACACACACAGCCGGTCACCAGACACACAGAGGCCTCTCCTGCTGCCATACACACAGCCGGTCACCAGACACACAGAGGCCTCTCCTGCTGCCACACACACAGCCGGTCACCAGACACACAGAGGGCTCTCCTGCTGCCACACACACAGCCGGTGCCCAGACACACAGAGGGCTCTCCTGCTGCCACACAAACAGCCGGTCCCCAGACACACAGAGGGCTCTCCTGCTGCCACACAGACAGCCGGTCCCCAGACACAAAGAGGACTCTCCTGCTGCCACACACACAGCCGGTCACCAGACAAACAGAGGCCTCTCCTGCTGCCACACACACAGCGGTCACCAGACACACAGAGGGCTCTCCTGCTGCCGCACACACAGCCGGTCCCCAGACACACAGAGGGCTCTCCTGCTGCCAAACACACAGCCGGTCACCAGACACACAGAGGCCTCTCCTGCTGCCACACACACAGCCGGTCACCAGACACACAGAGGCCTCTCCTGCTACTCTCCTGCTACCACACACACAGCCGGTCCCCAGACACACAGAGGCCTCTCCTGCTGCCACACACAGCCGGTCACCAGACACACAGAGGCCTCTCCTGCTGCCACACACACAGCCGGTCACCAGACACACAGAGGGCTCTCCTGCTGCCCCACACACAGCCGGTCACCAGACACACAGAGGGCTCTCCTGCTGCCACACACACAGCTGGTGCCCAGACACACAGAGGGCTCTCCTGTTGCCACACACACAGCCGGTCCCCAGACACACAGAGGGCTCTCCTGCTGCCACACACACAGCGGTCACCAGACACACAGAGGGCTCTCCTGCTGCCACAGACACAGCCGCTCACCAGACACAGAGGGCTCTCCTGCTGCCACACACACAGCCGGTCACCAGACACACAGAGGGCTCTCCTGCTGCCTCACACACAGCCGGTCACCAGACACACAGAGGGCTCTCCGTCTGCCACAGACACAGCCGCTCACTAGACACAGAGGGCTCTCCTGCTGCCACACACACAGCCGGTCACCAGACACACAGAGGCCTCTCCTGCTGCTACACACACAGCCGGTCCCCAGACACACAGTGGCCTCTCCTGCTGCCTCACACACAGCCGGTCACCAGACACACAGAGGGCTCTCCTGCTGCCACAGTCACAGCCAGTTCCCACACACACAGAGGGCTCTCCTGCTGCCACACACACAGCCGGTCACCAGACACACAGAGGCCTCTCCTGCTGCCGCACACACAGCCGGTCACCAGACACACAGAGGCCTCTCCTGCTGCCGCACACACAGCCGGTCACCAGACACAAAGAGGGCTCTCCTGCTGCCACACACACAGCCGGTCACCAGACACACAGAGGGCTCTCCTGCTGCCACAGTCACAGCCGGTCCCCAGACACACAGATTCCTCTCCTGCTGACACACACACAGCCGGTCACCAGACACACAGAGGGCTCTCCTGCTGCCACACACACAGCCGGTCACCAGACACACAGAGGGCTCTCCTGCTACCACACACACACAGCCGGTCACCAGACACACAGAGGGCTCTCCTGCTGCCGCACACACAGCCGGTCACCAGACACACAGTGGCCTCTCCTGCTGCCTCACACACAGCCGGTCACCAGACACACAGAGGGCTCTCCTGCTGCCACAGTCACAGCCAGTTCCCAGACACACAGAGGGCTCTCCTGCTGCCACAGACACAGCCGCTCACCAGACACAGAGGGCTCTCCTGCTGCCACACACACAGCCGGTCACCAGACACACAGAGGGCTCTCCTGCTGCCTCACACACAGCCGGTCACCAGACACACAGAGGGCTCTCCGTCTGCCACAGACACAGCCGCTCACTAGACACAGAGGGCTCTCCTGCTGCCACACACACAGCCGGTCACCAGACACACAGAGGCCTCTCCTGCTGCTACACACACAGCCGGTCCCCAGACACACAGTGGCCTCTCCTGCTGCCTCACACACAGCCGGTCACCAGACACACAGAGGGCTCTCCTGCTGCCACAGTCACAGCCAGTTCCCAGACACACAGAGGGCTCTCCTGCTGCCACACACACAGCCGGTCACCAGACACACAGAGGCCTCTCCTGCTGCCGCACACACAGCCGGTCACCAGACACACAGAGGCCTCTCCTGCTGCCGCACACACAGCCGGTCACCAGACACAAAGAGGGCTCTCCTGCTGCCACACACACAGCCGGTCACCAGACACACAGAGGGCTCTCCTGCTGCCACAGTCACAGCCGGTCCCCAGACACACAGATTCCTCTCCTGCTGACACACACACAGCCGGTCACCAGACACACAGAGGGCTCTCCTGCTGCCACACACACAGCCGGTCACCAGACACACAGAGGGCTCTCCTGCTACCACACACACACAGCCGGTCACCAGACACACAGAGGGCTCTCCTGCTGCCGCACACACAGCCGGTCACCAGACACACAGAGGCCTCTCCTGCTGCCGCACACACAGCCGGTCCCCAGACACACAGAGGGCTCTCCTGCTGCCGCACACACAGCCGGTCACCAGAAACACAGAGGGCTCTCCTGCTGCCACACACACAGCCGGTCTCCAGACACACATAGGGCTCTCCTGCTGCCACACACACAGCCGGTCACCAGACACACAGAGGGCTCTCCTGCTGCCACACACACAGCCGGTCACCAGACACACAGAGGGCTCTCCTGCTACCACACACACACAGCCGGTCACCAGACACACAGAGGGCTCTCCTGCTACCACACACACACAGCCGGTCACCAGACACACAGAGGGCTCTCCTGCTGCCACACACACAGCCGGTCACCAGACACACAGAGGGCTCTCCTGCTGCCACACACACACAGCCGATCTCCAGACACACAGAGGGTTCTCCTGCTGCCACACACACAGCCGGTCACCAGACACACAGAGGGCTCTCCTGCTGCCACAGACACAGCCGGTCACCAGACAAACAGAGGGCTCTCCTGCTGCCACACACACACAGCCGATCTCCAGACACACAGAGGGTTCTCCTGCTGCCGCAGTCAGAGCCGGTCACCAGACACACAGAGGGCTCTCCTGCTGCCACACACACAGCCGGTCACCAGACAAACAGAGGGCTCTCCTGCTGCCACACACACACAGCCGATCTCCAGACACACAGAGGGTTCTCCTGCTGCCACACACACAGTCGGTCACCAGACACACAGAGGGCTCTCCTGCTGCCTCACACACAGCCGGTCACCAGACACACAGAGGCCTCTCCAGCTGCCACACACACAGCCGGTCACCAGACACACAGAGGGCTCTCCTGCTGCCACACACACAGCCTGTCACCAGACACACAGAGGGCTCTCCTGCTGCCGCAGACACAGCCGCTAACTGGACACAGAGGGCTCTCCTGCTGCCACACACACAGCCGGTCACCATACACACAGTGGCATCTCCTACTGCCACACACACAGCCGGTCACCAGACATACAGAGGGCTCTCCTGCTGCCACACACACAGCCGGTCCCCAGACACACAGAGGCCTCTCCTACTGTTACATATACAGCCGGTCACCAGACACACAGAGGGCTCTCCTGCTGCCACAGTCACAGCCGGTCCCCAGACACACAGAGGGCTCTCCTGCTGCCACACACACACAGCCGATCTCCAGACACACAGAGGGTTCTCCTGCTGCCACACACACAGCCGGTCACCAGACACACAGAGGGCTCTCCTGCTGCCGCACACACAGCCGGTCACCAGACACACAGAGGGCTCTTCTGCTGCCACAGTCACAGCCAGTCCCCAGAAACATAGAGGGCTCTCCTGATGCCACACACACAGCCGGTCACCAGACACACAGAGGCCTCTCCTGCTGCTCTCCTGCTGCCACACACACAGCCGGTCCCCAGACACACAGAGGCCTCTCCTGCTGCCACACACACAGCCGGTCACCAGACACACAGAGGGCTCTCCTGCTGCCACACACACAGCCGGTCACCAGACACACAGAGGGCTCTCCTGCTGCCACACACACAGCCGGTCCCCAGACACACAGAGGGCTCTCCTGCTGCCACACACACAGCCGGTCCCCAGACACAAAGAGGACTCTCCTGCTGCCACACACACAGCCGGTCACCAGACACACAGAGGGCTCTCCTGCTGCCGCACACACAGCGGTCACCAGACACACAGAGGGCTCTCCTGCTGCCACACACACAGCCGGTCCCCAGACACACAGCGGTCTCTCCTGCTACCACACACACAGCCGGTCACCAGACACACAGAGGCCTCTCCTGCTGCCACGCACACAGCCGGTCACCAGACACACAGAGGACTCTCCTGCTGCCACACACACAGCCGGTCACCAGACACACCGAGGCCTCTCCTGCTGCCACACACACAGCCGGTCACCAGACACACAGAGGGCTCTCCTGCTACCACACAACCAGCTGGTCACCAGACACACAGAGGCCTCTCCTGCTGCCACACACACAGCCGGTCACCAGACACACAGAGGGCTCTCCTGCTGCCACACACAGCCAGTCACCAGACACACAGAGGGCTCTCCTGCTGCCACACACACAGCCTGTCACCAGACACACAGAGGCCTCTCCTACTGCCTCACACACAGCTGGTCACCAGACACACAGAGGGCTCTCCTGCTGCCACAGACACAGCCGCTCACTGGACACAGAGGGCTCTCCTGCTGCCACACACACAGCCGGTCACCATACACACAGTGGCATCTCCTGCTGCCACACACACAGCCGGTCACCAGACACACAGAGGGCTCTCCTGCTGCCACACACACAGCCGGTCCCCAGACACACAGAGGCCTCTCCTGCTGTTACATATACAGCCGGTCACCAGACACACAGAGGGCTCTCCTGCTGCCACAGTCACAGCCGGTCCCCAGACACACAGAGTCCTCTCCTGCTGCCACACACACAGCCGGTCACCAGACACACAGAGGGCTCTCCTGCTGCCACACACACAGCCGGTCACCAGACACACAGAGGGCTCTCCTGCTGCCTCACACACAGCCAGTCCCCAGACACACAGAGGCCTCTCCTGCTGCCGCACACACAGCCGGTCCCCAGACATACAGAGGGCTCTCCTGCTGCCACACACACAGCCGGTCCCCAGACACACAGAGGCCTCTCCTGCTGCCACACACACAGCCGGTCCCCTGACACACAGAGGGCTCTCCTGCTGCCACACACACAGCGGTCACCAGACACACAGAGGCCTCTCCTGCTGCCGCACACACAGCCGGTCACCAGACACAAAGAGGGCTCTCCTGCTGCCACACACACAGCCGGTCACCAGACACACAGAGGGCTCTCCTGCTACCACACACACACAGCCGGTCACCAGACACACAGAGGGCTCTCCTGCTGCCGCACACACAGCCGGTCACCAGACACACAGAGGCCTCTCCTGCTGCCGCACACACAGCCGGTCCCCAGACACACAGAGGGCTCTCCTGCTGCCGCACACACAGCCGGTCACCAGAAACACAGAGGGCTCTCCTGCTGCCACACACACAGCCGGTCACCAGACACACATAGGGCTCTCCTGCTGCCACACACACAGCCGGTCACCAGACACACAGAGGGCTCTCCTGCTGCCACACACACAGCCGGTCACCAGACACACAGAGGGCTCTCCTGCTACCACACACACACAGCCGGTCACCAGACACACAGAGGGCTCTCCTGCTACCACACACACACAGCCGGTCACCAGACACACAGAGGGCTCTCCTGCTGCCACACACACAGCCGGTCACCAGACACACAGAGGGCTCTCCTGCTGCCACACACACACAGCCGATCTCCAGACACACAGAGGGTTCTCCTGCTGCCACACACACAGCCGGTCACCAGACACACAGAGGGCTCTCCTGCTGCCACAGACACAGCCGGTCACCAGACAAACAGAGGGCTCTCCTGCTGCCACACACACACAGCCGATCTCCAGACACACAGAGGGTTCTCCTGCTGCCGCAGTCAGAGCCGGTCACCAGACACACAGAGGGCTCTCCTGCTGCCACACACACAGCCGGTCACCAGACAAACAGAGGGCTCTCCTGCTGCCACACACACACAGCCGATCTCCAGACACACAGAGGGTTCTCCTGCTGCCACACACACAGCCGGTCACCAGACACACAGAGGGCTCTCCTGCTGCCTCACACACAGCCGGTCACCAGACACACAGAGGCCTCTCCAGCTGCCACACACACAGCCGGTCACCAGACACACAGAGGGCTCTCCTGCTGCCACACACACAGCCTGTCACCAGACACACAGAGGGCTCTCCTGCTGCCGCAGACACAGCCGCTAACTGGACACAGAGGGCTCTCCTGCTGCCACACACACAGCCGGTCACCATACACACAGTGGCATCTCCTACTGCCACACACACAGCCGGTCACCAGACATACAGAGGGCTCTCCTGCTGCCACACACACAGCCGGTCCCCAGACACACAGAGGCCTCTCCTACTGTTACATATACAGCCGGTCACCAGACACACAGAGGGCTCTCCTGCTGCCACAGTCACAGCCGGTCCCCAGACACACAGAGGGCTCTCCTGCTGCCACACACACACAGCCGATCTCCAGACACACAGAGGGTTCTCCTGCTGCCACACACACAGCCGGTCACCAGACACACAGAGGGCTCTCCTGCTGCCGCACACACAGCCGGTCACCAGACACACAGAGGGCTCTTCTGCTGCCACAGTCACAGCCAGTCCCCAGAAACATAGAGGGCTCTCCTGATGCCACACACACAGCCGGTCACCAGACACACAGAGGCCTCTCCTGCTGCTCTCCTGCTGCCACACACACAGCCGGTCCCCAGACACACAGAGGCCTCTCCTGCTGCCACACACACAGCCGGTCACCAGACACACAGAGGGCTCTCCTGCTGCCACACACACAGCCGGTCACCAGACACACAGAGGGCTCTCCTGCTGCCACACACACAGCCGGTCCCCAGACACACAGAGGGCTCTCCTGCTGCCACACACACAGCCGGTCCCCAGACACAAAGAGGACTCTCCTGCTGCCACACACACAGCCGGTCACCAGACACACAGAGGGCTCTCCTGCTGCCGCACACACAGCGGTCACCAGACACACAGAGGGCTCTCCTGCTGCCACACACACAGCCGGTCCCCAGACACACAGCGGTCTCTCCTGCTACCACACACACAGCCGGTCACCAGACACACAGAGGCCTCTCCTGCTGCCACGCACACAGCCGGTCACCAGACACACAGAGGACTCTCCTGCTGCCACACACACAGCCGGTCACCAGACACACCGAGGCCTCTCCTGCTGCCACACACACAGCCGGTCACCAGACACACAGAGGGCTCTCCTGCTACCACACAACCAGCTGGTCACCAGACACACAGAGGCCTCTCCTGCTGCCACACACACAGCCGGTCACCAGACACACAGAGGGCTCTCCTGCTGCCACACACAGCCAGTCACCAGACACACAGAGGGCTCTCCTGCTGCCACACACACAGCCTGTCACCAGACACACAGAGGCCTCTCCTACTGCCTCACACACAGCTGGTCACCAGACACACAGAGGGCTCTCCTGCTGCCACAGACACAGCCGCTCACTGGACACAGAGGGCTCTCCTGCTGCCACACACACAGCCGGTCACCATACACACAGTGGCATCTCCTGCTGCCACACACACAGCCGGTCACCAGACACACAGAGGGCTCTCCTGCTGCCACACACACAGCCGGTCCCCAGACACACAGAGGCCTCTCCTGCTGTTACATATACAGCCGGTCACCAGACACACAGAGGGCTCTCCTGCTGCCACAGTCACAGCCGGTCCCCAGACACACAGAGTCCTCTCCTGCTGCCACACACACAGCCGGTCACCAGACACACAGAGGGCTCTCCTGCTGCCACACACACAGCCGGTCACCAGACACACAGAGGGCTCTCCTGCTGCCTCACACACAGCCAGTCCCCAGACACACAGAGGCCTCTCCTGCTGCCGCACACACAGCCGGTCCCCAGACATACAGAGGGCTCTCCTGCTGCCACACACACAGCCGGTCCCCAGACACACAGAGGCCTCTCCTGCTGCCACACACACAGCCGGTCCCCTGACACACAGAGGGCTCTCCTGCTGCCACACACACAGCGGTCACCAGACACACAGAGGGCTCTCCTGCTGCCACAGACACAGCCGCTCACTAGACACAGAGGGCTCTCCTGCTGCCACACACACAGCCGGTCACCATACACACAGAGGCCTCTCCTGCTGCCACACACACACAGCCGGTCACCAGACACACAGAGGCCTCTCCTGCTGCCACACACAGCCGGTCACCAGACACACAGAGGCCTCTCCTGCTGCCACACACACAGCCGGTCACCAGACACACAGAGGGCCTCTCCTGCTGCCCCACACACAGCCGGTCACCAGACACACAGAGGGCTCTCCTGCTGCCCCACACACAGCCGGTCACCAGACACACAGAGGGCTCTCCTGCTGCCACACACACACAGCCGGTCACCAGACACACAGAGGGCTCTCCTGCTGCCACACACACAGCCGGTCACCAGACACACAGAGGGCTCTCCTGCTGCCACACACACAGCGCTCACCAGACACACAGAGGGCTCTCCTGCTGCCACACACACAGCGGTCACCAGACACACAGAGGGCTCTCCTGCTGCCACAGACACAGCCGGTCACCAGACACACAGAGGCCTCTCCTGCTGCCACACACACAGCGGTCACCAGACACTCAGAGGCCTCTCCTGCTGCCTCACACACAGCCGGTCACCAGACACACAGAGGCCTCTCCTGCTGCCACACACACAGCGGTCACCAGACACACAGAGGGCTCTCCTGCTGCCACAGACACAGCCGCTCACTAGACACAGAGGGCTCTCCTGCTGCCACACACACAGCCGGTCCGCAGACACAAAGAGGACAGTCCTGCTGCCACACACACAGCCGGTCACCAGACACACAGAGGGCTCTCCTGCTGCCACACACACAGCCGGTCACCATACACACAGAGGCCTCTCCTGCTGCCACACACACAGCCGGTCACCAGACACACAGAGGGCTCTCCTGCTGCCACACACACAGCCGGTCCCCAGACACACAGAGGCCTCTCCTGCTGTTACATATACACCCGGTCACCAGACACACAGAGTCCTCTCCTGCTGCCACACACACAGCCGGTCACCAGACACACAGAGGGCTCTCCTGCTGCCACACACACAGCCGGTCACCAGACACACAGAGGGCTCTCCTGCTACCACACACACACAGCCGGTCACCAGACACACAGAGGGCTCTCCTGCTGCCGCACACAGCCGGTCACCAGACACACAGAGGCCTCTCCTGCTGCCGCACACACAGCCGGTCCCCAGACACACAGAGGGCTCTCCTGCTGCCGCACACACAGCCGGTCACCAGAAACACAGAGGGCTCTCCTGCTGCCACACACACAGCCAGTCCCCAGACACACAGAGGGCTCTCCTGCTGCCACACACACAGCCGGTCACCAGACACACAGAGGGCTCTCCTGCTGCCACACACACAGCCGGTCACCAGACACACAGAGGGCTCTCCTGCTACCACACACACACAGCCGGTCACCAGACACACAGAGGGCTCTCCTGCTACCACACACACACAGCCGGTCACCAGACACACAGAGGGCTCTCCTGCTGCCACACACACAGCCGGTCACCAGACACACAGAGGGCTCTCCTGCTGCCACACACACACAGCCGATCTCCAGACACACAGAGGGTTCTCCTGCTGCCACACACACAGCCGGTCACCAGACACACAGAGGGCTCTCCTGCTGCCACACACACACAGCCGATCTCCAGACACACAGAGGGTTCTCCTGCTGCCGCAGTCAGAGCCGGTCACCAGACACACAGAGGGCTCTCCTGCTGCCACACACACAGCCAGTCACCAGACACACAGAGGGCTCTCCTGCTGCCACACACACACAGCCGATCTCCAGACACACAGAGGGTTCTCCTGCTGCCACACACACAGTCGGTCACCAGACACACAGAGGCCTCTCCTGCTGCCTCACACACAGCCGGTCACCAGACACACAGAGGCCTCTCCAGCTGCCTCACACACAGCCGGTCACCAGACACACAGAGGCCTCTCCAGCTGCCACACACACAGCCGGTCACCAGACACACAGAGGGCTCTCCTGCTGCCACACACAGCCAGTCACCAGACACACAGAGGGCTCTCCTGCTGCCACACACACAGCCTGTCACCAGACACACAGAGGCCTCTCCTACTGCCTCACACACAGCTGGTCACCAGACACACAGAGGGCTCTCCTGCTGCCACAGACACAGCCGCTCACTGGACACAGAGGGCTCTCCTGCTGCCACAGTCACAGCCGGTCCCCAGACACACAGAGTCCTCTCCTGCTGCCACACACACAGCCGGTCACCAGACACACAGAGGGCTCTCCTGCTGCCACACACACAGCCGGTCACCAGACACACAGAGGGCTCTCCTGCTGCCTCACACACACAGCCGGTCCCCAGACACACAGAGGCCTCTCCTGCTACCACACACACAGCCGGTCACCAGACACACAGAGGGCTCTCCTGCTGCCACACACACACAGCCGATCTCCAGACACACAGAGGGTTCTCCTGCTGCCACACACACAGCCGGTCACCAGACACACAGAGGGCTCTCCTTCTGCCACACACAGCCGATCTCCAGACACACAGAGGGTTATCCTGCTGCCGCAGTCAGAGCCGGTCACCAGACACACAGAGGGCTCTCCTGCTGCCACACACACAGCCGGTCACCAGACACACAGAGGGCTCTCCTGCTGCCACACACACACAGCCGGTCACCAGACACACAGAGGGCTCTCCTGCTGCCACACACACAGCCGGTCACCAGACACACAGAGGGTTCTCCTGCTGCCACACACACAGTCGGTCACCAGACACACAGAGGGCTCTCCTGCTGCCACACACACACAGCCGATCTCCAGACACACAGAGGCCTCTCCTGCTGCCACACACACAGCCGGTCACCAGACACACAGAGGCCTCTCCTACTGCCTCACACACAGCTGGTCACCAGACACACAGAGGGCTCTCCTGCTGCCACAGACACAGCCGCTCACTGGACACAGAGGGCTCTCCTGCTGCCACACACAGCCGGTCACCATACACACAGTGGCATCTCCTGCTGCCACACACACAGCCGGTCACCAGACACACAGAGGGCTCTCCTGCTGCCACACACACAGCCGGTCCCCAGACACACAGAGGCCTCTCCTGCTGTTACATATACAGCCGGTCACCAGACACACAGAGGGCTCTCCTGCTGCCACAGTCACAGCCGGTCCCCAGACACACAGAGTCCTCTCCTGCTGCCACACACACAGCCGGTCACCAGACACACAGAGGGCTCTCCTGCTGCCACACACACAGCCGGTCACCAGACACACAGAGGGCTCTCCTGCTGCCTCACACACACAGCCGGTCCCCAGACACACAGAGGCCTCTCCTGCTACCACACACACAGCCGGTCACCAGACACACAGAGGGCTCTCCTGCTGCCACACACACACAGCCGATCTCCAGACACACAGAGGGTTCTCCTGCTGCCACACACACAGCCGGTCACCAGACACACAGAGGGCTCTCCTGCTGCCACACACAGCCGATCTCCAGACACACAGAGGGTTCTCCTGCTGCCGCAGTCAGAGCCGGTCACCAGACACACAGAGGGCTCTCCTGCTGCCACACACACAGCCGGTCACCAGACACACAGAGGGCTCTCCTGCTGCCACACACACACAGCCGGTCACCAGACACACAGAGGGCTCTCCTGCTGCCACACACACAGCCGGTCACCAGACACACAGAGGGTTCTCCTGCTGCCACACACACAGTCGGTCACCAGACACACAGAGGGCTCTCCTGCTGCCACACACACAGCGGTCACCAGACACACAGAGGGCTCTCCTGCTGCCACACACACAGCCGATCTCCAAACACACAGAGGGTTCTCCTGCTGCCGCAGTGAGAGCCGGTCACCAGACACACAGAGGGCTCTCCTGCTGCCACACACACAGCCGGTCACCAGACACACAGAGGGCTCTCCTGCTGCCACACACACAGCCGGTCACCAGACACACAGAGGGCTCTCCTGCTGCCACACACAGCCGGTCACCAGACACACAGAGGGCTCTCCTGCTGCCACACACACAGCCGGTCACCAGACACACAGAGGGCTCTCCTGCTACCACACACACACAGCCGGTCACCAGACACACAGAGGGCTCTCCTGCTGCCACACACACACAGCCGATCTCCAGACACACAGAGGGTTCTCCTGCTGCCACACACACAGCCGGTCACCAGACACACAGAGGCCTCTCCTGCTGCCACACACACAGCCGGTCACCAGACACACAGAGGGCTCTTCTGCTGCCACAGACACAGCCGGTCACCAGACACACAGAGGCCTCTCCTGCTGCCACACACACAGCCGGTCACCAGACACACAGAGGGCTCTCCTGCTACCACACACACAGCCGGTCACCAGACACACAGAAGGCTCTACTGTTACCACACACACACAGCCGGTCACCAGACACACAGAGGCCTCTCCTGCTACCACACACAGCCGGTCACCAGACACACAGAGGGCTCTCCTGCTGCCACACACACAGCCGGTCACCAGACACACAGAGGCCTCTCCTGCTGCCACACACACTGCCGGTCACCAGACACACAGAGGCCTCTCCTGCTGCCACACACAGCCGGTCACCAGACACACAGAGGGCTCTCCTGCTACCAGACACACAGCCGGTCACCAGACACACAGTGGGCTCTCCTGCTGCCACACACACAGCCGGTCACCAGACACACAGAGGCCTCTCCTGCTGCCACACACACAGCCAGTCACCAGACACACAGAGGCCTCTCCTGCTGCCACACACACACAGCCGGTCACCAGACACACAGAGGGCTCTCCTGCTGCCACACACACACAGCCGGTCACCAGACACACAGAGGGCTCTCCTGCTGCCACACACACAGCCGGTCACCAGACACACAGAGGCCTCTCCTGCTGCCACACACACAGCCGGTCACCAGACACACAGAGGGCTCTCCTGCTACCACACACACACAGCCGGTCACCAGACACACAGAGGGCTCTCCTGCTGCCACACACACACAGCCGATCTCCAGACACACAGAGGGTTCTCCTGCTGCCACACACACAGCCGGTCACCAGACACACAGAGGCCTCTCCTGCTGCCACACACACAGCCGGTCACCAGACACACAGAGGGCTCTTCTGCTGCCACAGACACAGCCGGTCACCAGACACACAGAGGCCTCTCCTGCTGCCACACACACAGCCGGTCACCAGACACACAGAGGGCTCTCCTGCTACCACACACACAGCCGGTCACCAGACACACAGAAGGCTCTACTGTTACCACACACACACAGCCGGTCACCAGACACACAGAGGCCTCTCCTGCTACCACACACAGCCGGTCACCAGACACACAGAGGGCTCTCCTGCTGCCACACACACAGCCGGTCACCAGACACACAGAGGCCTCTCCTGCTGCCACACACACTGCCGGTCACCAGACACACAGAGGCCTCTCCTGCTGCCACACACAGCCGGTCACCAGACACACAGAGGCCTCTCCTGCTACCACACACACAGCCGGTCACCAGACACACAGAGGCCTCTCCTGCTGCCACACACACAGCCGGTCACCAGACACACAGAGGCCTCTCCTGCTGCCACACACACAGCCAGTCACCAGACACACAGAGGCCTCTCCTGCTACTGCATATACCGCTGTGTGTAGTAGACTGGACATTCTGGGCCCTGTAGTGAGGGGTGTGTAGCAGAGAGGACACTCTGGGCCCTGTAGTGAGGGGTATGTAGCAGAGAGGGCACTCTGGGCCCTGTAGTGAGGGGTATGTAGCAGGGAGGACACTCTGGGCCCTGTAGTGAGGGGTATGTAGCAGAGAGGACATTCTGGGCCCTGTAGTGAGGGGTATGTAGCAGGGAGGACATTCTGGGCCCTGTAGTGAGGGGTGTGTAGCAGAGAGGACACTCTGGGCCCTGTAGTGAGGGGTGTGTAGCAGAGAGGACACTCTGGGCCCTGTAGTGAGGGGTATGTAGCAGAGAGGACACTGGGCCCTGTAGTGAGAGGTATGTAGCAGAGAGGACACTCTGGGCCCTGTAGTGAGGGGTATGTAGCAGAGGGCACTCTGGGCCCTGTAGTGAGGGGTATGTAGCAGAGAGGACACTCTGGGCCCTGTAGTGAGGGGTATGTAGCAGAGAGGACATTCTGGGCCCTGTAGTGAGGGGTATGTAGCAGGGAGGACATTCTGGGCCCTGTAGTGAGGGGTATGTAGCAGAGAGGACACTCTGGGCCCTGTAGTGAGGGGTATGTAGCAGAGAGGGCACTCTGGGCCCTGTAGTGAGGGGTATGTAGCAGAGAGGGCACTCTGGGCCCTGTAGTGAGGGGTGTGTAGCAGAGAGGACACTCTGGGCCCTGTAGTGAGGGGTGTGTAGCAGAGAGGACACTCTGGGCCCTGTAGTGAGGGGTGTGTAGCAGAGAGGACACTCTGGGCCCTGTAGTGAGGGGTATGTAGCAGGGAGGACATTCTGGGCCCTGTAGTGAGTGGTGTGTAGCAGAGAGGACACTCTGGGCCCTGTAGTGAGGGGTGTGTAGCAGAGAGGACACTCTGGGCCCTGTAGTGAGGGGTATGTAGCAGAGAGGACACTCTGGGCCCTGTAGTGAGGGGTATGTAGCAGAGAGGACACTCTGGGCCCTGTAGTGAGGGGTATGTAGCAGAGAGGACATTCTGAGCCCTGTAGTGAGGGGTGTGTAGCAGAGGGGACATTCTGGGCCCTGTAGTGAGGGGTATGTAGCAGAGAGGACATTCTGGGCCCTGTAGTGAGGGGTATGTAGCAGAGGGGACATTCTGGGCCCTGTAGTGAGGGGTATGTAGCAGAGAGGACATTCTGGTCCCTGTAGTGAGGGGTATGTAGCAGAGAGGACACTCTGGGCCCTGTAGTGAGGGGTGTGTAGCAGAGAGGACACTCTGGGCCCTGTAGTGAGGGGTGTGTAGCAGAGAGGACACTCTGGGCCCTGTAGTGAGGGGTGTGTAGCAGAGAGGACACTCTGGGCCCTGTAGTGAGGGGTATGTAGCAGAGGGGACATTCTGGGCCCTGTAGTGTGGCGTATGTAGCAGAGAGGACATTCTGGTCCCTGTAGTGAGGGGTATGTAGCAGAGAGGACACTCTAGGCCCTGTAGTGAGGGGTATGTAGCAGAGAGTACACTCTGGGCCCTGTAGTGAGGGGTATGTAGCAGAGAGGACACTGGGCCCTGTAGTGAGGGGTATGTAGCAGAGAGGGCACTCTGGGCCCTGTAGTGAGGGGTATGTAGCAGAGAGGACACTCTGGGCCCTGTAGTGAGGGGTATGTAGCAGAGAGGACACTGGGCCCTGTAGTGAGGGGTATGTAGCAGAGAGGACACTCTGGGCCCTGTAGTGAGGGGTGTGTAGCAGAGAGGACATTCTGGGCCCTGTAGTGAGGGGTGTGTAGCAGAGAGGACACTCTGGGCCCTGTAGTGAGGGGTATGTAGCAGAGAGGACACTCTGGGCCCTGTAGTGAGGGGTATGTAGCAGAGGCGACATTCTGATACTTTTAGTTCTTTTATTCTTGGCAAATGTTGTCTTTGTCTGTCTCCCTAATTGTCTCAGCTCTCTTAGATTTATTTATGTAAATCTCCCTACCTCTGTCTCTTCGGTTCCCTGAGATAATTCTTATGTTGACCTATGTCTCTGACTGTCTCACCTGCCTCTTGCTGTGTCCTCTGTCTAATGGTCATTAGAGATATCTCACCTCAGTGTCTCTGGAACATGTTTTCTCTGCTCCTGTCAATGTTTTCTCTGAAAGATAGAAGAAAATTAGAGAATGTATCTGGGGGCTGGTAGGTGGGGCAGGTAGGTGAGTGCTCTGTAGTTTGTGGGTAGGTAGGTGAGTGCTCTGTAGTTTGTGGGTAGGTAGGTGAGTGCTCTGTAGTTTGGGGGTAGGTAGTTGAGTGCTCTGTAGTTTGGGGGCAGTTAGGAGGGTGCTCTTTTTGTGGAGAGGTGGGAGGGTGCTCTGTGGTGTGGGGACAGGTGGGAGGGTGCGCTGTAGTGTGGGGGCAGGTGGGTGAGTGCTCTGTAGTGTGGGGACAGGTGGGTGAGTGCTCTGTAGTGTGGGGACAGGTGGGTGAGTGCTCTGTAGTGTGGGGGCAGGTGGGTGAGTGCTCTGTAGTGTGGGGACCTATGGAAGAGAGCTCTGTAGTGTGGGGACCTATGGAAGAGAGCTCTGTAGTGTGGGGACAGGTGGGAGAGTGCACTGTGGTGTGAGGACAGGTGGGAGGGTGCTCTGTAGTGTTGGGGCAGGTGGGTGAGTGCTCTGTAGTGTGGGGGCAGGTGGAAGAGTGCTCTGTAGTGTGGGGGCAGGTGGAAGAGTGCTCTGTAGTGTGGGGGCAGGTGGAAGAGTGCTCTGTAGTGTGGGGGCAGGTGGAAGAGTGCTCTGTAGTGTGGGGGCAGGTGGAAGAGTGCTCTGTAGTGTGGAGGCAGGTGGGAGGGTGCTCTATAGTGTGGGTGCAGGTAGGTGAGTGCTCTGTAGTGTGGGGTCGGGTGGGTGAGTGCTCTGTAGTGTGGGGTCGGGTGCTCTGTAGTGTGGGGTCAGGTGGGAGGGTGCTCTGTAGTGTGGGGACAGGTGGGAGGGTGCTCTGTAGTGTGGGGACAGGTGGGAGGGTGCTCTGTAGTGTAGGGACAGGTGGGAGGGTGCTCTGTAGTGTAGGGACAGGTGGGAGGGTGCTCTGTAGTGTGGGGACAGGTGGGAGGGTGCTCTCTAGTGTGGGGGCAGGTGGGAGGGTGCTCTCTAGTGTGGGGGCAGGTGGGAGGGTGCTCTGTAGTGTGGGGGCAGGTGGGAGGGTGCTCTGTAGTGTGGGGGCAGGTGGGAGGGTGCTCTGTAGTGTGGGGGCAGGTGGGAGGGTGCTCTGTAGTGTGGGGACAGGTGGGAGGGTGCTCTGTAGTGTGGGGGCAGGTGGGAGGGTGCTCTGTAGTGTGGGGGTAGGTGGAAGAGTGTTCTGTAGTCTGGGGGTAGGTGGGAGAGTGTTCTGTAAAATAGGGTCAGGTGGGAGTGTGTTCTGTAGGTTGGGAGCCCGTTATGTAGACTGGGGTGCTCTATAGTGTGGGGTCAAGTGGGAGGGTGCTCTGTAGTGTGGGGGCAGATGGAGAGTGCTCTGTAGTGTGGGGGCAGGTGGGAGGGTGCTCTGTAGTGTGGGGGCAGGTGGGAGGGTGCTCTGTAGTGTGGGGGCAGGTGGGAGGGTGCTCTGTAGTGTGGGGACAGGTGGGAGGGTGCTCTGTAGTGTGGGGGCAGGTGGGAGGGTGCTCTGTAGTGTGGGGGTAGGTGGAAGAGTGTTCTGTAGTCTGGGGGTAGGTGGGAGAGTGTTCTGTAAAATAGGGTCAGGTGGGAGTGTGTTCTGTAGGTTGGGAGCCCGTTATGTAGACTGGGGTGCTCTATAGTGTGGGGTCAAGTGGGAGGGTGCTCTGTAGTGTGGGGGCAGATGGAGAGTGCTCTGTAGTGTGGGGGCAGGTGGGAGGGTGCTCTGTAGTGTGGGGTCAGGTGGGAGGGTGTTCTCTAGTCTGGGGGCAGGTGGGAGACTGTTCTATAGTCTGAGGGTAGGTGGGAGAGTGTTCTGCAAAATAGGGTCAGGTGGGAGTGTGTTCTGTAGTTTGGGAGCCCGTTATGTAGACTGGGGTCAGGTGGGAGAGTGTTCTGTAGTTTGGGAGCCCGTTATGTAGACTGGGGTCAGGTGGGAGTGTGTTCTGTAGTTTGGGAGCCCGTTATGTAGACTAGGGGCAGGCGGAAGTGTGTTCTGTAGTTTGGGAGCCAGTTATGTAGTCTGGGGTCAGGTGGAACAGTGTTCTGTAGTTTGGGGGTAGGCGGGAGAGTGTTCTGTAGTCTGGAGTAGGTGGGAGGGTGCTCTGTAGTGTGGGGGTAGATGGGAGAGTGTTCTCTAGTCTGGGGGAAGGCGGGAGAGTGTTCAGTAGCCTGGGGGTAGGTGGGAGAGTGTTCTGTAGCCTGGAGGTAGGTAAGAGAGTGTTCTGTAGTCTGGGAGAAGGTGTGAGAGTGTTCTATAGTTTGGCGGTATGTGGGAGAGTGTTCTGTATCCTGGGGGACAGGTGGGTGAGTGCTCTGTAGTGTGGGGACCTATGGAAGAGAGCTCTGTAGTGTGGGGACAGGTAAGAGAGTGTTCTATAGCCTGGGGGCAGGTGGGAGAGTGTTCTGTAGCCTGGGGGCAGGTGGGAGAGTGTTCTGTAGCCTGGGGGCAGGTGGGAGAGTGTTCTGTAGCCTGGGGGCAGGTGGGAGAGTGTTCTGTAGCCTGGGGGCAGGTGGGAGAGTGTTCTGTAGCCTGGGGGCAGGTGGGAGAGTGTTCTGTAGCCTGCGGGTAGGTGGCAGAGTGTTCTGTAGCCTGGGGGTAGGCGGAAGAGTGCTCTGTAGCCTGGCGGTAGGCGGGAGAGGGTTCTGTAGCCTGTGGGTAAGTAAGACAGTGTTCTGTATCCTGGGGGCAGGTGAGTGTTCTGTAGTTTGGGGGTAGGCGGGAGAGTGTTCTGTAGTCTGGGGTAGGTGGGAGGGTGCTCTGTAGTGTGGGGGTAGATGGGAGAGTGTTCTCTAGTCTGGGGGTAGGTGTGAGTGTTCTGTAGTCTGGGGGAAGGTGGGAGAGTGTTCTGTAGCCTGGGGGAAGGCAGGAGAGTGTTCTGTAGCCTGGGGGTAGGTGGGAGAGTGTTCTGTAGCCTGGGGGTAGGTGGGAGTGTTCTGTAGCCTGGAGGTAGGTAAGAGAGTGTTCTGTAGTCTGGGAGAAGGTGTGAGAGTGTTCTATAGTTTGGCGGTATGTGGGAGAGTGTTCTGTATCCTGGGGGACAGGTGGGTGAGTGCTCTGTAGTGTGGGGACCTATGGAAGAGAGCTCTGTAGTGTGGGGGCAGGTGGAAGAGTGCTCTGTAGTGTGGGGACCTATGGAAGAGAGCTCTGTAGTGTGGGGACAGGTAAGAGAGTGTTCTATAGCCTGGGGGTAGGTGGGAGAGTGTTCTGTAGCCTGGAGGTAGGTAAGAGAGTGTTCTGTAGTCTGGGAGAAGGTGTGAGAGTGTTCTATAGTTTGGCGGTATGTGGGAGAGTGTTCTGTATCCTGGGGGACAGGTGGGTGAGTGCTCTGTAGTGTGGGGACCTATGGAAGAGAGCTCTGTAGTGTGGGGGCAGGTGGGTGAGTGCTCTGTAGTGTGGGGACAGGTGGGTGAGTGCTCTGTAGTGTGGGGGCAGGTGGGTGAGTGCTCTGTAGTGTGGGGACCTATGGAAGAGAGCTCTGTAGTGTGGGGACAGGTAAGAGAGTGTTCTATAGCCTGGGGGCAGGTGGGAGAGTGTTCTGTATCCTGGGGGCAGGTGGGAGAGTGCTCTGTATCCTGGGGGTAGGCGGGAGAGTGTTCTGTAGTCTGGGGTAGGTGGGAGGGTGCTCTGTAGTGTGGGGGTAGATGGGAGAGTGTTCTCTAGTCTGGGGGTAGGTGTGAGTGTTCTGTAGTCTGGGGGAAGGTGGGAGAGTGTTCTGTAGCCTGGGGGAAGGCAGGAGAGTGTTCTGTAGCCTGGGGGTAGGTGGGAGAGTGTTCTGTAGCCTGGGGGTAGGTGGGAGAGTGTTCTGTAGCCTGGAGGTAGGTAAGAGAGTGTTCTGTAGTCTGGGAGGTGTGAGAGTGTTCTATAGTTTGGCGGTATGTGGGAGAGTGTTCTGTATCCTGGGGGACAGGTGGGTGAGTGCTCTGTAGTGTGGGGACCTATGGAAGAGAGCTCTGTAGTGTGGGGGCAGGTGGAAGAGTGCTCTGTAGTGTGGGGACCTATGGAAGAGAGCTCTGTAGTGTGGGGACAGGTAAGAGAGTGTTCTGTAGCCTGGGGGCAGGTGGGAGAGTGTTCTGTAGCCTGCGGGTAGGTGGCAGAGTGTTCTGTAGCCTGGGGGTAGGCGGAAGAGTGCTCTGTAGCCTGGCGGTAGGCGGGAGAGGGTTCTGTAGCCTGTGGGTAGGTAAGACAGTGTTCTGAAGCCTGGGGGCAGGTGGGAGAGTGCTCTGTATCCTGGGGGTAGGTGGGAGAGTGTTCTGTATCCTGGGGGTAGGTGGGAGTGTTCTGTAGCCTGGGGGCAGGTGGGAGAGTGTTCTGTAGCCTGGGGGCAGGTGGGAGAGTGTTCTCTAGCCTGGGGGCAGGTGGGAGAGTGTTTTGTAGCCTGGGGGCAGAGTATTCTGTAGCCTGGGGGCAGGTGGGAGAGTGTTCTGTAGGCTGGGGGCAGGTGGGAGAGTGTTCTATAGCCTGGGGGCAGGTGGGAGTGTTCTATAGTCTTGGGGCAGGTGGGAGAGTGTTCTATAGTCTGGTGTAGGTCTGTACCTGTACTCAGCTCATACTGTTTCTTCAGATTACCAAGTTCTCTTAGTCCACCTTTCAAGTCTTCTCTCACTTCTACGAGTCGGCTCTCCCAACCAAGAGCAGAATCGAGTATTCGGGCCCCTTCAGTGTTGTTTCCTGGACTCAGAAGCCCCCTCAATTGACTGTGCATCTGATCCAAAGCAAAGGATGCTTTCTGAATCCTTTTCATTGCCTGGCTAAAAGGAGCACCCCAACCCTCTGCACTCTTCTGCTCCTCAGGGGGCGGACCTGTGTCCATGGGGGTGTGGCTTTGTTCAGGACTAGCCATTGGTGTATAGAAGATGTCCTGAGTAGGGGAGTGTGCAGGAGAGTGGTGAGGCTTGTACAGAGAGGGTGAAGCAGGACTCATGGAGGAATCTGTTAAAGACACAACATCCTCCCTCATTCTCATACAAAGATACCAGGAAACAACTGAGAGGTAATGAATATTGCATAGAGATAGGATGGAAGAACAAATAAGTTAGAACAGTGTTTTATGAAAGGGTCTGTAAACAGACAGTACAAGGTGACAGCTGCATAACTAAAAGAAAGATGACAAAATAGGAGCGAGAATGAGAGACTGATGACAGAAAGAGACATGTTACCTGTTTGGATGTCTGCAGCATTCTTAACACTGTTACCACCCATCACAGTGAGAAAGATAGAGGCCCTGGAACAAAGATGTCAAGTCTGGAAAACGTACTGTAAATCCTCTGAGACAGATATGGAGACTGGAGAAAGGATGGAGGTCCTCTGAGACTGATATGGAGACTGGGGGAATGATGGAGTCCTCTGAGACTGATATGGAGACTGGGGGAATGATGGAGTCCTCTGTGACTGATATGGAGACTGGGGAAATGATGGAGTCCTCTGTGACTGATATGGAGCCTGGAGGAAGGAGAGAGGTCCTCGGAGACTGGAGAAAGGATGGACGTCCTCTGAGACAGATATGGAGACTGGAGGAAGGATGGAGGTCCTCTGAGACAGATATGGAGACTGGGGGAATGATGGAGTCCTCCGTGACTGATATGGAGCCTGGAGGAAGGAGAGAGGTCCTCGGAGACTGGAGAAAGGATGGACGTCCTCTGAGACAGATATGGAGACTGGAGGAAGGATGGAGGTCCTCTGAGACAGATATGGAGACTGGAGGAAGGATGGAGGTCCTCTGAGACAGATATGGAGACTGGAGGAAGGATGGAGGTCCTCTGAGACAGATATGGAGACTAGAAGAAGGATGGAGATTCTGTGATTAGGTTGAAGATCGTGGGAGAATATATTACACAGTAGAACTGGCCATATGTCCAGGAGAATGTAGACCCAGCAGTGAGACAGGGCAGGTAGCCAGTCCTGAGAGACAAGCGGAGAGGGCAGAGACTAGATATGTCCTTCCTCACTTCAGGTTAGCTTGTCCTTCTCACTTGCGCTCCATCACTTTCTCCCTCAATCATTTCAGTTCCTCCTGTCCCTCTGAATGAAATCCTGTGTGACTGCATTACTGTGCACACCCAAACACACTGCCCTGGCACATACACACACTGACACACATGACACAACCTCCACACCCTGCTCAAAGCAACAATGATCACATTTTAACCACTCCCTGCCACATGTTCTGACCTGCATGTAACACTGTGTATTATCCTGACCCGTGTGTGTAACACAGTGTTATATGCACAGGTCTGGATAATATCCTATGTTACACACAGGGGTCAGGATAGTACACACACACACAGTATTATATGCACAGGTCTGTATAATATCCTGTGTGTGTGCGTGTATTAACCTGATCCCTGTGTGGAACATAGCAAATTATACAGACCTGTGCCTATAACACTGTGTATTATCCTGCCGCTGGGTAACATAGGATATTATACAGACCTGTGCATATAACACTAATGTGTGTAACACTGTGTATTATCCTGCCGCTGTGTAACATAGGATATTATACAGACCTGTGCATATAACACTAATGTGTGTAACACTGTGTATTATCCTGCCGCTGTATAGTGTTATATGCACAGGTCTGTATAATATCCTATGTTACACAGCGGCAGGATAATACACAGTGTTATAGGCACAGGTCTGTATAATATCCTATGTTACACAGCGGCAGGATAATACACAGTGTTATAGGCACAGGTCTGTATAATATCCTATGTTACACAGCGGCAGGATAATGCACAGTGTTATAGGCACAGGTCTGTATAATATTCTATGTTACACAGCGGCAGGATAATACACAGTGTTATAGGCACAGGTCTGTATAATATCCTATGTTACACACAGCGGCAGTATAATACACAGTGTTATAGGCACAGGTCTGTATAATATTCTATGTTACACAGGGGCAGGATAATACACAGTGTTACACACAGTGTTATAGGCACAGGTCTGTATAATATTCTATGTTACACACAGCGGCAGGATAATACACAGTGTTATAGGCACAGGTCTGTATAATATTCTATGTTACACACAGCGGCAGGATAATACACAGTGTTATAGGCACAGGTCTGTATAATATTCTATGTTACACACAGCGGCAGGATAATACCCAGTGTTATAGGCACAGGTCTGTATAATATTCTATGTTACACACAGCGGCAGGATAATACACAGTGTTATAGGCACAGGTCTGTATAATATTCTATGTTACACACAGCGGCAGGATAATACACAGTGTTATAGGCACAGGTCTGTATAATATTCTATGTTACACACAGCGGCAGGATAATACACAGTGTTATAGGCACAGGTCTGTATAATATCCTATGTTACACAGCGGCAGGATAATACACAGTGTTACACACAGTGTTATAGGCACAGGTCTGTATAATATCCTATGTTACACAGCGGCAGGATAATACACAGTGTTACACACAGTGTTATAGGCACAGGTCTGTATAATATCCTATGTTACACACAGTTGTCAGGATAGTACACACACACAGTATTATATGCACAGGTCTGTATAATATCCTGTGTGTGTGCGTGTATTAACCTGATCCCTGTGTGTAACATAGGATATTATACAGACCTGTGCCTATAACACTAATGTGTGTAACACTGTGTATTATCCTGCCCCTGTGTGTAACATAGGATATTATACAGACCTGTGCATATAAGACTAATGTGTGTAACACTGTGTATTATCCTGCCGCTGTGTGTAACATAGCAAATTATACAGACCTGTGCCTATAACACTGTGTATTATCCTGCCGCTGGGTAACATAGGATATTATACAGACCTGTGCATATAACACTAATGTGTGTAACACTGTGTATTATCCTGCCGCTGTATAGTGTTATAGGCACAGGTCTGTATAATATCCTATGTTACACAGCGGCAGGATAATGCACAGTGTTATAGGCACAGGTCTGTATAATATTCTATGTTACACAGGGGCAGGATAATACACAGTGTTACACACAGTGTTATAGGCACAGGTCTGTATAATATCCTATGTTACACAGCGGCAGGATAATGCACAGTGTTATAGGCACAGGTCTGTATAATATTCTATGTTACACAGCGGCAGGATAATACACAATGTTACACACATTAATGTTATATGCACAGGTCTGTATAATATCCTATGTTACACAGCGGCAGGATAATACACAGTGTTACACACATTAGTGTTATATGCACAGGTCTGTATAATATCCAATGTGTGTAACACTGGGTCTCATTCAGAGTGCTCGCAAGCGGATCGATCTTTGGCTGTGCGCATGCGCAGTGGCTGCACTGCGCGTGCGCAAGCCTATTAGAGCCGAAAGCTCTCTGGGGCTTGCGGCAGATGAGACCCTACCACAAGGGTCTCGTCGCAAGCCCTGATGGTCGCGATGGTCTTGACCATCACGACCATCATCCTGGGCGCTCGTTAAGGCTGTGGGTGGCAACCCACAGCCTAGCGAGCGGCCAGGAGGCCGGAACATTTTTTAGATGCGGTCGCCCTCATTCAGAGCGAGCGCTTGCATTTTGCGAGCGGCTCTGAATGAGGTCCACTGTGTAATATCCTGCCCCTGTGTGGATATTATACAGAACTGTGCATTTAGAAACCTAGAATTTGATGGCAGATAAGAACCACTTGGCCCATCTAGTCTGCCCTTTACATTTTGGTAACTTCAACCCATCCTCAGTTCTTCGTAATGATATCCTTATGTCTATCCCATGTATGTTTAAATTGCTCTACTGTCTTAGCCTCTAACACCTCTGATGGAGGCTATTCCCCTTATCCACTACCCTTTCTGTGATGTAATTCTTCGTAAAATTTCCTTTGAACCTCCCTCTAGTCTCAGTACATGTCCTCGTGTTCTTGTACTTCTCTTCTTTTGAAGAATGTCTCCCTCCTGTACCTTGTTATAACCCTTTATATAGTGACAGTGTCTATCATGTCCCCAGTTTCCCTTCTCTGTTTCAAACTATACATATGGAGATATCTTAAGCTGGCCACACACACAGCGATATTTTACCGTCTGGCCGATTCCGACGCATTGGAACGACAGATCGTGTAAAATATGGCCAAATCCTGAGTAAATCGTGAGTCCCCACTCACGATGCGATGCGCGTCCCCGCTGGTCGCACATCGCATCGTCAGATCTGGCGTGCAGTAGGGCAGATCTGACAATCTGGGACACAATGCACTGGGGAAAAAGATGCAAGATAGATCCTAAGTCAGATTAGACGCTTTTTTCTCCAAATCATGTGTAGGACTGCCAGGGAGCTGCCGGGGGAGAGTTCAGGGGAGATCATACACGATGTCGGATCGTGAGCACATCGCTATGTGTGTGGGCACCTTTAGTCTTTCCTGGAACGTTTTGTGGAGTAGACTTTGCACCATTTTAGTTGCCCTTCTTTTTACAGTCTCTACTGTATTTATATCCTTCTGGAGATGTGGCCTCCAGAACTGAGCACAGTATAGAGATATGGCCTCCAGAACTGAGCACAGTATAGAGATATGGCCTCCAGAACTGAGCACAGTATAGAGATGAGGCCTCCAGAACTGAGCACAGTATTCTAGATGAGGCCGTACCAGTGACCTATACAGGGGCATTATTACCTCTTCCATCCTGCTACTGATTCCTCTCCATATGTACAAAGCATCTGACTTGCCTTCCTCATTGCTGTGTAACATAGCTTACCTGCCTTTATGTCACCTGAAATAGTGACTGCTAGATCCCTTTCCTCCTCTGTAGGGCCCATTAGAGGACCCTCCATACTGTATTTAACCTTTGAGTTCTTGAGACCCAAGTGCATGATTTTGAATCTTTTTTTTTTTTTTTTTAGCATTAAACTGTAGTTGCCACGTTCTTGACGGTATACAATCGGGAAGCCGCCTGCCTTAATACCGGCAGCCGGCTTCCCGACTGTCATATCCCGGCGAGGAATGAAATGCCGGGCGTCTAGATGTAGATGCCTGATATTTCCCTGACGCCGTGAGACAGGCGCCCGCCATCCCGATCGAAGGGATGCCGGGCGCCGCGGGGGGGGAGGGTTAGGTTTAGGGCACCCGGGGGGGGGGGATTTAGGGTTAGGCACCCCCCGGGGGACTTAGGTTTAGCCAGCGGGGAAGGGGGGTGAATTAGGGTTAGGCACAGGGGGGGGAGGTTAGGGTTAGGCACCCCTAAGGAGGGTTAGGTAAGTGGATACTTACTTTAGGACTATCGGGATTTCCAGCGCTGTCAGGCTTCCGCTTCCGGGCTCTGCTGGTTTGTCGGGCTGCTGCTGCTGGGATTCGAAATCCCGGCCATGTGGCAGCCGGGAGATCATACCGATTCCGTTCTTGACCATTCCTCTAATCCAGTGGTTCTCAATCTCAGTCCTCAGGACCCCACACTGTTCACGTTTTGCAGGTCACCCAGCTGGAGATTATTATTTAACTTGTGATTCTGTGAGACCTGGAAAACATGCACTGTTTGGGGACCTGAGGACAGAGTTTGAGAATTTATACTCTAGTCTACCCAGATCCTCTATCATTTGTTTTACCCCTCCTGGTGTGTCTACCCTGCTACATACCTTTGTGTCATCTGCAGAAAGGCTTAGCTTCCCTTCAATATCATTTGCAACAAAGATATTAAAAAGCACTGGCCCAAGTACTGATCCCTGAGGTACTCCACTGGTAACATTTCCCTCCTGAGACTGCTCTCCGTATACTACAACGCTCTGTATCCTATCCTGCAGCCATGATCTTATCCATTTAACCATCTTAAGGTACCCACACACATATACCGATGTCCTCACGATATGATTTTATGGCCAATTTCCTCATGTACTTTCACGGGAGCTCCCTTGCCGTCGTGATCACGATTTTGGAAAAAAGACACCCAATCTGTCTTACGATCTCACGATCTATCGTATCGTACGCATCGTGAGATTGGCCATAACAAATCGCGAGTTTAAAAAAAAAATAAAACAGGCTCTTGACTATTGGTGGGAAATTTAAATAGCCATAACAATGGGAGGGGCTATCTAGGGAGTATAAACAGCAGGCACCCTAAACTCTGTGTACATTCTGCTCTGCTACTAGATGAGGCTAGGTGTATTCCTGCTGTACCCTGTACATTGTTACTGTGCTCTGCTACTAGATGAGGCTAGGTGTATTCCTGCTGCTACTAGATGAGGCTAGGTGTATTCCTGCTGCTACTAGATGAGGCTAGGTGTATTCCTGCTGCTACTACATGAGGCTAGGTGTATTCCTGCTGCTACTACATGAGGCTAGGTGTATTCCTGCTGCTACTAGATGAGGCTAGGTGTATTCCTGCTGCTACTACATGAGGCTAGGTGTATTCCTGCTGCTGCTAGATGAGGCTAGGTGTATTCCTGCTGCTACTACATGAGGCTAGGTGTATTCCTGCTGCTACTAGATGAGGCTAGGTGTATTCCTGCTGCTACTACATGAGGCTAGGTGTATTCCTGCTGCTACTACATGAGGCTAGGTGTATTCCTGCTGCTACTAGATGAGGCTAGGTGTATTCCTGCTGAATCCTGTACATTGCTACTGTGCTCTTTGTATTTGGCTTGCCTTATACAAAGTTTATTCTACCTGCAAGTGTGTGCTACCTACCTGCATTCTATCCTGTTTCTGAATTCTGTACTGATGCGTCCCTATCGGTATAGAGTGTTGGTCGCTGAAGCTGGGGTCCGGGAGATTAGGAAGAGGGCCCAGCGAAGGACGAGAGCATGCTGGACCAAGGAGTGGCTGCTACAAAGGGATACCCGCTCTCGCATGTCACTGCTGATAGGCGTCCGGGTTGTTCTCCTTGATCTCTATCGGAACTACCTGCGCATGGATGACGCCAGCTTCCAAGAATTGCTGCATCTGGGGACCCCCCACATCCAGAGACAGGACACAAGGTGACGGAGGGCAATCCCTGCTGAAGACAGACTGGTGGCTACCCTGAGATACCTGGCTACAGGAAGGTCACTGGAAGACCTAAAGTTTGGGACACTCATCTCACCTCAGTCCTTGGGCGTCATCATTCCGGAGACCTGCAAAGCCATCGTAAAAGTGCTACAGTATCAGAATTGCAAGGTAAGTTAAATAAAAAACCACCACACATTGGTTTCTTGTGCAAAGAAATTTTTTTATTTTTTACTCAACATAAAGCAAAAAATAGCCTTCATTTAGTACAATGTGCACTGACCTGCAGGCAACTGAAAGTGTGCACTAAACTGTGTGCAATATACTTTGTTTATAACAATTTTACAAAAGAACATTATCACCAAATTTTATGAATCCCAATAGGTAGCCGGCTGTATGTCATAGGGTGGTCAGACGCCAGAGGGTGGGTCAGACGCCAGCTTGAACAGGCCAATACACACATGGCACAAGTACACATTGTGGCCCCGGCTTCCAGCAATGTGTACTTGTGCCATGTGCGTAGTGACCTTGTCCAAATGGCGTCATCACCACCCTATCCCATGCAGCAGCACCGATTGGAATTCATAAAATTTGGTGACATTAAAATCAAGACAAAAAAACAACCAAATTAAATATCAAATAAATTTACATCTCTGTATATTGGGGCGACTCATCTGCTGCATCCAGCAGAACATTATACAAGGTGGTGCTGGTGCTTGGGGAGCTTGGTGGGGGAGTAATATCTAACTGGGCAGGGGGGATGGACATACCTATTTGGGGCAGGGGAAATAGCATTGGATCTGCAATGTATGTTGAATTTGAGAGATTTTTGCTCATACAGCGACTCAACAGGTCGTGGGTTAACCTTAGAAAATTTCTTTGGATATCTGCATCCAGATTTCTCAATGTGCTGTTCACATGAGCTGTGAAATCATCTATTGCATCTGGGGGTTTCTGCAGCAGACGTTCTGCATTTTGTAAAATATGCTCCTAACGTTCCGTAAAATTCTCCTTTCTGCCTTTTTTTTTCTTTTTTTGGGGTTGTTGAGAAGATGAGGGTCCAGGTGGAAGTTGAGTTTCCACTTGTGTCCTATTCTCCGGATCACTGTCGCCAGCGAGCAGACTGAGGTCCGGTGTGGATGCTAAATCAGGGTCTTGGGTGGGAGTCTATATAGGAAAAAAATATATAAAAAAAATATTAGAGTCATGTTTTAACCCCTTTTTTACTATTTTTACAGTTTCCTAACACCGTGGAGGAGGGGACCAGCGTTGCGGAAGATTTTGAACAACGTTGGAATTTCCCTAACAGCGGAGGAGACATCGATGGGAAACACATCCGCATCAACCCACCTGCCAACACCGGATCATACTACTACAACTACAAAGGCTTCTTCAGCATCATTCTCATGGCAGTGGTGAATGCCAACTACGAATTTCTGTTTGTGCATGTCGGCAAGAATGGGCGTGCTTCAGATGGTGGATCCTTCAAAAAGACGGCTTTCTACCAGAGACTCACCAACAAAACCCTCAACTTGCCCTCACTGGACCAGACAAAGCGCGGCCTAAATTACGTTTTCGTTGCAGACGAGGCTTTTGCATTACATGAACATGTGATGAAGCCATTTGCACACAGGGGCTTGACCATAGAGAAAAGGATCTACAACTACCGTCTATCCCGGGCACGGCGCATTGTGGAAAATGCGTTTGGAATAATGAGCAACCGCTTCCGCATTTTCCACACCACCATCAATCTACATGTGGAGTAGACTGGGTCGTGATGGCGTGCTGTGTGCTGCACAACTTTCTGCGAAGAAATTGTACTCAACGAGGACCAGTCCCAGCTAGACCAGAAGATGTAGGACCCCTGGAGGACATTGAACATTTGACATCTGTGTCTGCACCAACAACTACAACAACATCCACCGCACGCGCCAAAGAAGTGAGGGAGGAGTACATGACCTATTTCAATGGACCAGGTGCTGTACCATGGCAGGAGGACTGTCTGTGAACTACTGACTAAATTGGACATTTGGGATTTAACAACAAAAACATTAAGGATTTTGGTTTAAACATTACTCACCAAGACTTCTGCAACCTCCTCATCTCCCTCACGCTCAGACATCAAGATGATTGATTCCCTTTGAGGCTCTTGATCACTGATGAATGACATCATTTGGTAGTACCACAGCGCAGGAGTATATATTTCATCTGTAGCCGCTCCTGATTTTTTGGAGTCATCCACCTTCTTTTTTTCTTTGATGTATACTGTCCTGAGATTTTGAATCTTTTGCCGTACAGTTTTCAGGTCTGCATCAGATATGTATTATTTTGTATATACACCAACAGTTCCTCTAGTGCGGCCAACTTCTGCGACTTATTGTGGTACTTCCGAGAACTGATCTTCCACAGACACTCTTTCGAGTGCAGGATTTCAATGAATCCTGTAACGAATTCACGTTCTGAATCCATGGACATTATCTATGAATAAGGAAAAAGAGGACATTTAAATATTTGTGTATATAGTTTTGTTAAATGTTGTTATAGTTCACATTTTTAATGTTTTAATATTTTCTTTTTTACAGGTTTTTAAAGGTTTGTTATGGTATTCTAATCGTGTTTTCTTTTACAGGAATGTTATGTGTTTATTGCTTGGTAATACGATGTTTTTCTTTGTTTGACAGTATGGGTTTTCCACCTTTGGGCCTGTCGTTGTGATAGAACTACAGATCCCAAGATGCCCTAAAAACAGTTTCAAAGGCGGGTGGCAGGTCATCCTGGGATCTGTAGTTCCACAACAGATGGAGACCGTAAGGTAGAAGACCCCCAGCTTTAAATAATGTGTTTTTAAATGTAATGTATGGTGATTTTTTTGTAAAATACGTATTTATTTATTTTTGTTATATTACGAATACGGCGGGCGGTGGCTGGGTCATGCATTTATTACCTGGGGGCACACATTGGTGGGCAGTGGGGGAGCTTAATGCATGACCCAGCCACCGTCCGCCTCAATACGGCGGGCGGTGGCTGGGTCATGCATTTATTACCTGGGGGCACACATTGGTGGGCAGTGGGGGAGCTTAATGCATGACCCAGCCACCGTCCACCTCAATACGGCGGGCGGTGGCTGGGTCATGCATTTATTACCTGGGAGCACACATTGGTGGGCAGTGTGGTTGTATTTAAACTGTACCAATACTCACCAAAACAAGAATCAAGTGTGCAGGCTCCTTAATGTGTGACTGTCTTGCTCCATACACGATGCTGCACAAGATGGCGATGGGGCGTGTCCAGGCTTCTGTCAGTCAAATTCCACATTGTGTGATGAATCGTACGATTGAGGGAAGAAACCCTCGCGATCTGCTTCCATCGTGTTCATGGTTGGCTAATCTGCCCTACAGCACGGCAGATCAGAAAATGCGATGTACGACGAGCGGGGACGCGCATCGGCATCGTGCTTGTGAGTATAAACACCTTAAGGCTGGGTACACACGTAAAGATTTTCTGTCCAACCAGCCAACTAGTTGATTGGTTGGAATGAGAATCTGGTAATGTATGGGAGTAAATGATGATCAGCAATTTCCTCCCAAACGCCGGAAAGTGGACAAAAACTGATGTTTGAACAAATACACAAGTTTGTTAAATGTTTGATCTAAACTGACGCCATTTTCATTTGTTTTTTGGCATTTAGGAGCAAATTGCTGATCATCAGTTACTCCCATACATTACCAGATTTTCATTCCAACCAATCACCTAGCTGGATGGTTGGACAGATAATCTTTACGTGTGTATGCAGCTTTAGAATCCAATCCCACACTTTCCAGTTTATCAGTCTGCGATGTGGGACCCTGACAAAATCCTTAAGGTGGGTACACACTATAGCGATATATCTGCAGATGGTCACTCATACACGCTGAAAAGCCATCACCTGCATGCTGCAGCAGGTCCGGCCGGTCTGGAGGCGGGTTGGGGGCGTGTCCCGCTGCTGCTGCAGTGTGTGCGCGGGCGGTCTGCAGACATATCACATTGGCTGTGCTGCACAGCCGATGGACAGATATGTCCGTGAACTACGGCGTTCACAGACATATGCCTGTACACACTGGCCGACGGGGGCACAATATATTGGCCAGTGTGTACCCACCTCTAGATAAGGTACATCGGTGTTATACACATATCACACTACTGTGTGTAACACAGGATATTATCCAGACCTGTGCATGTAACACTGAGTATTATACCAACTTCATTACATGTGTGTAACACAGACACACACACTATCTATGTGACTCACGTGTAACGAAGTTGGTATTATACCCAGTGTTAAACACACATGTATAGTAACACTGGTATTATACTGACCTGTGTGTCTGATGCGGAGTAGTTATGTGTGTGTAACACTGGTATTATGTGTGTATTACTGAATATTATACAGATGTGTAGGTTTGTTAGTTTGTAAATACTAAGCGGAGAACAAGGAGAAAGATGGCTGGATGTGAACTAGACTATTAGACAAAGCGCATCTGATCAGACGGCACCAATGTCAGACTCAGGAGGACGCTGTTTATCACACCCTTATACAGGTAACCCACCCCCACACTGGTATCTCATCCTCACCCCCCCACACAGGTATCTCACCCCTCATACAGGTAACCCATCCCCACACCCCTCATACAGTTATCTCACCCCCACCCCCCACACTGGTGTCTCATCCTCACCCCCCCCCCCCCCCACACAGGTATCTCACCCCTCATACAGGTAACCCATCCCCACACCCCTCATACAGCTATCCCACCCCCCGCACTGGTATCTCATCCTCACCCCCCCACACAGGTATCTCACCCCTCATACAGGTAACCCATCCCCACACCCCTCATACAGGTATCTCACCCCCACACCCCTCATACAGGTATCTCACCCTCACCCCCCCAACACAGGTATTTCACCCCTCATACAGGTAACCCATCCCCACACCCCTCATACAGGTATCCCACCCCCCACACTGGTATCTCACCCTCACCCCCCCCCCAACACAGGTATCTCACTCCTCATACAGGTAACCCATCCCCACACCCCTCATACAGGTATCTCACCCCCACACACCTCATACAGGTATCCCACCCCCCACACTGGTATCTCACCCTCACCCCCCCCAACACAGGTATCTCACCCCTCATACAGGTAACCCATCCCCACACCCCTCATACAGGTATCTCACCCTCACAAACCTTATACAGGTATCCCCCCCCACACCACTCATATAGGTAACCCACCCCCACACTGGTATCTCATCCTCACCCCCCCCCACACAGGTATCTCACCCCTCATACAGGTAACCCATCCCCACACCCCTCATACAGGTAACCCATCCTCACACAGGTATCTCCCCCCCACACCCCTCATACAGGTAACCTCTTTTCTCTCATCAGGATCTGCTCTGTCCTGTGGCAACAAGGTCTGTCCTCCATTTCATACTGGTATTATCCCTCTGCCGTATACACACACACAGCAAGATAAAACCGTCAGGGGCCGGCTACAGCCGCACAGAAGAGACAGGGGGCCGGCTACAGCCGCACAGAAGAGACAGGGGGCCGGCTACAGCCGCACAGAAGAGACAGGGGGCCGGCTACAGCCGCACAGAAGAGACAGGGGGCCGGGCTACAGCGGCACTGAAGACACGGGGGGCCGGGCTACAGCCGCAAGGAAGACACGGGGGGCCGGGCTACAGCATGACTGTATGAATATTAATCAGGGCATCCTGTATCTCATCTCAGTCTGCAATATCTCATATCTCTGCCTATATGACAAGGTGATTACAGGATCCTTTGATGTCTATATTTTTTATCAGTGTATTGGTGGGAGGAAATGCAGGAATAAAATGTGCCTGTAATGATCTATTCTACACATATTCCGGCTCAGGACACACTGGTTATCCTCCTGTTTCCGTGTATATCTGTGACGTGAGTTACTAACAACTCAATACATTCAGGACATAGGCCTATGGGGAATAGTGCTCAGCTATATACTGTATATATTTGTCACTATCTGCATCCACAACAATTGTCCTTACTGTACATTATACAGAAGGGTGTGTAATACGGTGTATTCTACCAACCTCTGTGTAACATTGTGCATATCACTGAGTGTGTGCAACACTATATTATAATAAGGTGTGTCTGTAACAATGGGTATTCCATACACAAGTACATGTCAACCACTTACAGTGCATCCGGAAAGTATTCACAGCGCTTCACTTTTTCCACATTTTGTTATGTTACAGCCTTATCCCAAAATGGAATAAATTCATTTTTGTTGTCAAAATTCTACACACAATACCCCATAATGACAACGTGTAAAATGTTATAAAATTTTTGCAAATTTAATTTTAAAAAAAAATCACATGTACATAAGTAGTCACAGCCTTTGCTCAATACTTTGTTGATGCACCTTTGGCAGCAATTACAGCCTCAAGTCTTTGTGAATATGATGCCACAAGCTTGGCACACCTGTCTTTGGGCAGGTTCGCCCATTCCTCTTTGCAGCACCTCTCATGCTCCATCAGGTTGGATGGGAAGCGTCGGTGCACTGCCATTCTCAGATCTCTCCAGAGATGTTCAATCGGATTCAAGTCTGGGCTCTGGCTGGGCCACTGAAGGACATTCACAGAGCTGTCCTGAAGCCACCCCTTTGATATCTTGGCTGTGTGCTTAGGGTCGTTGTCCTGCTGAAAGATGAACCATCGCCCCAGTCTGAGGTCAGGAGCGCTCTGGAGCAGGTTTTCATCCAGGATGTGTCTGTACATTGCTGCATTCATCTATCCCTCTATCCTGACTAGTCTCTAAGTTCCTGCCACTGAAAAACATCCCTACAGCATGATGCTGCCACTACCATGCTTCACTGTAGGGATGGTATTGGCCTGGTGATGAGCGTTGCCTGGTTTGACCTTATATAAACAGGTGTATGCCTTTCAAAATCACGTCCAATCAACTGAATTTACCACAGGTGGACTCCAATTAAGGTGTAGGAACATCGAGGATGATCAGTGGAAATAGGATGCATCTGAGCTCAATTCTGAGTTTCATGGCAAAGGCTGCGAATACTTATGTACATGTGATTTCTAAAGGTGCATACACACATTATTTTTTGAACGATCATCATTAAAAAAAATTCATTATCATTGAAAAAAAAAATATATCATTCACTTTGAGTTAAAACGATGAACTATTATTGTTCATGTGCGTTCACGTTTGTAGTTCAGTCAGACTGACCAACTCAACGATTTTCAGTAAGGGAATATGCAAAAATAGTTTGTAGTTCAATAATAAAAAAAATATATATATATCGTTCATTACATTTAGGTAACGAACGATTTTAGTAAACGATTTTCATAAATTTTTCCCTTGAAAAAAATTAACGAAAATAGTTTACTAAAATAGTTCATTTACTAAATCGCGTGTGTGTGTGTGTGTGCGCGCGCGCGTGTGTGTACGCAGCTTTAATGTTTTTTTTATTACACTTGCAAAATTCTCAAAAATATGAGATATGGTAAGAACTTACCCTTGTTATCTCTATTTCTACGAAGTCCATAGGGTTCCACAGGATACCTTGGGGTATAGGTGTGACGTCAGTCGCAGGGCACCAAAGAGTTAAGCTTTCAGCCTCCCAGGATGCACTAGGTCCCCCTCCTATACCCCGCCCCCGGACCAAGGCACCTCAGTTAGTTACCAAGCCATAGGCCGGAGGAGGAGAAGGAAGAGAGAGAACAAAGATCTGGACACATACAAGAATCACATTCTCACCAGAGGGAGACGGAAAACCGGTGACCAGAGCAAAGCCCATCTGCAGCACAGGTGCGACAGGGCGGGAGTCCTGTGGAACCCTATGGACTTCGTAGAAATAGAGATAACAAGGGTAAGTTCTTACCATATCTCATATTTTCTACTTCAGGGTCCATAGGGTATCCACAGGATACCTTGGGGATGTCCCAAAGCAGTATCCTTTAAGGGTGGGGACGCTCCTGTGCAGAAAGGAGAATCCGCCGCCCGAAGGAAGCATCCTGAGAGGCGAAGGTGTCAAACCTGTAATACCTCACGAAGGTATGGACAGAAGACCACGTAGCAGCCTTGCAGATCTGAACTGCCGAGGCACCACGTCGAGCTGCCCACGAAGGACCCACAGACCTAGTGGAATGAGCCTTCAGAGAAGGAGGGACCGGTAGGCCTTCATGAAGATAAGCTTCAGAAATAGCCATACGGATCCAGGCTGCCAAAGTTTGCTTTGAAGCAGGCCAACCCTTTTTACAGAAGCCATAGAGGACAACAAAGCGTCCGACTTCCTAAACAAAGAAGTGCGGTCAACATAAGTCCTTAAGGCCCGCACAACATCCAAAGAGGCCTCACCCACGGAAAGACCCGGTGAGTTAAAGGCCGGAACAACTATTTCCTCGTTAACATGAAACTGGGAAACAACTTTGGGAAGAAACTCGGGCCGAGCGCGGAGCACTGCCCTGTTCCCATGAAAACCAAGAAAGGGGGTCTACAAGAAAGAGCCCCTAACTCAGAAACACGTCTGGCTGAAGCAACGGCCAGAAGGAAAACAGTCTTAGCTGTTAGCCATTTAATATCCACTGAGCCCAGTGGTTCAAACGGCGGTCCTTGGAGAGCCCTCAGGACCACAGCCAAATCCCAAGGCGCCACAGGTGGAACAAAGGGCGGCTGAATACGGAGAACACCTTGCATAAAGGTGCGCACATCCGGGATTGTAGCAATCCTACGGTGAAACCAGACAGATAGGGCCGAAACCTGTACCTTCAAAGAAGCAAGGCGAAGCCCATGATCTAGTCCCGCTTGCAGGAAGGCGAGAATCCGAGACAGACGAAACTCCCACGGTGCATAACCTCTCGGTCGACACCACTGGAAGAACGTATGCCACACGCGATGGTATATCCTCGCGGAAGACGGTTTCCGAGCTCGTAACATGGTACGCACCACAGAGCTGGCAAACCCCCAGGACCTCAGCATGGCCGTCTCAACAGCCACGCCGCCAAAGACAGCCGAGTCAGGTCCGGGTGAAGACAAGGACCCTGAGACAGAAGGTCCGGTCGTAGCGGCAACCGCAGAGGACTGTCCACGGACAGACCCTGAAGGTCTGAGAACCAGTGCCGTCTGGGCCACGCGGGAGCTATCAACAGGAGCGTCCCTCCTTCCTGTTTGAATTTCCGGATTACCAGTGGAAGAAGGGAGACCGGAGGGAACAGGTATGCTAACCTGAACGACCACCGGACGGACAGAGCATCCACCAGAGACGCCCCTTCGTCTCTTGTGCGAGACCCGTACACCGGCCACTTGTTGTTGTGCCGGGACGCCATGAGGTCGATTTCTGGAAGACCCCACCTGTCCACCAGTAGTTGAAAAACGTCCGGGTGCAGGGACCATTCCCCTGGATGAACGTCCTGGCGACTTAGAAAGTCCGCCTCCCAATTTAGCACTCCCGGGATGAAGACCGCTGATATGGCCGGAAGATTGCGCTCCGCCCAAACCAGGATCCGAGAGACCTCTACGAGAGCCGCCCGACTGCGAGTTCCTCCTTGCCTGTTTATGTAGGCCACGGTGGTAGCATTGTCCGACTGGACCTGCACCGGGTGACCCTGGAGAAACCGCTGTGCCTGCAGGAGAGCATTGAAGACCGCACGGAGTTCCAAGATATTTATTGGAAGCTCCGCTTCTGTCGGTGTCCACCTGCCCTGGAACAAGTGTGGACCCGAAACTGCTCCCCAGCCCCGAAGACTGGCGTCCGTTGTCAACAGGACCCAATTTGGAACCCAGAACGGACGTCCCTTGTTGAGGTGGGTCGTCTTTAACCACCACGCAAGGGACAGGCGAACCTCCGGGGTGAGCACAATCGTCTGGAACTTCAGAGACTGAGGCAGCCCGTTCCACTTGGACAGGATCAGGTGCTGCAGAGGTCTAGAGTGAAACTGGGCGTATTCCACCATGTCGAACACCGACACCATGGAGCCCAGTAACCTCATCGCCGAGTGTAAGGACACCCGGCGGCTGTGCAGACAACTGCGCACCCTTGACTGTAAAGCAGAGATCTTGTCCTCCGTCACGAAGATCCTTTGCTGTCCCGAGTCCAATAAGGCTCCAAGATGCAGAATCCTCCGAGACGGGATTAGAGTGGACTTCTGCCAGTTGATTAGCCAGCCGTGCCGTTGCAGCAGTGCAATGGTCAGGTCCAAGTGGTGTAACAGGAGCTCTGGAGATCCTGCCACCAATAACAGGTCGTCCAAGTACGGCAACATGCGGACTCCTTGCAGCCGCAGAGAAGCCGCCATGACCGCCATAGCGTCCTGTATGTCCAATGACACCATGTAGTCCCCAGGTTCCAGCGCCAGAATGATGGACCGTAGGGTCTCCATCCGAAACTTCGGAACCCGCAAAGACTTGTTGAGTGCTTTGAGGTTGAGAATCGGACGATATGACCCATTGGGTTTCTGTACCAAAAATAGATTTGAATAGAAACCCTGGCCCCTCTGGGAGAATGGAACAGGCACTATAACTCCAGCCTGGAGCATAGTGTGCAATACCTTCCGCAGCTCCGTAGCCTTGTTCCGGTCTGATGGTAGACCCGTGGTGAAGAATCGAGCCGGGGGTCTGTGCCGGAAGGAGAGGGCGTACCCGTGAGAGACCACCTCCAGAACCCAAGTGTCTGTCGTAGTGAACGACCAACACCGGGAGAACTGCAGCAGGCGGCCTCCCACCCTGGGATCCCCCAAGGGGAGACCCGGACCGTCAGGCCGCAGGCTTGTCATCTGGCTTGGGGGCCGGACGTCTGGTACTCCATGCCTGTTTCCGGGGCTTGACCGATTTCTTAGGGCCAGCCTGTCGAGGAAACGACTGTGGTTTGGGCCTGCCCTGGGCCCTAGATGACCGAAAGGACGATGGTCCAGAACCAGAAGGAGCAGCGGCCGACGGGAGACAAGCAGATTTGGCTGCCGCCAGCGTGGCCACAATCTTATCCAGATCCGGACCGAAGAGAACTTCTCCGGTAAACGGCAACGCTTCCAGACCCTTCTTGGATCTGCGTCCGCCTTCCAGGATCGCAGCCACAAGGTGCGACGAGCAGCTACCTCTGCTGAAGAAATTCTAGACACGAGTACTAATGTCTAGAGCCGCCTCGTTGATGTAGGTGGCCGAATCACGGAGATTGCCAATCAACTCCGCTTGTTCGGCCGGACAGTCGGATTCAAAAGAAGCCTCTAATGAATCCGCCCAGCGCTCCATCAACCCAGCAAATGGCCATAGCCGGCCGTGCTGCCCCCCCTGCAAGGGAATAAGCGGACTTCAGGCAGATTTCTACCTTGCGGTCCGTAGCATCCTTAAGGGAGGACATGGATGGCATCGGCAATGTGGCACTACGGACAAGACGGGTCACGTGAGAATCCACCTGTGGAGGGGATTCACACTTAGCAAAATAATTATCCGCGAACGGATAAGCCACCGCCAGGCGTCTCTGCGGCTGGTATCTTTTGCCAGTTGTTTCCACGCCTCCTCTAAATGGTCCACCAACTGACCCGAAAGAGGAAAGACTGTGGCATCGCCCTTCACATCTTTGAAAAAGGCATACTTAGATTTAGCCGCTGGGGGAACTTCGTCCTCAATCACCAAGGCTGTGCGGACCGCCCGAATAAGTCCAGGAATATATACTTTGGACTTAGCATCAGCGTCCTTAGTATGGAAAGGTTCCTGATCGTAAGGATCCAGAATCTCCCCATCATCAGACGTCCCTTCGTCATCCTCATAAGGAGCGGACAGAGACGCCACCGGCCTTTTATGAGGCCGCATCACAGACTCCCCTTGCAACACATCGGACAAGTGCTGTAAAGAACTCGTCAGGGAGTTAACCCACGCTGGCTCCTGAGAACCCGGGAGCGGGGAAATAGGGAGACTGTGGGGTACCACCAATTGTCGTGGGAACCCCTGCATGGGTGACGACACCACAGACTGCTGGGACAAACCCATCGGAGTAAACGCGGGCTGCGGAGCTAACTGGCCCACTAAAGCTGTTAACGCCTGAGCGAAACAAGCCCAGGGCGGCTCCTGTACCGGTGCTGTAACCGTAATAGGCCGCGCCATGGACAAACACTGCCGGCAAAGGCCCTCCGCGCTACCCTCCCCCTCCGCTAACGGTACTTTGCACGTGGTACACTGTAGCCGGAGGGGAAAATCACTTTCAGACATGATGGCACCACGTATGTGACCTCTCTCACCAATTAAGTATTAAATAGGCGAGAGACCACCCTGCAGCACCGCACCGCAAGGGCTTTAGCAGAAAGAACAGGGACAGTAATAAAGCTGACAGTTTAGAGAAGAAGTTACAGGCAGAGCTAGCACAGTCACATACAATGCAGAGAAATAACAATTCCTGCACTAACAGCGCTGATCACTCAACTACACAGACACAGGGCCTGGTAGGACACAGCGCTGCATACACAGACCTGAGCCACAGCGGAGGAGAGGTATGCGGGGGGACCCAGACCACGATGCTTCCTTCCAGACTTCCAGCAGCGTTCACCATGCGTTGCAGAGAAGATGGCCGCCGAGGAGCAGAGAGAAGCTGGCCTGGGGGAGGAGCGCTGACACAGGACCAGTCAGCACAGTGCAGAGAGGGCTGTGTGCAGCGGGGGAGGCGCCGGCTGTGAGACAGGGAAGGCGCGCTCCCCTGGCATGCATTTAACCCCTGGGACGCCGCAGCGCTACCGCTCTGCTGCGGTCCGCTGTCCCAGGGGGTAGTGGAAGCGCAGGTTGGTCGCCTGGCTCCACGCTGCAGCCAGTCCCCAGGGAGCCCCCTGCCTGGGGACTTAGGACCATGTGATCAGCGGGGACCCACCGCGGGACCCCGCTGCTTACCTCTGTCCCCCTTGAATCCGGCCATGGTCCGGAGCATCTGGGGTCACCGCTAGCTGTGACCCCAGACGCCCACCAGCATCCCCGGATCAGTACCGGCGTTCTGGTACCGGCGGGGTGTAGGGAAGACAGCATGGACGTCAGGACTGACTGTCCATGCTGTTCATCCAGATGTGCAGCCACAGCTGCATGAAGAAAAAGCTTCAGGGGCTCTTCTAGCCCCCACTCCAACAGGTGTACCCGACTCCGGCCGGGCACCAAACTAAACTGAGGTGCCTTGGCCCGGGGGCGGGGTATAGGAGGGGGACCTAGTGCATCCTGGGAGGCTGAAAGCTTAACTCTTTGGTGCCCTGCGACTGACGTCACACCTATACCCCAAGGTATCCTGTGGATACCCTATGGACCCTGAAGTAGAAAAACACTTTTTACCGTTGTCATTATGGGATATTGTGTGTAGCATTTTGAGGACAAAAATTAATTTATTCCACTTTGCAATAAAGCTGTAACATAAAATGTGGAAAAAGTGAAGCGTTGTGAATACTTTCTGGATGCACTGTATGTTGACCTGTGCAACACTGTATCAAGCCAAACAGGGTGTGCAACACCATCATACTGAACAGGGTGTGCAACACTGTATTGCCCATATTTCCTTTAGTTGGCATTGTATTTAGGATGGATTTGATGCTTCCATTTGCCCATTATCTGAGGAACATGTGTAACAGCAGTTCTACGTCTTAGCATCAGAGGAGACTGGACCCAAGTGCAACATTAGTGGTTGGCAGTAGGTTGGGTACAGCATCCGGCAGTCAGAATCCCGACCATATTATGCAAGTGTCCTAACCCCCCCTTTATTACAGACCACCTGCCCCCCACCAACCCTAATCCTGGCCCCTAACACTTACCGTCAGGATGCTGGCGGTTGGGATTCTGGAGCTAGGATCAGACTGCTGTGAGTGCTCTAACCGTACCCCCCTCACACTATGCCCATCCCTCTTTCATCCAGTCTCCCACTGCGCCAGTCCCCACATTAACCCACCCTTAACCCATCTAATACTGCGTCTGTCGCGCCCCCCCCACTCTATGGGGGAAATGAGTATTTATCATCAGTACTTGGTAGATTAATAATGGGCACACGGCCTGGGATGTAGATTGGCCATTTAGTAATCACTTACATACATCGTTAGTCTCACGGTCGCAGTCTTCTCGCTGCACTTGCACCAAGCAGAACATTCATATCACCTAACTTCCCATTACAGCAGCACTGGCACAGAAAGGCAGATGGATGGCCTGGGAACCGGTGGGGTGGAGAGAAATATGGGGGCATATGGGAGATACCAGGGCCTGGCAATCAAGGGTCACAAGAAAGGACACGAGTGGGGGCAATGTGAGATACCAGAGCCTGGCAATCATGGGTCACAAGGAAAGACATGAGGTGGTAACAGGATATTTTGTTACAAAGTAAAATACAAATATCATCATCATCATCCACAGTAGACATTTTCTATAAACGCTGGCAGCAGTGAATAGAATAATAGAATAATTTATTGTCACTACAACATTAAAAATGCAAAAGTGAAATAACGCAATATACTTACATCTCACGTAAAAGTAACTTGTTCGCTCCCATTAGTGGCTCTCGCTACAACGGTCTTCCGCCAGCTAATGATGAAACCTTTATTTCCGAGTGTAAATCAGTGTATACGCCTCTGATAAAGGATAGGTCGCCCATTTCTGCCGCAGAGCGCAGACTGCAGAGCGATTAATACAATATTACCCACAGGATTCACTACACAGACACTTACTTCATCTCACGGTAACTCAGAGGGGTCCGGGGGGTCTGAGAAATAAAGACCACAGTCTGTGGAGTCACAATAAGGATACAGACCAGAACCAAGAGACAGGCAAACAAAATTTATTGTGTTTAAAAAATAAAATAGAACATAATCCATACAAGACCACCCCCAAACAAAAGAAAGAGTGAAGCCGGAGAAGCGAGGAAGGCGGTGGGCATTATGAGAGGACGCGGAGGGGGTGTCTGCACCCATGTAGTTAGTGGAGAACCTTGCGTAAGCCTTTCCTGTACTTCCATCTCAGTGGAAAAAGAGGGTGTCACGTTGTAAATGGAGGTGAAATAGGACAATAACAGGGGTGGGGAGGGATGTTCTAACCCCTTCACTTGCTGGAGGGACCACAAACATTGCAAAGCATTAGCCGCAGCGTTCTCCGTCATGGTGGGGTTACTCAGGAAAGGAGAGGGAAGATCAGGGCAAGGGCAGGTCCTCCCAGAATTCACTGCACCGCCTGCTCGTTAGCACTGCCACTCGTCTCCTGTGGCTTCATGACGTCTGGGAGTTCTGGGGGACTTGAAAAAGGATCCACTCGAAGAGGCTCAAAGGAGTCCCCTGCAAGACGGAGAGAAAGGTTACCACGACATCACAAGGAAAGACGAAGACGCACTCTACTGGGCACCGCTTACCTGCACAACGGAAGGCCAGTCCCACCGTTGCTGGAGCCTGTGGCCGCGCAGTCTGGCTGGTGAAGCCACAATCACCTAGGGTTTTATTGTCATCTAAGAGCTGGTCGTCCTGGGAGAGAAAGCAGACCATGAGGATAGAGCAGAGAATGGATGGACGTCAGAGGCGGGCCAGCAGAAGAGCCCCTCTCACCTTGTACAGTCTCTGGTCTTCTGGGGGTCGCTTCAAGATGCCTTCAACAATCCTCTTTAGCTCTTGTACTGTGGTGTTTTCCTTCGCATCAGTGAAGATTGTGGTTTTGTTACGGCGGATCATCAAAAACACGTCCTAGAGAAAGAGAAGATGGTTTAGTCTGTTACATCGCCAGTCGCAGAAGCATGGAGGGTCAAGAAATACAAGGGGCAAACCCTTCAGAGACCATGACCACCTTGCCCTACTGAAGAACTCTACTTCCTCCTAGAGGAGGTATAAGCCTCCCATATACTTCACAGCTACAACAGAAACACGTTATTTGATGTCCAAGATAACGTATATACTCGAGTATAAGCCGAGTTTTTCAGCACAAAAAATGTGCTGAAAAAGTACCCCCTCGGCTTATACTCGAGTCAAGTGTAGCGCTGACCGGACGGAGTTCGGTCAGCGCTACACACTCCCAAACACACAGCCGCCGGAGCTGGCAGCTGCGTGTTTGGTGTAATCAGCAGCCGCTGAGAGTCTCAGACTCTCAGCGGCTGCTGCTGCTCCCACTGCGGGAGCCATCTTCCGGCTCCCGCAGTGGGTGATGGGAGACACGTCGTCATGACGACGTCTCTCCCATGCAAAGCGGCCAGAGGAGCGGATAGCGGCGGGACCAGGAGCGGGAGTTTCAGTTAAGTGATTTTTTTTTTTTATTCTTTCCACGTCTCTCTCTACTATTGGGGGGGGGGACACTACAGGGGTCACTACCAGGGGGCGATGACTACAGGGGGCACTACCAGGGGACATTATCAGGGGGCGATTACTACAGGGAGCATTACCACTGGGGGAACTACAAGGGGGGGGGGGGGGATTACTACAGGGGGAGGGGATTACTACAGGGGGCACTAACAGGGGGGATTACCACTGGGGGAACTACCAGGGGAGGATTACTACAGGGGGCACTACCAGTGGGGGATTACTACAGGGGGCACTAAAAGGGGGGATTACTACAGGGGGTACTACCAGGGGGGGGGATTACTACTGGAGGCACTGAAAGGGGGGATTACCACTGGGGGCACTACCAGGAGGGATTACTACTGGGGGTACTACCAGGGGGGGATTACTACTGGAGGCACTGAAAGGGGGGATTACCACTGTGGGCACTACCAGGAGGGATTACTACTGGGGGCACAACCAGGGGGAATTACTACTGGGGGCACTACCAGCTGCTGCCATTTCCCACACTAGGCTTATACTCGAGTCAGTAAGTTTTCCCAGTTTTTTTGGGTAAAAGTAGGTACATCGTCTTATATTCGGGTCGACTTATACTCGAGTATATACGGTAAATATACATGCAAGAGTTCCAGAACCTTAAAGCCGAAGATGGCTTAAATCATAAGCGTGGTACAGGTTGTTCCTGTGAACTACTGACTGCACATTTACCAGCCTACTGAAGGAACCTGCTGGGTTATCACCAACCTCTCATGGCCGAGATCCAAGCAATACATAGACTAACTACATTTGGTCTGCATGACGTGACAGATGCCCCCATAAGCACTCCCTACATGGTGCACATGAACCCCCATAAACCGTAAGGTGCTTCTGCTAGGTCCAAATAATCTTCCCAATACGTAGAGAATATAAAAAACATCTATAGATCAGGAAAAGGATAGTCACAGCGTTTTCTATCCTGTGAGGCAGGCGCTGGCGTCACTCGGCGGGAATGTAGCAACTCTATTATTATGCATCTCTGGACACATGAGCTGACCATCCTCTACCAAAAAACAGCAGGAGAAAGCAAATAAAGTGTCACTGAAAGTGAAACCAAACCAAGAAAGAAAAACCAGCACAGCAGTGGTGGTTGCTGGTGATAACAAGAGGATTTCTAGGAACGCATTTGGTGAGGTCATTATAAAAAGGTTGTAAGCAGAGGACAGCTAGTGTGTTATGTTGGGTATGCATTCGGCATCCCGGTGGTCCTTAAGCCGACGCTTACCTTACCGGCGCCAGAATACAGATGCTGGTCCGAATCCCAGCAAGTAGTGGGGTTGGGGGGGGGGGGGTTAGGCACTATGAGTAGGGGGGTGTTACGCTTAAGGCGTGGGGAGGTCAGGTTAGACTTGGGCACCGGGGAGGGGGTGTTACACTTAGGGAGTGGGGAGGTCAGGCTCAGGCACCAGGGAGGGTTAGCATACCGACCACCAAGGGTCTATATGTTAACCCTGTCGGGATCCAGTCTGTCGGTATTACATACCGATTCCTTATGTGGTTAAACTCACATTTATATATTCTTTAGTTTTAAAGATATATACGCTATTAAATGCTATTATTATCATCATCATCCTTTATTTATATGGCGCCACAAGGGTTCCGCAGCACCTAGCAAAGTACATAAACATTTGAGCAGAACAAGAGAACAGTGACTTACAGGCCAGACAATACAGGACAAGTACATGGTGTATATACATTGCTGCAACAGTAGCAGGGTGGCAAATGTCAAGGGTTCGGTGCAGGTGTAAAGAGTATGGACTATGGGGTGATTCAGCAAAGCTGCACGCAGACCAAAGTCACAGGCTGGGATAACCACTGCAACCAGCCCTGGGCCTCTGGCCAACTGACTTGCGAGACCAAGAAACCGTGTCCGTAAATGCAGTCGCTGGCCTTGCCACTACCGGAAAACGTTTCTGGAAATGTCGGCCGTCTCTGCACCGCCCCTTAAATGCCTCTGCTTGTTCTGTGTGCAGAACGTAGGACTGATCACTGCCCCACTGTAAGGGAGCCTCCCCGCGCAGGCGACCCACTGATCACTGCCCCGCTGTAAGGGAGCCTCTCCGCGCAGGCGACCCACTGATCACTGCCCCGCTGTAAGGGAGCCTCTCCGCGCAGGCCAGTCACGGATCACAGCCCCGCTGTAAAGGGAGCCTCTCCGCGCAGGCCAGTCACGGATCACAGCCCCGCTGTAAAGGGAGCCTCTCCGCGCAGGCCAGTCACTGATCACAGCCCCGCTGTAAGGGAGCCTCTCCGCGCAGGCCAGTCACTGATCACAGCCCCGCTGTAAGGGAGCCAAAGTGGGTCGCGGCCATCTCAGCTTGGGGTCGCGACTCACATGGGGTGAGGTTGATGACCCCCTCTGAGGAGAGTGAAACCAGTTGAACTGTCTGTTATTTCAGGCTCCTCAGATCAATGGCTGAGAGATCCGAGGAGTCATCAGGCAGCCGCGTCCCACCCCAATGCTCAGTTTCTCTTGTCCTCCTGCCCAGCAGCAAAACTTGCTGGGGTCCTGTAATAATTTTTATTGTTAGACGGGGTCCCAGAGCAAAAAAGTTTGAGAACCCCTGATCTACACATTTTACAGTCTGCATGCAATTCAAAACACAGATTAGCAGGAGAACACAAATATGGGCTTAGACCTATTCAATCAACTATTATCCTAATGCTGAATGAAGAAAATGCATTACATGCTCCATCATTCAGGGCACAAAAATCTCTCCTCCTGCATCGGTGTGGTGTCAGTATGAACTGGGTGCTGCAAGATGCACTCTGCCCTCGTACAAAACCCCTTCCAAGACAGATGTACAAAGCTCTGAAAAGTGATAAACACCAGCCACTCAGCTCCTAACTGTCATGTCACAGGCTGTGTTTGGAAAATGACAGCTGGGGGCTGATTGGCTGGTGGTTTATCACTTTCCAATGTATCACTTTTCAGAGCTTAGTACAACTGGCCCAAAACCCCTTCTAAAAGGTGCTGCAAGATGTACACTACTCTATACGGAATCGGTACGTAATGCCGGCAGACTAAACACAGACAGTGGAAGGCCGAACAATGAAGATCCCGACTAGGGCTCGCAAGTACCCTAACCTGTCCTTTCCCCCCTCCCTATTCCTCCCTTAGGGGTGCGTAACCCTAAGTCCCCCCCCCCCCCAGGGGTGCCTAAACCTAACCCCCCCCACCTCCTAAACCTGCTTGTTGGTTCGGGCTAATCTCTTGAATTACTAGACAGATTTTGATGAGGTTTCACTATTCTATACAGCATTGGTCGAGGAAGGTTTAAGTGTGTGAACCATTCATCTGTGAGAAGAGGGAGCGGAGTAGTGACTATTTTAGCGAAGCAATCACAGATAAAAAATCTTATCTTGCATCAAGCTGAAGCAGAGTAACTGCTCATGGTGCTGAAACAGCAAAGTAAGAGCCAAACAGAGCTAGTAATGTGCCCTGTAACTGCCCACGGTCCCTTCACCAGGTACCAGCCGCTTCTTCTTACATGGCGCTGGGAGCAGAAACAGCATCCCAGCGCCGGCCAGGGATGTGTCCCGCAGAGGACACATCTCCTCTGCCTGCCCCTGCAGCTGTGCCGATGCAGGGATCAGCCACTTCATCCCAGCACGGCTTTGAAAACTTGGTCGCCATGGCGACCGGGATATGTCAAGCCCTGCATTAAGAACTATCTTTAGGTACACACCTAAACGACCGGCAATTGTGTCAATGTGCAGGGCGATTTGTCTTCACCCTGGACATCGCATGTTTGCTGGTACACACACAAAAGATTTAATGACAGACAGAACGATCACTGTTCCGTCCTTCATTAATATGTACAGTCTCACATGCGATATCGCGTGATTGGCCGTGCAGCACAGCCAATTCTGCTCCACGGGAGGTTTCTGTCCTCCCAGAGCTCGCCTTAGGACACCTGCGTTACAGTTTGACAGGCGTACCGCCCAGAGTGATGGGAAGAGAAGAGTATGGAGAAGGAAAGGAACTGCTCATGATCCAAAACATACCACCTCATCAGTGAAGCATGGTGGTGGTAGTGTCATGGCGTGGGCATGTAACGCTGCCAATGGAACTGGTCCCCTTGTATTTATTGATGATGTGACTGCTGACAAAAGCAGCAGAATGAATTCTGAAGTGTTTCAGGCAATATTATATGCTCATATTCAGTCAAATGCTTCAGAACTCATTGGACGGCGCTTCACAGTGCAGATGGACAATGACCCGAAGCATACTGCAATAGCAACCAAAGAGTTTTTTAAGGCTAAAAAGTGGAATGTTATGCAATGGCCAAGTCAATCCCCTGACCTGAATCCGACTGAGCATGCATTTCACTTGATGAAGACAAAACTGAAGGGAAAATGCCCCAAGAACAAGCAGGAACTGAAGACATTTGCAGTAGAGGCCTGGCAGAGCATCACCAGGGATGAAACCCAGCGTCTGGTGATGTCCCTTGGTCTACATGACACTGCTCTGTCCTGGCTGTAGTCCTACCTCTCTGACCGTTCCTTCTCTGTTTCCTCTCATGGCGACTCCTCCCCCCCACAGCCTCTTACAGTAGGTGTTCCCCAAGGTTCTGTTCTTGGACCTCTCCTATTCTCTCTCTATACATCTTCTCTAGGTAAACTCATCAGCTCTTTTGACCTCCATTATCATCTCTATGCTGATGATACTCCGATCTACCTTTCCTCACCTGATCTTTCCCCCTCTCTACTGACTCGTATCTCTAAGTGTCTCTCTGCTATCTCTTCCTGGATGTCCCAGCGATTTCTCAAACTTAATATGTCTAAGACTGAGCTGATAGTCTTCCCACCCTCCCACATAACATCATGTCCCACTATTTCTTTATTAATAGATGGCATTACTATCTCATCTAGCCCCAAAGTGCGTTGTCTTGGAGTCATCCTGGACTCTTCCCTCTCCTTTAACCCACACATTCAGAACCTCTCACAGTCCTGTCGTTTCCATCTCAAGAATATTTCCAAGATCAGACCCTTTCTCACCCAGGATGTTACCAAAACCCTTGTACATTCACTGGTCAGGTCCAGACTGGACTACTGTAACGTTCTCCTAGCTGGCCTCCCCAAATCCCATCTCTCTCCTCTCCAGTCTGTGCTCAATGCTGCTGCTCGGCTCATCTTCCTCTCCAAACGCTCTACATCTGCCTCCCCTCTTTTGCAAGCCCTCCACTGGCTCCCATTCCCTTTCAGAACCCAATTCAAGGCTCTTACACTCACTTACAAAGCCCTCACCCATTCCTCTCCAATTTACATCTCTGATCTCATCTCCCTTCACTCTTCTGTCCGCCCTCTTCGTTCACTTAATACACGCCGCCTTTCATGCCAATTGATTACTTCCTCCCACTCCCACCTCCAAGACTTTGCCCGTGCTGCTCCTCACATTTGGAACTCCCGCCCTCTCCCTATCAGACTCTGCACCTCTCTACCATCTTTCAAACGAGCTCTTAAGACCCACTACTTCATTAAAAGCCTTCCAGCTCTCATTCTAACTTGCTGCTACATCTTCCTTTCTCCCGGCCCACCCCACCCCATTCTGTGTCACTCCTGTTTGTCTTCCCCTCCCTTAAAGAATGTAAGCTCTTTCGAGTAGGGCCCTCTTGTGCTTCTCCCTACTGTAATTTAATTTATCTCTTACTAGCCACTAGGGCAACTAACACTTGGCTGCTTATGCGGGCGTTAATGTCACTAATATAGCAATGTTTATCCATGTCCTGTATTGTATTGTACTTTACTGTATTGTAAGTCAATGGTTACTTTTTTGTCTATGTACTTTGTAAGGCGCTGCGGAACACTTGTGGCACCATATAAATGATAATAATAATAATGTCTATGTGTTCTAGACTTCAGGCTGTAATTGCCTGCAAAGGATTTGCAACAAAGTATTAAAAAGTGAAAGTTAGATTTAGGATTGTTTAGTTTGTCCCATTACTTTTGGCCCCTTAAAAAGTGGGAGGCACATATAGAAACCGCTGTAATTCCTACACCGTTCACCTGATTTGGATGTAATTACCCTCAAATTAAATCTGAAAGTCAGCAGGTAAATCACATCTTGTTTGTTTCATTTCAAAGCCATTGTGGTGGTGAATAGAGGCCAAAATATGAAAATTCTGTCAATGTCCCAATATTTATGCACCTGACTGTATATATTTTTTTTTTTTTGTGGCCAACACTCCATGAGGCACTTAAATGTGTGCCTGGTGCCTTCCTCAATTACCCTTCCCAAAAGTGGAAAAGAAAAAAATCTATAGATCAATAGGCAGCACTCCTGGCGACTTCACATAGAACACAATATACTCGTAGGTAGGTTGATTAACGTTTCAGAACACTTGCAATGGTTCTTTCCTCAGGATACAATAAATCTATTGTATCCTGAGTATAGAACCATTACAAGACTTCTGAAACATTGATTAACCTACCTACAAGTATATTGTGTTCTATGTGAAGTCGCCAGGAGTGCTGCCTATAGATTTTTTTTAATAGCAGGGCTCTCTATGTATAGCCATAGAATACTATACATATATTATTATATGTTATTTATAGGGAACCACAAGTGGTCCGCAGTGCCGTACATACAGTACAGGGTGCACAGAAACTTACTTTACAATACCGTAACTAAAATATAAATAGAGGATAAGTAGTGTTCACTCTAGCTCCGGCAGCAGGCAGGGCGCCGGAGCTAGAGAGGACAACATTGTGCGTGTGCCGCAGCCGCGCGCGTGTCCCCTTTTCGTCATACTTGGGGGCGTGCCCGGCGCTTACGGACATGCCGAGCAGCCCCCAAGCGCTGCAGAAAGGGAGAATAGAAGCCGGGCGCATGCGCCCGGCGTCTATTCTCCGGCAGTGACCGGGTCACCGCATGTTTCTCCACCAGCGGGACAATGCGTCCCGCGGGTGAGAACGACACCCGCAGGCTATGAGGGCAGGGTGCTTTTTGCCCTCCAGAAGGAGGGCAGGGCGCCGCACCCTGCTAAAACAGCCTAGCGGGAACGCTAGATAAGTAGCAACACAATTCCCCATACACAGTACAGCTGGGAAGGTGAAGGCTGTCATTGAAGTGCTAGAGAAGAGGGTTGAGAGACAGTGTGGAGGAGGACCCTGCTCCTAGGAGCTTACAATCTGGGGGAGACAGACAGATGACATGAAGCATGGGTATGTAGAGGGGGACCTGAGTGCATGAGGAAGTAGGCAAGTAAGAGATGGCTGAGGCAGGAGGGCAGGGCTCCCTGTGTATAACCATCAGATACTGCTCTCTATCATATGGCTATACACAGGGAGCCCTGCTATAATATCTATATCAGTATACTATGGCTATACACAGGGAGATCTGCTATTATCTATCAGTATTTTATGGCTATACACAGGGAGCATGCTATAATATCTGTCAGTATTTTATGGCTATACACAGGGAACTCTGCTATAATTTTATATATATATATATATATATATATATATATATATATATATATGTGTCAGTACACAAACTTTGCTTGAGACACAAAATTATTGAAAATATTGTATAAAATTACCTGCAGACTGTGTGTATAAGGTGTATATAACACAAATGCATTCTGTGTGTATATTTGGGTCCCATTCCCAAGATATTTTATTATGATAGGCAAATATTCCAAAATACGGAATATTCAGTTATCCAAAACACCCCTGGTCCCAAGCATTTTGGATATGGGAGACTCAACCTGTATATACATCAGTGTCCTATGGCTACACACAGTATACATGGAGATCTGCTATATTATATATATCTCAGTATTCTATATCTATACACAGGGAACTCTGCTATATTATATATATCTCAGTATTCTATATCTATACACAGGGAACTCTGCTATATTATATATATCTCAGTATTCTATATCTATACACAGGGAACTCTGCTATATTATATATATCTCAGTATTCTATATCTATACACAGGGAACTCTGCTATATTATATATATCTCAGTATTCTATATCTATACACAGGGAACTCTGCTATATTATATATATCTCAGTATTCTATATCTATACACAGGGAACTCTGCTATATTATATATATATCAGTATTCTATATCTATACACAGGGAACTCTGCTATATTATATATATCTCAGTATTCTATATCTATACACAGGGAACTCTGCTATATTATATATATCTCAGTATTCTATATCTATACACAGGGAACTCTGCTATATTATATATATCTCAGTATTCTATATCTATACACAGGGAACTCTGCTATATTATATATATCTCAGTATTCTATATCTATACACAGGGAACTCTGCTATATTATATATATCTCAGTATTCTATATCTATACACAGGGAGATCTGCTATATTATATATATATCAGTATTCTATATCTATACACAGGGAACTCTGCTATATTATATATATATATCAGTATTCTATGACTATACACAGGGAGATCTGCTATATTATATATATATATCAGTATTCTATGACTATACACAGGGAGATCTGCTATATTATATATATATCAGTATTCTATATCTATACACAGGGAGATCTGCTATATTATATATATATCAGTATTCTATATCTATACACAGGGAGATCTGCTATATTATATATATATATCAGTATTCTATATCTATACACAGGGAGATCTGCTATATTATATATATATCAGTATACTATATCTATACACAGGGAGATCTGCTATATTATATATATATATCAGTATTCTATATCTATACACAGGGAGATCTGCTATATTATATATATATCAGTATTCTATGGCTATACACAGGGAACTCTGCTATATTATATATATATCAGTATTCTATGGCTATACACAGGGAACTCTGCTATATTATATATATATCAGTATTCTATATCTATACACAGGGAACTCTGCTATATTATATATATATATCAGTATTCTATATCTATACACAGGGAACTCTGCTATATTATATATATATCAGTATTCTATATCTATACACAGGGAACTCTGCTATAATATATATATATCAGTATTCTATGACTATACACAGGGAACTCTGCTATATTATATATATATCAGTATTCTATATCTATACACAGGGAGATCTGCTATATTATATATATATCAGTATTCTATGGCTATACACAGGGAGATCTGCTATATTATATATATATCAGTATTCTATATCTATACACAGGGAGATCTGCTATAATATATATATATCAGTATTCTATATCTATACACAGGGAGATCTGCTATATTATATATATATCAGTATTCTATGGCTATACACAGGGAGATCTGCTATATTATATATATATATATCTCAGTATTCTATGGCTATACACAGGGAGATCTGCTATATTATATATATATATCTCAGTATTCTATATCTATACACAGGGAGATCTGCTATATTATATATCAGTATTCTATATCTATACACAGGGAACTCTGCTATATTATATATATATATCAGTATTCTATATCTATACACAGGGAACTCTGCTATATTATATATATATATATCAGTATTCTATATCTATACACAGGGAACTCTGCTATATTATATATATATATCAGTATTCTATATCTATACACAGGGAACTCTGCTATATTATATATATATATATCAGTATTCTATATCTATACACAGGGAACTCTGCTATATTATATATATATCAGTATTCTATATCTATACACAGGGAACTCTGCTATATTATATATATATATATATCAGTATTCTATATCTATACACAGGGAGATCTGCTATAATATATATCAGTATTCTATATCTATACACAGGGAGATCTGCTATAATATATCTCAGTATTCTATATCTATACACAGGGAACTCTGCTATAATATATATATATATATATATATATCAGTATTCTATATCTATACACAGGGAACTCTGCTATAATATATATATCTCAGTATTCTATGACTATACACAGGGAACTCTGCTATATTATATATATATATATATATATCAGTATTCTATATCTATACACAGGGAACTCTGCTATATTATATATATATATATCAGTATTCTATGGCTATACACAGGGAGATCTGCTATATTATATATATATATATATCAGTATTCTATATCTATACACAGGGAACTCTGCTATATTATATATATATATCAGTATTCTATGGCTATACACAGGGAACTCTGCTATATTATATATATATCAGTATTCTATATCTATACACAGGGAACTCTGCTATATTATATATATATATCAGTATTCTATGGCTATACACAGGGAACTCTGCTATATTATATATATATCAGTATTCTATATCTATACACAGGGAACTCTGCTATATTATATATATATATATATATCAGTATTCTATATCTATACACAGGGAACTCTGCTATATTATATATATATATCAGTATTCTATATCTATACACAGGGAACTCTGCTATATTATATATATATATCAGTATTCTATGGCTATACACAGGGAACTCTGCTATATTATATATATATCAGTATTCTATATCTATACACAGGGAACTCTGCTATAATATATATATCTCAGTATTCTATATCTATACACAGGGAACTCTGCTATAATATATATATATATATATATATATATATATATATATATCAGTATTCTATGGCTATACACAGGGAACTCTGCTATATTATATATATATCAGTATTCTATGGCTATACACAGGGAGATCTGCTATATTATATATATATCAGTATTCTATATCTATACACAGGGAACTCTGCTATATTATATATATATATCAGTATTCTATGGCTATACACAGGGAACTCTGCTATATTATATATATATATCAGTATTCTATATCTATACACAGGGAGATCTGCTATATTATATATATATCAGTATTCTATATCTATACACAGGGAGATCTGCTATATTATATATATATCAGTATTCTATATCTATACACAGGGAGATCTGCTATAATATATATATATCAGTATTCTATGGCTATACACAGGGAACTCTGCTATATTATATATATATCAGTATTCTATGGCTATACACAGGGAGATCTGCTATATTATATATATATCAGTATTCTATATCTATACACAGGGAACTCTGCTATATTATATATATATATATCAGTATTCTATATCTATACACAGGGAGATCTGCTATATTATATATATATCAGTATTCTATATCTATACACAGGGAACTCTGCTATATTATATATATATCAGTATTCTATATCTATACACAGGGAGATCTGCTATATTATATATATATCAGTATTCTATGGCTATACACAGGGAACTCTGCTATATTATATATATATCAGTATTCTATGGCTATACACAGGGAACTCTGCTATATTATATATATATCAGTATTCTATGGCTATACACAGGGAGATCTGCTATATTATATATATATCAGTATACTATGACTATACACAGGGAACTCTGCTATATTATATATATCTCAGTATTCTATATCTATACACAGGGAGATCTGCTATATTATATATATATCAGTATTCTATATCTATACACAGGGAGATCTGCTATAATATATATATATCAGTATTCTATGGCTATACACAGGGAGATCTGCTATATTATATATATATCAGTATTCTATGGCTATACACAGGGAACTCTGCTATATTATATATATATCAGTATTCTATGACTATACACAGGGAGATCTGCTATATTATATATATATATCAGTATTCTATATCTATACACAGGGAGATCTGCTATATTATATATATATCAGTATTCTATATCTATACACAGGGAGATCTGCTATATTATATATATATCAGTATTCTATATCTATACACAGGGAACTCTGCTATATTATATATATATATCAGTATTCTATGGCTATACACAGGGAGATCTGCTATATTATATATATATATCAGTATTCTATATCTATACACAGGGAGATCTGCTATATTATATATATATCAGTATTCTATATCTATACACAGGGAGATCTGCTATATTATATATATATCAGTATTCTATATCTATACACAGGGAGATCTGCTATATTATATATATATCAGTATTCTATATCTATACACAGGGAACTCTGCTATATTATATATATATCAGTATTCTATATCTATACACAGGGAACTCTGCTATATTATATATATATCAGTATTCTATGGCTATACACAGGGAGATCTGCTATATTATATATATATCAGTATTCTATGGCTATACACAGGGAACTCTGCTATATTATATATATATCAGTATTCTATATCTATACACAGGGAGATCTGCTATATTATATATATATCAGTATTCTATGGCTATACACAGGGAACTCTGCTATATTATATCTCAGTATTCTATATCTATACACAGGGAGATCTGCTATATTATATATATATATCAGTATTCTATATCTATACACAGGGAACTCTGCTATAATATATATATATATATCAGTATTCTATATCTATACACAGGGAACTCTGCTATATTATATATATATCAGTATTCTATGGCTATACACAGGGAACTCTGCTATATTATATATATCTCAGTATTCTATGGCTATACACAGGGAACTCTGCTATATTATATATATATCAGTATTCTATATCTATACACAGGGAACTCTGCTATATTATATATATATATCAGTATTCTATATCTATACACAGGGAGATCTGCTATAATATATATATATATCAGTATTCTATGACTATACACAGGGAACTCTGCTATATTATATATATCTCAGTATTCTATATCTATACACAGGGAGATCTGCTATATTATATATATATCAGTATTCTATATCTATACACAGGGAACTCTGCTATATTATATATATATATCAGTATTCTATATCTATACACAGGGAGATCTGCTATATTATATATATATCAGTATTCTATGACTATACACAGGGAGATCTGCTATATTATATATATATATCAGTATTCTATATCTATACACAGGGAGATCTGCTATATTATATATATATCAGTATTCTATGACTATACACAGGGAGATCTGCTATATTATATATATATCAGTATTCTATATCTATACACAGGGAACTCTGCTATAATATATATATATCAGTATTCTATATCTATACACAGGGAACTCTGCTATATTATATATATATCAGTATTCTATGGCTATACACAGGGAACTCTGCTATAATATATATATATCAGTATTCTATATCTATACACAGGGAACTCTGCTATATTATATATATATATCAGTATTCTATGACTATACACAGGGAACTCTGCTATAATATATATATATCAGTATTCTATGGCTATACACAGGGAACTCTGCTATATTATATATATATCAGTATTCTATGACTATACACAGGGAGATCTGCTATATTATATATATATATATATATATATCAGTATTCTATATCTATACACAGGGAACTCTGCTATAATATATATATATCAGTATTCTATGACTATACACAGGGAACTCTGCTATATTATATATATATCAGTATTCTATATCTATACACAGGGAGATCTGCTATATTATATATATCAGTATTCTATATCTATACTAGGGATGTGCGCCGGACCATTTTTGCCGGATTTGGATTTGGATTTGGTTCTAATTCGTCGTCCGGCTTTGGATTTGGATTTGCCAAACTGCGGTGACTGGCTTTGGATTTGGATTTGGATTTTTTTACAAAAATTGACAAAAAAAGCTAAAATCACATAAATTGGTCTTTTTTTTCTTCCTAGAGTATTATTAACCTCAATAACATTAATTTCCAGTCAATTTAGACCATATCACAGCTTATAATATTGTTTTCAACATTATTGGCCAAAGGTTGCAGTGAGCTGACTGGTTACTAAGCGACAAAGCAGCGGCACAACGACACAGACACCACAGTATAAAGCACATCTATGACACATTGCCACACAGCAGTGGCAGAAATGAAAAGTAGTGCACCCACCCAGTGGGGTACGGCCAGCAGAGTCACAGTACTTGTTTACAAAGTGGGCTACGGCCCTAGGAGTCACAGTGCACAATCTTATTAGCATTACACCGCACATAGGGCCTGATTCACATTACACCATAAAGTAGTGTCTCTTATTTATGTTACGACACACAGTAGTGCCCCTTTTACACAATGCCCACAGTAGTGACCCTTTTACACAATGCCCACAGTAGCGGTGTCCCTTACACAATGTCCCCCAGCAGTGGTGCCCCCTATGCAGTCCCCTTAGTAGTACGGTCCACTATGCAGTGCCCCCAGTTGAATGCTCCCCAGTAGTATGCCCCCCATTAGCAGGCCCCCCCAGTAGTATGTCCCCCATTAGCAGGTCCCCCCAGTAGTATGCCTCCCATTAGCATGCCACCCAGTAGTATGGCTCCCCCAGTAGTAGGCTGCCCCAGTAGCAGGCCCCCCCAGTAGTAGGCTGCTCCAGTAGTAGCCCCCCCTGTAGTATGGGCCCCCCCTGTAGTATGGCCCCCCCTGTAGTATGGCCCCCCCAGTAGTATGGCCCCCCCCAGTAGTATGGCCCCCCCCAGTAGCAGGCCCCTCAGTAGTATGGCCCCCCCAGTAGCAGACCCCCCCCAGTAGTATAGCCCCCCCCAGTAGCAGGCCCCTCTGTAGTATGGCCCCCCCAGTAGTATAGCCCTGCCCAGTAGCAGACCCCCCCCAGTAGTGCAGACCCCCCCAGTAGTATAGCCCCCCCCCAGTAGCAGGCCCCTCTGTAGTATGGCCCCCCAATAGTGCAGATCCCCCCCAGTAGTATGGCCCCCCCAGTAGCAGACCCCCCCCCAGTAGTATAGCCCCCCCCAGTAGCAGGCCCCTCTGTAGTATGGCCCCCCCAGTAGTATTGCCTCCCCCAGTAGCAGACCCCCCCCCAGTAGTGCAGACCCCCCCCCAGTAGTATAGCCCCCCCAGTAGCAGGCCCCTCTGTAGTATGGCCCCCCCAGTAGTATAGCCCCCCCCCAGTAGCAGACCCCCCCAGTAGTGCAGACCCCCCCCCCAGTAGCGCCCCCGGACCTTTGACAAGTAAAAAAATAAAAAAAATAAAACTTACCTGTATCCCCGCTCCCGCGCCGTCCGCTCTGTCACACGCTGAGGAGGGAGCCGGAAGACGGAGCTCATGTGTGAGCTCCAGCCGGCTCCCTCCGTGCAGCAGCCAATGAGAGTCTGTGTGACTCTCATTGGCTGCTGTAACAAACACACAGCTGCCGCTGGCGGCTGTGTGTCTGTGTAGGGCAGAGCGCTATCACTGCGCTCTGCCCTACACGCGAGGAGACCTGATGTCGGATTCTCTAGTGAGAATCCGACATCAGGCGGCCGCCGTTCGGCCCCGAACGGGGATCCGAGTCAGGCGGTGAACACCCGAACAGGGTTCGGGTGGACTCGGATCCCCAATGTTCGGAGCGGTTCGGATTCCACAGAATCCGAACCGCTCATCTCTAATCTATACACAGGGAGATCTGCTATATTATATATATATCAGTATTCTATGGCTATACACAGGGAGATCTGCTATATTATATATATATCAGTATTCTATATCTATACACAGGGAACTCTGCTATATTATATATATATCAGTATTCTATGACTATACACAGGGAACTCTGCTATATTATATATATATCAGTATTCTATATCTATACACAGGGAGATCTGCTATATTATATATATCAGTATTCTATATCTATACACAGGGAGATCTGCTATATTATATATATATCAGTATTCTATATCTATACACAGGGAGATCTGCTATATTATATATATATCAGTATTCTATATCTATACACAGGGAGATCTGCTATATTATATATATATCAGTATTCTATATCTATACACAGGGAACTCTGCTATATTATATATCAGTATTCTATATCTATACACAGGGAACTCTGCTATATTATATATATATCAGTATTCTATATCTATACACAGGGAACTCTGCTATATTATATATATATCAGTATACTATATCTATACACAGGGAGATCTGCTATATTATATATATATCAGTATTCTATATCTATACACAGGGAGATCTGCTATATTATATATATATCAGTATTCTATATCTATACACAGGGAGATCTGCTATATTATATATATATATATCAGTATTCTATATCTATACACAGGGAACTCTGCTATATTATATATATATATCAGTATTCTATATCTATACACAGGGAGATCTGCTATATTATATATATATATATCTCTCAGTATTCTATGACTATACACAGGGAGATCTGCTATATTATATATATCAGTATTATATATCTATACACAGGGAGATCTGCTATATTATATATATCTCAGTATTCTATGGCTATACACAGGGAACTCTGCTATATTATATATATATATCAGTATCCTATATCTATACACAGGGAACTCTGCTATATTATATTATATATATCAGTATTCTATATCTATACACAGGGAGATCTGCTATAATATATATATATCAGTATCCTATGGCTATACACAGGGAGATCTGCTATATTATATATATCTCAGTATTCTATATCTATACACAGGGAACTCTGCTATATTATATATATATATCAGTATTCTATGACTATACACAGGGAGATCTGCTATATTATATATAATATATATATCAGTATTCTATGACTATACACAGGGAGATCTGCTATAATATATATATATCAGTATTCTATATCTATACACAGGGAACTCTGCTATAATATATATATATCAGTATTCTATGACTATACACAGGGAGATCTGCTATATTATATATCAGTATTCTATATCTATACACAGGGAGATCTGCTATAATATATCTCAGTATTCTATATCTATACACAGGGAACTCTGCTATAATATATATATATCAGTATTCTATGACTATACACAGGGAGATCTGCTATATTATATATCAGTATTCTATATCTATACACAGGGAACTCTGCTATATAATATATATATCAGTATTCTATGGCTATACACAGGGAACTCTGCTATATTATATATATATATCAGTATTCTATGGCTATACACAGGGAACTCTGCTATATTATATATATATCAGTATTCTATATCTATACACAGGGAGATCTGCTATATTATATATATATCAGTATTCTATGGCTATACACAGGGAACTCTGCTATATTATATATATATCAGTATTCTATATCTATACACAGGGAGATCTGCTATATTATATATATATCAGTATTCTATGGCTATACACAGGGAACTTGCTATATTATATATATATCAGTATTCTATGGCTATACACAGGGAACTCTGCTATATTATATATATATCTCAGTATTCTATATCTATACACAGGGAGATCTGCTATATTATATATATATCAGTATTCTATGACTATACACAGGGAGATCTGCTATAATATATATCAGTATTCTATATCTATACACAGGGAACTCTGCTATATTATATATATATATCAGTATTCTATGGCTATACACAGGGAGATCTGCTATATTATATATATATCAGTATTCTATATCTATACACAGGGAGATCTGCTATATTATATATATATCAGTATTCTATGGCTATACACAGGGAGATCTGCTATATTATATATATATATCAGTATTCTATATCTATACACAGGGAGATCTGCTATATTATATATATATCAGTATTCTATATCTATACACAGGGAGATCTGCTATATTATATATATATCAGTATTCTATGGCTATACACAGGGAACTCTGCTATATTATATATATATCAGTATTCTATGACTATACACAGGGAGATCTGCTATATTATATATCAGTATTCTATATCTATACACAGGGAGATCTGCTATATTATATATATATCAGTATTCTATATCTATACACAGGGAACTCTGCTATATTATATTATATATATCAGTATTCTATGGCTATACACAGGGAACTCTGCTATATTATATATATATATCAGTATTCTATGGCTATACACAGGGAGATCTGCTATATTATATATATATCAGTATTCTATGACTATACACAGGGAGATCTGCTATATTATATATATATCAGTATTCTATATCTATACACAGGGAACTCTGCTATATTATATATCAGTATTCTATATCTATACACAGGGAGATCTGCTATATTATATATATATCAGTATTCTATATCTATACACAGGGAACTCTGCTATATTATATATATATCAGTATTCTATGACTATACACAGGGAGATCTGCTATATTATATATATATCAGTATTCTATATCTATACACAGGGAGATCTGCTATATTATATATATATCAGTATTCTATATCTATACACAGGGAACTCTGCTATATTATATATATATCAGTATTCTATGGCTATACACAGGGAGATCTGCTATATTATATATATATCAGTATTCTATATCTATACACAGGGAACTCTGCTATATTATATATATATCAGTATTCTATATCTATACACAGGGAACTCTGCTATATTATATATATATCAGTATTCTATATCTATACACAGGGAGATCTGCTATATTATATATATATATATCAGTATTCTATATCTATACACAGGGAACTCTGCTATATTATATATCAGTATTCTATGACTATACACAGGGAGATCTGCTATATTATATATATATATCAGTATTCTATGGCTATACACAGGGAACTCTGCTATATTATATATATCTCAGTATTCTATATCTATACACAGGGAGATCTGCTATATTATATATATATCAGTATTCTATGGCTATACACAGGGAGATCTGCTATATTATATATATATCAGTATTCTATGGCTATACACAGGGAGATCTGCTATATTATATATATATCAGTATTCTATATCTATACACAGGGAGATCTGCTATATTATATATATATCAGTATTCTATGGCTATACACAGGGAGATCTGCTATATTATATATATATCAGTATTCTATATCTATACACAGGGAACTCTGCTATATTATATATATATCAGTATTCTATATCTATACACAGGGAGATCTGCTATATTATATATATATATCAGTATTCTATATCTATACACAGGGAACTCTGCTATATTATATATATATCAGTATTCTATGGCTATACACAGGGAACTCTGCTATATTATATATATATCAGTATTCTATGGCTATACACAGGGAGATCTGCTATATTATATATATATCAGTATTCTATGGCTATACACAGGGAGATCTGCTATATTATATATATATATCAGTATTCTATATCTATACACAGGGAACTCTGCTATATTATATATATCTCAGTATTCTATATCTATACACAGGGAGATCTGCTATATTATATATATATCAGTATTCTATGGCTATACACAGGGAACTCTGCTATATTATATATATATCAGTATTCTATGGCTATACACAGGGAACTCTGCTATATTATATATATATCAGTATTCTATGGCTATACACAGGGAGATCTGCTATATTATATATATATCAGTATTCTATGGCTATACACAGGGAACTCTGCTATATTATATATATATCTCAGTATTCTATATCTATACACAGGGAACTCTGCTATAATATATCTCAGTATTCTATATCTATACACAGGGAACTCTGCTATATTATATATATATCAGTATTCTATATCTATACACAGGGAACTCTGCTATATTATATATATATCAGTATTCTATATCTATACACAGGGAGATCTGCTATATTATATATATATCAGTATTCTATGACTATACACAGGGAGATCTGCTATATTATATATATATATCAGTATTCTATATCTATACACAGGGAACTCTGCTATAATATATATATATATCAGTATTCTATGACTATACACAGGGAGATCTGCTATATTATATATATCAGTATTCTATATCTATACACAGGGAGATCTGCTATAATATATCTCAGTATTCTATATCTATACACAGGGAGATCTGCTATATTATATATATATCAGTATTCTATGACTATACACAGGGAGATCTGCTATAATATATCTCAGTATTCTATGGCTATACACAGGGAACTCTGCTATATTATATATATATATCAGTATTCTATATCTATACACAGGGAACTCTGCTATATTATATTATATATATCAGTATTCTATATCTATACACAGGGAATTCTGCTATATTATATATATATATCAGTATTCTATGGCTATACACAGGGAGATCTGCTATATTATATATATATCAGTATTCTATGGCTATACACAGGGAACTCTGCTATATTATATATATATCAGTATTATATATCTATACACAGGGAGATCTGCTATATTATATATATATCAGTATTCTATGACTATACACAGGGAACTCTGCTATAATATATCTCAGTATTCTATATCTATACACAGGGAGATCTGCTATAATATATCTCAGTATTCTATGGCTATACACAGGGAACTCTGCTATATTATATATATATATATATCAGTATTCTATATCTATACACAGGGAACTCTGCTATATTATATTATATATATCAGTATTCTATATCTATACACAGGTAACTCTGCTATATTATATATATATATCCGTATTCTATGGCTATACACAGGGAACTCTGCTATATTATATATATATCAGTATTCTATGGCTATACACAGGGAACTCTGCTATATTATATATATATCAGTATTATATATCTATACACAGGGAACTCTGCTATATTATATATATATCAGTATTCTATATCTATACACAGGGAGATCTGCTATATTATATATATATATATCAGTATTCTATATCTATACACAGGGAGATCTGCTATATTATATATATATCAGTATTCTATATCTATACACAGGGAACTCTGCTATATTATATATATATCAGTATTCTATATCTATACACAGGGAACTCTGCTATATTATATATATATATCAGTATTCTATATCTATACACAGGGAGATCTGCTATATTATATATATATCAGTATTCTATATCTATACACAGGGAACTCTGCTATAATATATATATATATATATATCAGTATTCTATGACTATACACAGGGAGATCTGCTATATTATATATATATATCAGTATTCTATATCTATACACAGGGAACTCTGCTATATTATATATATCAGTATTCTATATCTATACACAGGGAGATCTGCTATATTATATATATATCAGTATTCTATGGCTATACACAGGGAGATCTGCTATATTATATATATATCAGTATTCTATGGCTATACACAGGGAACTCTGCTATATTATATATATATATCAGTATTCTATATCTATACACAGGGAGATCTGCTATATTATATATATATCAGTATTCTATATCTATACACAGGGAGATCTGCTATATTATATATATATCAGTATTCTATATCTATACACAGGGAGATCTGCTATAATATATATCAGTATTCTATGACTATACACAGGGAGATCTGCTATATTATATATATATATCAGTATTCTATATCTATACACAGGGAGATCTGCTATATTATATATATATCAGTATTCTATATCTATACACAGGGAACTCTGCTATAATATATATATATATCAGTATTCTATATCTATACACAGGGAGATCTGCTATATTATATATATCAGTATTCTATATCTATACACAGGGAACTCTGCTATATTATATATATATATATCAGTATTCTATATCTATACACAGGGAGATCTGCTATATTATATATATATCAGTATTCTATATCTATACACAGGGAACTCTGCTATATTATATATATATATCAGTATTCTATGGCTATACACAGGGAGATCTGCTATATTATATATATATCAGTATTCTATATCTATACACAGGGAACTCTGCTATATTATATATATCTCAGTATTCTATATCTATACACAGGGAACTCTGCTATATTATATATATATCAGTATTCTATGACTATACACAGGGAGATCTGCTATATTATATATATATATATATCAGTATTCTATATCTATACACAGGGAACTCTGCTATAATATATATATATATATATCAGTATTCTATGACTATACACAGGGAACTCTGCTATATTATATATATATCAGTATTCTATGGCTATACACAGGGAGATCTGCTATATTATATATATATCAGTATTCTATATCTATACACAGGGAGATCTGCTATATTATATATCAGTATTCTATATCTATACACAGGGAGATCTGCTATAATATATATATATATATCAGTATTCTATATCTATACACAGGGAGATCTGCTATATTATATATATATCAGTATTCTATATCTATACACAGGGAACTCTGCTATATTATATATATATCAGTATTCTATATCTATACACAGGGAACTCTGCTATATTATATATATATCAGTATACTATGACTATACACAGGGAACTCTGCTATATTATATATATATCAGTATTCTATGACTATACACAGGGAACTCTGCTATATTATATATATATCAGTATTCTATGACTATACACAGGGAGATCTGCTATATTATATATATATCAGTATTCTATGGCTATACACAGGGAGATCTGCTATATTATATATATCTCAGTATTCTATATCTATACACAGGGAGATCTGCTATATTATATCTCAGTATTCTATATCTATACACAGGGAACTCTGCTATATTATATATCAGTATTCTATATCTATACACAGGGAACTCTGCTATATTATATATATATCAGTATTCTATGACTATACACAGGGAACTCTGCTATATTATATATATATCAGTATTCTATATCTATACACAGGGAGATCTGCTATATTATATATATATCAGTATTCTATGGCTATACACAGGGAACTCTGCTATAATATATATATATCAGTATTCTATATCTATACACAGGGAGATCTGCTATATTATATATATATATCAGTATTCTATGGCTATACACAGGGAGATCTGCTATATTATATATATATATCAGTATTCTATATCTATACACAGGGAGATCTGCTATATTATATATATATCAGTATTCTATATCTATACACAGGGAGATCTGCTATATTATATATATATCAGTATTCTATGGCTATACACAGGGAACTCTGCTATATTATATATATATATCAGTATTCTATATCTATACACAGGGAACTCTGCTATATTATATATATATCAGTATTCTATATCTATACACAGGGAGATCTGCTATATTATATATATATCAGTATTCTATATCTATACACAGGGAACTCTGCTATATTATATATATCTCAGTATTCTATATCTATACACAGGGAGATCTGCTATATTATATATATATCAGTATTCTATATCTATACACAGGGAGATCTGCTATAATATATATATATCAGTATTCTATATCTATACACAGGGAACTCTGCTATATTATATATATATATATCAGTATTCTATATCTATACACAGGGAGATCTGCTATATTATATATATATCAGTATTCTATATCTATACACAGGGAGATCTGCTATATTATATATATATCAGTATTCTATATCTATACACAGGGAGATCTGCTATAATATATATCAGTATTCTATGACTATACACAGGGAGATCTGCTATATTATATATATATATCAGTATTCTATATCTATACACAGGGAGATCTGCTATATTATATATATATCAGTATTCTATATCTATACACAGGGAACTCTGCTATAATATATATATATATCAGTATTCTATATCTATACACAGGGAGATCTGCTATATTATATATATCAGTATTCTATATCTATACACAGGGAGATCTGCTATATTATATATATATCAGTATTCTATATCTATACACAGGGAACTCTGCTATATTATATATATCTCAGTATTCTATATCTATACACAGGGAACTCTGCTATATTATATATATATCAGTATTCTATGACTATACACAGGGAGATCTGCTATATTATATATATATATATATCAGTATTCTATATCTATACACAGGGAACTCTGCTATAATATATATATATATATATCAGTATTCTATGACTATACACAGGGAACTCTGCTATATTATATATATATCAGTATTCTATGGCTATACACAGGGAGATCTGCTATATTATATATATATCAGTATTCTATATCTATACACAGGGAGATCTGCTATATTATATATCAGTATTCTATATCTATACACAGGGAGATCTGCTATAATATATATATATATATCAGTATTCTATATCTATACACAGGGAGATCTGCTATATTATATATATATCAGTATTCTATATCTATACACAGGGAACTCTGCTATATTATATATATATCAGTATTCTATATCTATACACAGGGAACTCTGCTATATTATATATATATCAGTATACTATGACTATACACAGGGAACTCTGCTATATTATATATATATCAGTATTCTATGACTATACACAGGGAACTCTGCTATATTATATATATATCAGTATTCTATGACTATACACAGGGAGATCTGCTATATTATATATATATCAGTATTCTATGGCTATACACAGGGAGATCTGCTATATTATATATATCTCAGTATTCTATATCTATACACAGGGAGATCTGCTATATTATATCTCAGTATTCTATATCTATACACAGGGAACTCTGCTATATTATATATCAGTATTCTATATCTATACACAGGGAACTCTGCTATATTATATATATATCAGTATTCTATGACTATACACAGGGAACTCTGCTATATTATATATATATCAGTATTCTATATCTATACACAGGGAGATCTGCTATATTATATATATATCAGTATTCTATGGCTATACACAGGGAACTCTGCTATAATATATATATATCAGTATTCTATATCTATACACAGGGAGATCTGCTATATTATATATATATATCAGTATTCTATGGCTATACACAGGGAGATCTGCTATATTATATATATATATCAGTATTCTATATCTATACACAGGGAGATCTGCTATATTATATATATATCAGTATTCTATATCTATACACAGGGAGATCTGCTATATTATATATATATCAGTATTCTATGGCTATACACAGGGAACTCTGCTATATTATATATATATATCAGTATTCTATATCTATACACAGGGAGATCTGCTATATTATATATATATCAGTATTCTATATCTATACACAGGGAGATCTGCTATATTATATATATATATCAGTATTCTATATCTATACACAGGGAACTCTGCTATATTATATATATATCAGTATTCTATATCTATACACAGGGAACTCTGCTATATTATATATATATCAGTATTCTATGACTATACACAGGGAGATCTGCTATATTATATATATATATATCAGTATTCTATATCTATACACAGGGAACTCTGCTATAATATATATATATATATCAGTATTCTATGGCTATACACAGGGAACTCTGCTATATTATATATATATCAGTATTCTATGGCTATACACAGGGAGATCTGCTATATTATATATATATCAGTATTCTATATCTATACACAGGGAGATCTGCTATATTATATATATATATCAGTATTCTATATCTATACACAGGGAACTCTGCTATATTATATATATATCAGTATTCTATATCTATACACAGGGAACTCTGCTATATTATATATATCAGTATTCTATATCTATACACAGGGAGATCTGCGGCCATCTTGGGAGTGGCAGACATGCGCCTGTTACCCGGGGAGACCGGCTGCGTCCAGCGCCATCTTGTGGAGGTCAGGGTGACGGTGGGAGTCGGCGGACAGGGCCCGGACTTGGGTAACGGGGGATTGGAGATGGGCTCGGACCGGACACCTCTCTTCACACCCCACCGGTCGCATGACCGTCACCGCGGCTCCCCCGGCCAACAGTTACCCGGTGCCGCCATCTTGAGAAGGTCAGTGCGGGCTCGGTGCGGCCTGCAGCTCCTCCTCAGAAGAACAAACCCCAGGGGCCCGGACTCACCTCGCCGTCCCCGCCCGGTGCCCTCTTCAGCCCCGTCCCTTACTCACCATCCCGGCCGTGTCCGCCCGTCCGTCCGTCCCGGGGAGGCTGTAACCAGACAAAGACCCAGCCTCGGAGAGTCCGCTCTATCAGCACACTGACCTCCCTCCCAGCAGCCACCGCGCCGCGCAGCCGCCAGGTGAAGGGGCGAGCGCCATCTTGTGTGTGGCAGTGTTGGGGCGGGGCCGTCGCAGCAGGGGGAGGGGCGTTGATGCAGATGATGCGGCGGTGACGTTTACATTCTCCAGCTGAGGTAATTTGGCGCCAAAGTTTCATTTCCAACTGGACGGAGGGTGAGGGACCCTGAGAGAGAGGGACACCCTGAGAGAGACAGCCCAAGTGAGGGTGACACACAGAGAGAGAAGAACACCCTGAGAGAGACAATCCGATACAGGGACACACCGAGAGGAACATCCCCCGAGAGACAGCCTGAGAGAGGGTAATACCCAGAAACAGTCCAAGAGAAGGTGACAGCCTGAGAGAGAGCGATTCCCTAAGGGACAGCCTGTGAGAGAGACGCCCTCTGAGAGGGGGTGACACCCAGAGAGACCGAGAGAGGGAAGGACACCCTGAGAGACAGCTGGAGAGAGGGACACCCATAGAGAGAGTGAACCTGAGAGAGGAAAGAGGGACACTCTTGAGACCCCGAGAGGAACGGCTCAAGAGAGAGGCATACCCTGAGAGACGCACAACTGGAGAGAGGGACACCCTGAAAAATGGTAACTGTAGACTGAGATACCCAGAGAGAGGAGTGTGGAGTCCTCTTGAAAGACAGCAGATTGACTGAGAGAGACCCAGAGAAACAGCCTGCATTGAGACATCCTGCATGAGATTAAGCTACATGCTAAGAGACCTAGGGAGACAGCAGTCTCAATCTGAGAGAGAGAGAAAGCCACTTCAGAATGAGTGACATCATTAGAGTGACATCTTGAGGACAGCAGCACAAGAGTGCCACCCTGAGGTTTAGCAGGAGTGACCGTGGCGACAGAAAATCATCCTAAAAAAGACAGCAGCCACAGATTGCTTGGTGGTTCTATGCTACCTTAGAGACTAAGGCACTGCACCAGACCTCTGTGGAGAAGACCTCGAGACTGTCCATCTGAATGGATCTGAGGTGGTGACAGACCTGTAATAGATTGTGACCTGCAGGTGTCTAATGTGCCAGTGCAACACACAGATGCGCCCTGTGGACCCTAAGTAATGCGGCTGGGCACCAGGTAATCTCTTATCCGACTGCTGTGCGGATGGTGGTGGTGGCACCTACCGTCTCATTAGGAGTCCAGGCAGCTGTGCTTTGAGGCCCTTATCGTCTCTGCCTGGAGTGCTCTACACCAGCTATTCCTTCACTAAGCGGCTCTAGGGGCTACGCTATATTAATATATAAAATTGGCATGGTGATCGGGGGGGGAGGGGAGAGGAGGATGAGGATCGGATAAAGTCCCCATCGGAAAAAAAAAACTTGATGGTTACAAAGCCTCAAATTATGATAGCCTTGCCTCAGGGATGGAGAAAAAGTTTGTTTTTTTGGTTTAAACCTTTTTTTTTTTCCGTTAATGTTTTAATGAGAAAATAAATTGAATCCTGCTTTATATTAATACTGTGAAACATTGCTATGTTTTACAAACCTTGATCTACCATGTTTTAATGCTTTCTAACATTAACAATCCAAAGTTACTATGATCTTTTATCTCCTCAAAAGAGAGCTAGACCCCTTTTTCCACCGTTGCAAAACCTGGGTTATTGCCGTGTCAACCCAGTTTGCGGCTCAATGGAAAAAGCTGCATCATTCCCTGGTCTCAAGCGGGGTTTTACGTGGGTAAGACTTGGGTTTGGCTCAGTGTAAACGGGTAACCAGGGTCATATGAGGATCTGTTTACAGCATGGTGATTGCGAGAAATCGAAAGGTGTCTGTGAAAGCTATCACCGGAGAGGGAGAGATTACAGCCTTCCCATATGGTCTGGACCGTTCCGGTTTTAACTCCATCCCCGCTTCGTACGGGGAGGCTGTAGTCTGTTTTTGGCCGTCTCCTCGGTGACATCAGACACCCTCCCGGAAGGACCCCCCCTCTGCAGGTCGCCACTCCAGTCTGGCATTCAGGGGAGAGCTGGAGTTTCTGGTGTTTGGTGGTGATGTCATCTCCAAGCGCCGGCACTGCACCCGTGGCAGTGTGAGCAGCGCCGACCCGGAAGTATCCTGGGTCAGCACCGCAGTGGGAATGGATTAAGTCCCTGGTCAGACCCAGGATTTTGGTGGAAAAGCGGTATTGGTCTTTCTTCGTTCTACTCCTCAGTAGGATTGAAGGTTTTGAATTGAAATAAACATGAAGGAGACTAATGTGTTGGAGTTTTACCCTTTAAGATAGAGAATGTTATGAGGTTTCTCCTGTTCTATAGGATTGTTAGGGGAGGAGTTTGTGGAGTCTTAAGCTGATGCTAGGCAGATTTAGATCTGGCTCACTCTCCCTATTTCTCTGTTGTGTGTATGAATTTACTGTACTGGTTCCGCTCATTCAAATGAAGACCACTAGCAACAAGAATGTGGAATGATACAAGGGGGATTCCCTTATAATAGGCTTTTTTTTAAGAAGTCATGTTGCCTTGCCTGTAAAGCACAGCATATTTAAAAAAAAAAAAAAAAAATTAAAAGTTGATGATTTTTTTTTTTTTTGTAATCCTTTGGTTTAAGCCAGCCAACCCTGCTATGCCTACAATGGGGCATTTACTGTTGTGTCTGACAGACTTTCAGTTTAGCACTGTGACACTATGGCTCTATATATAAAAACAATCTGTAATTCTAGCGTGTCATCAATATCTACTGAGAGAATTTTTGTACAGCCGACATAACCTGTTCAAGATATTGGTGGCGGGTATTCACACCCTAATTAGACAACTGATATTATACAGAAACACTTCAGTATTTGCATTTCCAAACACTTGCTCCAAAATGTGCTGAAGTTTTCTAATGTAATGATTGTCCATCTGAAGCAGTTTACAGTACCTAGGCAATACAAATGTCTGGTAAACAGCAGAGGCCTGCATAATACAGAGCCACACTAGGAACGGCAATCGAAGGGTTCACCATCAGTGCCTTACATCAATGGCATGAAACTATCGAAGTCCATAACTGCTGTGGGACACGTTAAGTGGCAGGCCAATCAAAGAAGGAGAGCTAAGTGTTCAGGGGTTTACGAGCTGAGCAGTGCAATGGGGAGGCAGAGAAATGTTGGGCCAATTGTAAGGGGACTGAGCTAAGTACCATGTCCTTGTGTCAAGGGGGAAAAAAATAGCTGAATCTCTACCATTGATGGTGGAGAACCATTGGAATTCTGCCATCTGTGACAATACCCTCAGCAAACCATATTTGTGTGCGCACATATGCGTTGTTTCCAACATGTTGCTGCTGAGCTTAGTATTAACATAGGTGCCTTCTATTCGCAAAAGTTTTAGGGCGTTCTTCAAAGTGACACGAGTTCGCAGGCCGCTATTCAATTGATGCCTATCTTCGCGTCGAAGAGGTTGGATTTCCCCGCGTAAAATGGCTACACCCGACCAAAGTGCTGGGCGCGATTGCGAAATGTGCCGTTTGGGCGTCCAAACGGGTCACCTTACGTGCATTTCCGCTTGCAGCGGCAACCGATCGCGCCCGACAGGAGCAACAATTGAATAACTCCGTCGACCACAAAGGGGGGTTGAAGCAATTGAATTCCACCCTTAGAACACCCTTTTTTACCAGTTTTTCTTGTGTTAGAATAATTTTTGTTTATCAAGATTTAATCTGAAACTTAGACTCATCAACTCAAAACTCATCTTTTGCAGAAATAACCGCCAAAAACACTTGTGACATTCTGCAATGGAAATCAAATTGTCCAAGAAGTTCTTCCCAACACTGTTGTTGAAATTCCAACAAATGTGTTGCACTTGCCGGTTACTTGCTTTTACCCTTCTGTCTAGGTCATCATAAACCAGCACAATGGGATCAAATATTGGAGAGTGCAGTAATTCCATGATTTGAGGCCTACCGTCTTGTTCTTTTCCTCAAAAGTAGTTCTGTCATAGTCTGGAGGAATGTTTTTGGGACATTATCTTGCTGTAGGATATGCCCTTGGTTAATAGACCAAAGGGTATTGCTTGGTGCTGGAAAATTGGTAGCCCTTTTGGACACGGGATCCATCAAAAGATCCGTAGACCATCATGCTTCCTCCTTCATGTTTGACAGTCAGTGTCTCACACTGGAGAACTATCCACTTGCTGGCTTTAAAAGTTTTGAAAACGATAGATTGGTCCATAAGACCTTCTTACTGTCTTTAGTAGTCCACTGATGGTGCTTTATGGACCCCACAACCTCTTTCTTATTTTACAATCTTAGCAATGACTTTTGTACTGTCAAACTTGCAACTTGAAGTCTTCTCTTCACAGTTGAAAATGAGACTTGCTTACATCGACCAGTGTTATGCTGGACCAGTGCTCGAATCTGTTGTCCTGTGGGCAGCCTATCACACAAGCTGTTTTCTCTCAGAAACTTGTCTCTTTTGTGGCTTTGGGTCTGCCAAACCTCCACCTATCTTTCAGGCATATGGATAAGTAGCTGAATACATACACATAAGCTATTTGAAACAAATTGGAATAAGTTATCTGACTATGTTGAACATCACAACCAATAGACCGTTTCACTGTTACATATTATCCAGAGCCAGCCACTAATTTACTTTTTTTTAAATTATAAAAAAAACCCTATAAAATATGCTTGCAATAGTGCATAGATATATCAGATTATATGAATAATGATGGATCATTTCACACGATCACTGTCCACAATCAATAGTATCCAAGACGTGGCATCAGGCCTGATCAATAAGAATTACCAGACGAAGAGCGTGAGAAAACCACCAAACACGTATCGTTGATGAAGCTTTTGGCCTCATGAGCTCTCTGTTTGGTGATCCTCGATTGTCAGCCCCAATATAATATATATTTTAAGCTCGTATGAACAGGACCCTCTTTACTTTGTCTTCTCTACATAATTAGGCTAAATGGTCATTGTAAATATATGTGACTTTATGTACTGTCTAATACCCCTTTTACACTGGACAAATAACCTGGGTTATTGCCGTGTTAACGCGGATCAGTGTAAAAGGGGCTAGGGTTGGTTGCCGGGTTGAGTAGGGTTTAACATGGGAATGACCTGTGTAACCTTGCAGTGTGAGCGGGTGACTTGGGTCCCTTTAACACTCTGTAGTGTGCCGTCTCACCGGTGCTTGGCGATTATGTAATCTCCATGAGTTGGCAGAAGAGAAGCCACGGGAATAACCCGGGTCTAGCCTGTGGTGTAAAATGGTCTCGAGCTGCTGTGACACAACTTGAAACCCATGTTTAGTGACCTGGGCTGGATCTGGGTTTTAGGTGTAAAAAGGGTATGAGTCTGAATCCAGTTGTCCGTTTTATCCCCTTGTATGGCGCTATGGAACCTTTGTGGCGCATTATAAATAAAAGATCATCGTAAAATAGATACAGCTGCCAAAGTAACAATGAAAAGTAGAGTGGTAGCATGGGTGATGTATCTAGCTATTTTCCATGCTTGCAGTTATTGGTGATGGCTTAAAACTGTGCATTGTATATTAATAAACCTGTGTCTGGAACCCCCATCATTTTCTTCTTGTTTGTTTTTTATACCACCAGATTCTCTTCTCCCTTACGATATAAAAGGGAAGAGTTGGTCACCTTGATTGTGCCAGCGAGTCATGCCTGTTCCCAGCGATATGATGGGTGACGCTCCCCTCACGCGCACTCCAATCCCAGTGCCAGCACATTTCAGTGAAGCAGAGCAAAGCTTTTCACTCAAGAAGAGAGGCCACTCCCTCTGCTACACCCTTCCACCACGACCCCCGGTGAAGAGCATCCCACCCATCAGTCGCATCTTTCCCAACAAACAGCGATCGTGGAGCCAGCCGCGCCCCCAGAGTGTATCCTTCCGCAGCCCCCAGCATAAGCCTCCAGTCAGCAGGCTGTATGACCACAGCAAGGGAGAGACCTTGTTCAAGCAGTGTTTCCAGAACATCTGCAAGCTGGGGAGGGGCTCCTTTGGGGAAGTGTATAAGGTAGGAAAGGCCGCCTTCATGTTATAAAACATTGAGGTTAATCTGTGCAAGGCGCTAAATGTGGATTGTTTGTTTTTATTTGGATCGAGCACTTGCAAATAGTCCAATAATTTTGCACATTACGATGAGTGGTATAATTTTGTGGACACTGAGCTTGATCCACCTAGGTGCAAAGAAACGGTGGCAACGGTACCGCATGTCACACCCCCCCCCCTTGCAGCCTGTTCTCACACAGGACTCGCACATTTTTGCTTGCAGCCCAACAGTACCATAAATGCGGCATACAGCAGCACCTACTTGAGCCGTGGTAATTCACACCTAAATTGGATCAAGCCCTTTATGCGTGGTATTGCTGTGCGTGATATTTTATACACTTGCTAAAAATGGATCACAACAATTGTAATGAAGATCATGTTAAAGCTCTCTGATTTTTTTTTTTTTGTAACTTTTTTTAGTTTCCGTATATTCTTAGATGTGTTCATGTATTACAATAGTGATTTAGGGCAGCGCAGTGGCGTAGTGGTTGGCATTTCTGCCTCAGCACTGGTCAGTTCCTGACTAGGGCCCCATCTATGTGAAGTTTGTATGTTCTCTTCCCATGTTTGCATGGGTTTCTTGCGGGTGCTGCAATTTCCTCCCACAGCCCAAAAACATTGGTAGGTTAATTGGCTTCTGACTATAAGCTCCACCGGGGCAGGGACAGATAGAAATGAGAAATATTCTCTGTTGGGGGGGCTTTGTAAATTGATGGTGCTATATAAATAAACTGATGATAATTTATGTGCAATAGTTTGTCATCTTTTCACACAGGTGCGAAGTCGGGAGGATGGCTGTTTATATGCTGTGAAGCGTTCTGTTTCCCCTTTCCGTGGTGAATCTGACCGCCACCGCAAGCTGCAGGAAGTGAGAAAACATGAGCGTGTTGGAGAACATCCCAACTGCCTGCGGTTTGTGCGGGCCTGGGAGGAGAAGCGAATGCTGTACTTACAGACAGAACTTTGCGTAGGGAGCCTTCAGCAGTATTCAGAGGATTTGGGGGAACCTCTTCCACCATGCCAAATTTGGAATATAACTTGTGACCTTTTGCGTGGTCTAAAACATCTCCATGACCGCAATCTACTCCACTTAGACATCAAGCCAGCCAACGTCTTCATCTCATACTCCAGAATCTACAAGCTGGGAGACTTTGGGCTGATGGTAGAACTAGACGGAGCAGAAGGAAGTACTGATGCACAAGAAGGGGACCCCCGCTACATGGCTCCCGAGCTGCTGGACGGCATTTTCACAAAAGCAGCAGATGTGTTCAGGTAAGAGAAATCCTGGCAGCTGCTTTGCAGCTTTACAAGTCTATTCTTTTCTGATGTCTGGTCTCTCCCCATTTCCTAGCTTCGGAATGACGCTGCTGGAAGTGTCTTGTAACATGGAGCTTCCTAAGGGAGGGGATGGTTGGCAGCAGCTCAGACAGGGTCATTTACCAATAGAGTTCACCTCAGGTGAGTGTCTACCATCTTGTTGTGTCATACACATGGTGTCATTCTGAACTTCTTACATTTTTAGTTATATATATTTTTTTTTAATTGAGTATATTTTTATTGGTTTATAGCAATACATTAGCAAATAACCAAACAAAATAAAATAAAAAAATAAAAATTATATATATATATATATATATATATATATATATATATATATATATATATATATATATATATATATATATATATATACACACACACACACTCAAATAACAACAGTATCTGATAACAACAGTATCTGGAATATAAAACCTAGATCTACAAACTGCATCCCAGGTCCATTTCTTAATTTCTTATAAAAATACAATATTAATCTATATACCAAAACAATAAACCTAAAAAAAAAAATACCACACTGCAAATATTGAAATATTGTCAAAAATATCACCTGAAAAAATTGGCAAAATCAACTAGATCCCAATAAATTCTTCTCTCAACTTATCACACACCACATTACCTCCAACAAAGTAATAATCTACTTCATTACCCTAGCAATAATATACCGATCAATCATTAGGCAGTGCACGGGCATAACAGGATTTAAGCCAACTGCTCCAGATATTGTTCATACTTCTTCTCAGCTTTGCGACAAATAAACACGTTTTTCATGTTCAACAGTGGTACGGACCAAGGACAGCCAAGCATTATAATCTGGTCCTGTAGGAGCCATCCACGACCGAGCCACACATACCTTAGCTAGTGTACACATATTGACAGTGTATTGCTTAAGATATCTGTCCACTACCTCATCGTCCATAGAGCCTAAACTGCACATCAATGGCGTAGCTAAAGTGGGAGCAATACCTGTATTGGACAAAACTCTCAGAACTTTATTCCAAAAAGCGCTAAACACTGGACAATCCCATAGAAGGTTCCAGAAAGTACCACTACTAATTTTACGCTTAGGGCATATGTCAGATGCTCTTCCCCCAAATTTGAGCAAACGACCAGGAGTTAAATAGGTACGGTGTAGAATAAACAGTTGAATCTGTTGAAATCTTATCGAAGTCGTGGAAATACGAGGAGCTTTTAGAGCATTATCCCAGTCATTAGAAGGCCAATATCTCTCTCCCACTTTGATCTAAGATGTGGTAAATTATCCTTATGAGAAGAAGACAATATATAGGACTATGAGTAAGAAAGTGTCTTCCAGGGAACTAAAGATAAAAGGAATTACTTCAATGGGGATATTTGAATTAGAGGAGGGCCATCTGAAAATTGAGCCGAGAGAGCATGCCGTAATTGTAAATATCTTTTAGTTTTGCTTTTGTGTCAAATGTTTTTTTTTTTTAATGAGGTTGGGATGACTTTGTGGAAAAGCTGCTATAACTTGGCTTGCAGCATGTATCTTGCCTACAGAGAGATTACCTTAGTTAACATCTATTTTGAGCGCATGAAAGGCTCTTCGCACTGTTTTCCAATAGACTTTCTGATGGAGAAAATCCCACGATAAACTGGAAAACATTCCTCTATAGCAGTGTTGGCTAACCTTGACACTCCAGCTGTTGGTGTAACGATTAGCGTTACTGCCTCACAGCACTGAGGTCATGGGTTCAATTCCCACCACGGCCCTACCTGTGCGGAGTTTGTATATTCTGTGCTTGCGTGGGTTTCCTCCGGGCACTCTGGTTTCCTCCCACACTCCAAAAATATACTGGTAGGTTAATTGGCTCCCCTCAAAATTGACCATAGTGTGTATGTTTGTGAGCATGTGGTAGAAAATATAGAGTGTAAGCTCCACTGGGGCAGGGACAGATGTGAATGGTAAGATATTCTCTGTAAAGCGCTGCGGAATATGTGTGCGCTATATAAATAACTGGTAATAAATAAAATAAATAATAAATAAACTATATATCCCAGCATGCCCTGCCACAGTTTTAGCATGCCCTAATAGCAAAACTGTAGCAGTGCATGCTGGGTTATGTAGTTCCATAACAGCTGGAGTGTCAAGGTTAGCCAACACTGCTCTATAGTGTATGGAACACTCATTATATAGGCTGAAATGAAAGTTCTTAGCTGCTTGCTTTTATGAAGTAAGGTTTGGTTGGAATCGCAGGTTTTATACGGTGAGGCAGAATTACCAGCTAGAAGAGCTGAAAATGTTCCTGGTCTGCTGAGAGCATCTTGGAGGAAATTGCCCTCTCGCCGACGCCAGCCTTTCCTACGGCTCTGCCCTCTCGCCGACGCCAGCCTTTCCTACGGCTCTGCCCTCTCGCCGAAGCCTGCCTCTCCTACGGCTCTGCCCTCTCGCCGACGCCTGCCTCTCCTACGGCTCTGCCCTCTCGCCGACGCCTGCCTCTCGCCGACGCCTGCCTCTCCTACGGCTCTGCCCTCTCGCCGATGCCTGCCTCTCCTACGGCTCTGCCCTCTCGCCGACGCCAGCCTCTCCTATGTCTCTGCCACTTACAGTAAAGATATAGTGACACCAATATCATATACTGTGTTGAATGTCATATTCTGTACTTTAGGCAGCATTATTAAGCTAATAAATGTGTAATGCAGAATTACCCCCAGATTTCCTGAAGGTACTCCGTGGGACACTGGAGCCGGATTACCGATGCCGAGCTACGGTGGACTGGCTACTGTCTCTCCCCGCTATTCGCAGGGCTGAGAGGTGGAGAAAGGTGACTGTAACTGCAAGAGGCATTCTTACTCAGATGTTCACAGTCTTCCAGGTGAGATCTCCCAAGTGCAGGAAGCTTCAGGCTCTGTCATTACCTATTTCCACACCTCTCCCATCTCTAAATGACCCTGTTCTAATGTTTCATGCACAGTCTGTCCTCCGGTCCTGCCGGAGGTATTTTCTCACTGTCTCCACCGCCCCCCCCCCCCCCTCTCTCCTATCACATTTATTATTTTTATATCGTGTGTGTGTGTGTGTGTGTGTGTTTTTTTTTTTTTTCAATCCTTCATGTGAGAGTAGTTTCCCTTCTAAGTTAGGTTGAGACAAGTTAGTCGCCTCCTATTGGTACAATACACAGTGCCTCCTCTTCCCCTGTTTCTCCAGCATAGGTAGTTCAGGTGGTGTGTGTTCTTCTGTAGTGCGGGGGCTTACTTTCTGTTCAGTCCTAGCTGCGCACCATCTGTTGCTGCAGGCTGAGGATGACTACAACCGGGAGCAGGTCTGGTCATAAAATTCAGAAACACCTGCCTGGATAGATGCCGAGGTTTCTACGGATGTGCGTTAAAGTAGGGGCAAGACGTGGACCGAGCAGGCTGAGATGCAATCCTGGCCAGCTCTGAGCTTTCACAGCAGTTACAGTACTGGGACATGTATATAGCGGAATCAGCATCCAGAAGCAGGATGTTTCCAGAGCCCAATCCCAAACAACTCAAAAAGGTAAACCCCTGGGTTATTGGCGTTTTGTCTGTACCGAATAGTTTAGTGACCATATGTTCTCTTCAGTACTCTTGTAGAACCTGTAACAAAGAAGGAAAGGAAGACATGACAACATTGACGTGTATGATGATCCCTCTTCTGCTGATCATGGAGGCATCTCCGATACTAAGTGCAACTTTGAGACTACAGGAAAGTCTCCAGCAAAGTTTTTAAAGAATTTACAGTTTGGATGAAATCTTTTGCCCCAAGAGAGATCTGGATACAAAGCCAGGAGCTAAAAGAGAAAGTTCCCAGACGAGTATGGATGTAGAAGATTGCCGTTACCAGTCTGCATGCAGCTCTTCAGGAGCATTCACAAACTCCTCTAATGAGCATGAGGAAATTGAAGAAACTGCCTAGCATGTTTTCTAGACCCACAACAGTTCCTCTCACAGGCTCCATGGATAGGAAGATGAACAGTTATTTCACAAAGATTGTTATTTCTTCAGGAACCACATTGAAATTGTGTATCACCATGGTCTCTGTGCTCTAAGGTTATGGGGAGATACAGCCCATCCCGATATCAAGAAGATGATAAACGGGCAGTAACTGTTGGATGTATGGGAATCGTGCAAATATGGATAGAATTCCTGTGTGAAGCTCCATTAGATACCATGGTTTCTTCAGCAGGATCTGTGGCACCAACACTAGTGGCCAGAAGAGCCCTCTGGCTATTCCACAGGAGAAGAAGCTCTTGGGTATCTTCATTCTCCTTGATCATATTCACAAAGTTAAATATGCATGAAGCTATAAGCCAGGAAGACCATACGACAGGCAAAATAGTCCTTCCAGTTCAAGACCGCCCTTTCCATTGTTTAAGACTAAAGAAGAAAGGTAAAATCCGAGAACCCCCACAATGACTGTTGCCACAATCTGTCCCCCCTAAAGCTGGGCACACACTGGGTCGACTTGACGGCCAGCTGGCTGTCGCGCCAACCAACGCGGCTGATTCAGTTAAGTACACACACTTACCGATTGGTTGGCATCTGAATTTGCCCGCCCAGCTGTTATGTCAGTCCCTGCAGCAAGTGTGCGGGCGGATGCACCAAAATATCTGCAGATATATCGACCACTGGCTGTGCTGCATAGCCGATTCAATGTTTGTGAACTGCGTCGTCAGACATATCTGGTACACACCCGCCGACACGCTTGCATTATATCGGCTGTTCGATTGAATGGCCTATATCGCGCAGTGTGTACCCAACAATACTGCTAGGGGGCAGATTTGCACAATGCAGACATATGGACCTATTCCATCACATATCAATTCATTATAGAGATTACAGGATAGTTTCATCAGTATTCAAAGGGAAATGTATTTGTATAGTCCAGAACGAAAGTTTCACACCTTGGGCGCTGTACTACGTAGCTGCTGGGATAGGGTAGTGTACTAATTCACCTAATTAGTTTTCCATATACATAAACCATAAAATACAACCTTATAATCCAGCGCTTGTAGGAAATTCCAACATATGTTCAAGTAGTCCAATTGTATAGTGTCAATCCATACACAAAGGGGAAGGAAAAAATAAAAAAGGGTGCTGGTTATAACAGTCCTTGAATATAATAAATCACACCCTTGATGTAGGTGAGACAATAGTCCAAAAGTCAAATAGTTTTCACAGTGTCCAGATTCCCAGATGCAGACACCTCACACGTGACTTGATTAGAAGCAGGTGCTCACATGTATGCTTACTTTATATAAGCTCTGTATAGGCACGTAGCAGTTTCTTTATTGGTAAATAAACCAGAACTCCATCAAACCCGGCAGACTTGGAGGCTATGCCAAACCCAAACAATTGCCCCATTTCCTCCAGATCAGAAGGGCAAAACTAATTTTTCCTTCCTGTTCCTTGCTAAAAAAAAAAAATCCTTATTTTTAGCATTTGGGAAGACTGTGAACTCTTACCCTCATGGCTGTAGATCATCTTCGAGGTGCTTACTTTCCTGTCCCAGCTGCAGTTCAGCGCAGAAAGTTCCTCGCGGTCTGAATCATGGAACAACCCATCTAGTTCACCTGTCTGCCGACATCTCTCCAGAACATTTACAGATGTACCTGTCACGTTCGTGGTGGAATTAAAACAAATCGGCGCTGTGAGTTTTATTGAAAACTAAATTGTCCCCAGAAGGATTAATTATTTGTTTCTCCCAAGCAGTGAAGAGGCTTTGTCCCGCTATTTGGTCCTTTCTGGCTCTGTGGAACCTACTTAACGCTCTGATTGAGGCTCTTCTTGAACCAACTCAAATCTCTTTGGGAATGATGAGTAGTGACCCTGGTTGTGAGTTGGAGAGTTAGTCACTATAGTGCAGGGAACCCATTTTAAAGCTCCATTGTAAATATGCATGGATCTGTCTGTCCAACTTAAAAGGGAATCTACCCATTGTGTTGTCTTCCAAGGAGTATTTTGGGGAAAATAATTGTGGACAATTATAATTCCCTGTTTTCCAATTTTCTTACAGCTTTTAATGTGGTTGGTGACTATAATATTCCAAGGCCTGAGACGCCCAGTTCATTGGCTCTTGCGCTGGAGGGGAGGAATCACTCCTTCATGTTCCCCACCGTCTTCTCCCTTTCCAAGCCGTTTTGGGGAGAGCAGCACTTCTAGTGATTGGGAGGACGAGAGCCTTGGAGATGATGTATTTGAAGTACCACCTAGTCCTCTGGGCCTCCCCAGGAATCTGACCTACCATGGGCAGGAATTTGCTCTCAGGTACAGATACATATATTACCTTATGGTTTCCAACCTGTAGCTCGCGAGCTTAAGTAGCTCACCTAGCTGCAGTACTGCCAAGTCAACTAGGAGGAAGAGACCTCTGACGTGTGCTCCCCTGTGGCATTGACGCCATGGGTGGAGCCACAGGGAAGCGCTTCAGGTGATTACCACAGCCTCTACAGCTATCACTTGATGTGCTTCTCCGTGGTTTCACCCATGGCGTCTACACTACGGCGTAGCAAGTGACACCCGCCCAGCCCTGCCTAAAGCTTTTTCTCCTCTACTGCACGTACCTCCTTTTGAGCCGGTAATTAACAGTAAAATGTGCCTGTGTGTAAAATTTTATTTACAAACTACAACAATATCACTGTAATAATTAAATGCATTTTTATTTTCTATGAAACCATATTTATTTTTTTAATTTTTTTTAAATTTTCATTAAATTACCTTCAATTGTTTGGTTATTAGCCAGATGTTCTTTTCTACAATTTTAGTAGCTCTTCAGAAGGTTTAATTTTTCTAAAGTAGCTCACACCTTAATTAACGTTGGAGACCACTGCCTTAGTGAGTATGGAGCTTGGACTACAGCCTGATGTTACTTAGGAAGGGAATCACCTTACAGCACTTATTTAAGGCTTTCTGTGCGGCTTTAGTTTTGCAAGGGTTTGTCCACCCAAAGTATGTCTTCAGCTGGTGATAGATGTGTGCTGGCATAGACACATATATTCTTCGCTACCCTGCTCTCTGGTACCCAGTGTTCCACCAGCTGAAGCGCGTAGTTAGGGTGGCTAGGTAGAGGTGTTCTTGGCAAGTGGGCAGCACCTGTAATGAAGGCGGCATGGCTCTCCTCTGCCATTGAAGGCTTGTTCTTGGCACCTCCATGGCATTATGGGGAATGTAGTTCTGTGGAGGAAGTGCTGTGGCTCACTGGGACATGCATTCACAGTTTATTTACATCATTGCTACATAGACCAGGACACAGTCTGAAGGGTACATAAAATGCTTTGAGTGCTTCTTATTCAGCCTTTATGCAGTATACATAGGAGCATACAGATACGTCATCCTACATCTCTCCTCTTTGCGCCATATGACGTTTTTCTCAGTGTTGTGTCTTAGTGTACTTGGGATAGGTATTATTGTAACAAAGTAATTGGTATAAAGTTACAGATTAAGTATAACAATGCTTGGCTAGGGCGACTCGTGTCGGACCGGCCTTTTGCTTTTGTGTTCCTTTCTCCTTTCTTTTACTACTTCTTCCTCAGTTTACGACTTAGGTTGCTTATAGTGTACTTATACTTTGTTTTAGCACGCTTCCCCAAACAGGGCTATTTGGCCTGACTTGAGAATAGGGGTATGTGGACACACATAGAATAGACCAACCACCTTTGCTTTATATTTACTAAGTTTGTTACCATCTGGACTACCCAGATCTGTTGCTGATGAATTTTGTTTTGGTTCTCAGACATTCTCCAGACCTTCTCTCACGGCCATCCCTGGGCAGCACATCCACACCTCGCAATGTGTCTCCTGAGTATAGTCTGAGAAAGAGGTAAGTACTCCTGGAGACACGTGGCTATTGTGCGTACACTGGGGTAAATTTCCTGATCCTCTGATTATATTCCTGTGGTCTAGTCTGTGTTTCTGTATGTGTGTGTACTAGTGCTGTATTTTCCTACAGTCATGCCGCAGCACTCCCTTAGGATCAGTTGCTATGTATGAGATTCATGTGGATAAATAGGCACATACTGTATCTAGTGACCGGTGTATTCTGTACAACCTTACAGTACACTTACAGCTGTGATATTACCCTGCCCGGCACTAGTACCTTTACCCCCTGAGATACAGGACCTTGCGTTGTTACACTTACAGCTGTGATATTACCCTGCAGGACCCAGGTTCGGAACCTGATACTTGCTCCATACCATGCTTTGTAATGATGTGATGCCACTGCATGTAGCACAGGAAGAAGCACAATTATCAGTCTGTCGGATGGTAATTGCAGATCTCCACATTAGGCGTGTGGGGGGATAAATGCCAAGCGTACCACCCAGTCCCATTCATGCTTGGAGTGATCTGGCCACTGGGCCAGCAAGTGGGCCCCAAATTAGATACTGATTGTACTGCTCGTGCCTTATGGGGCCAGCTAAGTGTGGGAAGAAGATTCATCATTTGGGCAAAATTTGTCTCCAGGAAGTGCCATGAATGAAGTCTCACATCCGGAGGGATGACTGCTTCATTAACGATGGGATGGTAGTATTGGGGGCTCTGTTACCTTGGGGCTGGGTGCTTTACCACTAAGTTCTTGATGTTTGCTAACAGCCAAATTGAAATGATGCATCTCGGAGGCACATGCCTGAGGCAGCACCTTGTACCAATGGAACCACTAGATTTCCAACGAGCTAAAAGCACAAATGTCAGGCACTCCCCATGTCCAGCAGCATCTGCACCCACCTAACGGGTGTCGCCATCAGCCTGTCCCCCGATACCTCAGTCTGTAACCTCTGACAGTGACTTATGGTGACGTCAGCACTTACAGTAATAACACGGTTCAGCTGCCACCATCAATGGTTATTTGGAAGTAGCCCAAAGATTCTATCTTCACACCATTATTAACTTTCAGACAACCGTGTCACACATATGTATGTAGCATGGACCGTCGCGATCCTTCAGGCACATGAGTACCGAGGCGTATCTAGTCTGCACAGACAATTCCAAAGGATTGAATAGGTGGCGTAGGGAGAGTTGGGCTCTTGTGCTGGGCAGGGGACCTCCTACCGGCTGACTCTTCCAGTGACTATAGTAACTGCTCCTCTGTGGCTCACACACATGCTCAGACTTTACAGGCAAGTGTTTCACGTTTTTGCAGAGGGTCTGTATGAAGCATCCTATAGCTGTCTGCGCAGTTGTACTAACATACCACATATTTGTGTAAATCCAGAGCATGACCGGATATTCACACACTTAGACATAACTCTCATAATAAAGGTTCTCCTGACTACCTGCACAACACCCACTCTTATTCTGACACACTGGCAGATATATTGGCCGATCAATTGATCTGCTAATATATCGGGTGTGTGTGTTGGCCAGTGTGTAGACGTCGTTCACAAACCTATCGCGTTTGCTGTGCTGCACGGCTGATGGCAGATGGAGTCGGAATGATCCGCCCGTACACTTACAGCAGAGGCTGCAGGGAGGGGTGCAACGCGACCCCCTGGCCAGTGGGACCCATGGTCAGATGACTGTGGTTCAGTGTGTATGAACAACCATCATCTGCAGATATATCTACGCAGATGACTGCCCGTACACACAGCACAATGTGCAGATATAGCTACGCAGATGACTGCCCGTACACACGGCACAATGTGCAGATAGAGCTACGCAGATGACCGCCCATACACACGGCACAATGTGCAGATAGAGCTACGCAGATGACCGCCCGTACACATGGCACAATGTGCAGATAGAGCTACGCAGATGTCCGCCCGTACACACGGCACAATGTGCAGATAGAGCTACGCAGATGTCCGCCCGTACACACGGCACAATGTGCAGATAGAGCTACGCAGATGTCCGCCCGTACACACGGCACAATGTGCAGATAGAGCTACGCAGATGACCGCCTGTACACACGGCACAATGTGCAGATAGAGCTACGCAGGTGACCGCCCGTACACATGGCACAATGTGCAGATAGAGCTACGCAGATGACCGCCCGTACACACGGCACAATGTGCAGATAGAGCTACGCAGATGTCCGCCCGTACACACGGCACAATGTGCAGATAGAGCTACGCAGATGTCCGCCCGTACACACGGCACAATGTGCAGATAGAGCTACGCAGATGTCCGCCCGTACACACGGCACAATGTGCAGATAGAGCTACGCAGATGACCGCCCGTACACACGGCACAATGTGCAGATAGAGCTACGCAGATGACCGCCCGTACACACGGCACAATGTGCAGATAGAGCTACGCAGATGACCGCCTGTACACACGGCACAATGTGCAGATAGAGCTACGCAGGTGACCGCCCGTACACATGGCACAATGTGCAGATATATCTGCCATTGGCTGTGCTGTACAGCCGACGCAATATGTCTCTGAACGATGTCATTCAGAGACCTATCGCTGGTGCACACTGGCTGACACACCCATGACACATTGGAGATGTTGCCCATAGCAACCATTCAGATTTATAATAGCTAGAATCTGATTGGTTGCTATGGGCAACATCTCCACTATTAAAAACCTGCATTTTAGAAAATATACCCCATAGTCCTTATGCAGGATTCTAAGCCTCTGACCGTGCGCTGAGAGAGGCTGAACATACTACAGTAACGACACCATTTCCGTCCTGACACCCTGTGTAGGGAAACGTGTCTGCTGCCGCTACCGCACTTCCGGTGCCAGATCCGAGCTGCTGACTGTCTTCTGTTCTTTTGTGTAAAGTTAGTGAATAAATGTGATGAGTGACTCGTTCCTCTACCTCCTTATGTGCTTTAAGCATCTTACTCTAGAATATCTAGGACAACTTGAAAAATAACAGTGATCAGTGTCTGAGTTGTGATCCCGTTACATATTGTCACATTTCATTGTTATGGCAACGATGATCGTCCCAAGTAAAGATGTTAAAGATTCAACCATCCCACCCCCCACCCCCCGAGAGCAGGTGTGCTTCTGTCCTGATGGGCTTGGTTAGTACCATGACCACGCTCCCTGAACTATGGGGATATACAGGAACCCGTATAACCCATTGGCTAATGCCCCCTAATGGATTTACAGATAAGTATTTAACGTAAGTGTAAAAATCGGATGCTAATAATAAAATAATACTCTGCAGGCAGCTTATCTCCCTGAACCACCCACATAACCTCCCCTTAACTTCCCTCTGCACACGTCACACACAACATACGTGTTCTCTTTATACAGGCACAACCCTCTGACCCCTGACAAACATTGTATAACTGGATCATGTAACCCACCAAGAGCCTATTACCCCTGCAGTCTGGCTGGAGCAGTATGTAGCCCTTCTCCTGCTATCCTATAGACTGTACGCTGGGCCTATTACCCCTGCAGTCTGGCTGGAGCAGTATGTAGCCCTTCTCCTATGCTATCCTATAGACTGTACGCTGGGCCTATTACCCCTGCAGTCTGGCTGGAGCAGTATGTAGCCCTTCTCCTCCTGCTATCCTATAGACTGTACACTGGGCCTATTACCCCTGCAGTCTGGCTGGAGCAGTATGTAGCCCTTCTCCTCCTGCTATCCTATAGACTGTACGCTGGGCCTATTACCCCTGCAGTCTGGCTGGAGCAGTATGTAGCCCTTCTCCTATGCTATCCTATAGACTGTACGCTGAGCCTATTACCCCTGCAGTCTGGCTGGAGCAGTATGTAGCCCTTCTCCTATGCTATCCTATAGACTGTACGCTGGGCCTATTACCCCTGCAGTCTGGCTGGAGCAGTATGTAGCCCTACTCCCCCTGCTATCCTATAGACTGTACGCTGGGCCTATTACCCCTGCAGTCTGGCTGGAGCAGTATGTAGCCCTTCTCCTCCTGCTATCCTATAGACTGTACGCTGGACCTATTACCCCTGCAGTCTGGCTGGAGCAGTATGTAGCCCTTCTCCTCCTGCTATCCTATAGACTGTACGCTGGGCCTATTACCCCTGCAGTCTGGCTGGAGCAGTATGTAGCCCTTCTCCTCCTGCTATCCTATAGACTGTACGCTGGGCCTATTACCCCTGCAGTCTGGCTGGAGCAGTATGTAGCCCTTCTCCTCCTGCTATCCTATAGACTGTACGCTGGGCCTATTACCCCTGCAGTCTGGCTGGAGCAGTATGTAGCCCTTCTCCTCCTGCTATCCTATAGACTGTACACTGGGCCTATTACCCCTGCAGTCTGGCTGGAGCAGTATGTAGCCCTTCTCCTATGCTATCCTATAGACTGTACCCTGGGCCTATTACCCCTGCAGTCTGGCTGGAGCAGTATGTAGCCCTTCTCCCCTTGCTATCCTATAGACTGTACGCTGGGCCTATTACCCCCGCAGTCTGGCTGGAGCAGTATGTAGCCCTTCTCCCCCTGCTATCCTATAGACTGTAAGCTGGGCCTATTACCCCTGCAGTCTGGCTGGAGCAGTATGTAGCCCTTCTCCTCCTGCTATCCTATAGACTGTACACTGGGCCTATTACCCCTGCAGTCTGGCTGGAGCAGTATGTAGCCCTTCTCCTCCTGCTATCCTATAGACTGTACGCTGGGCCTATTACCCCTGCAGTCTGGCTGGAGCAGTATGTAGCCCTTCTCCTCCTGCTATCCTATAGACTGTATGCTGGGCCTATTACCCCTGCAGTCTGGCTGGAGCAGTATGTAGCCCTTCTCCTCCTGCTATCCTATAGACTGTACGCTGGGCCTATTACCCCTGCAGTCTGGCTGGAGCAGTATGTAGCCCTTCTCCCCCTGCTATCCTATAGACTGTACGCTGGGCCTATTACCCCCGCAGTCTGGCTGGAGCAGTATGTAGCCCTTCTCCTATGCTATCCTATAGACTGTAAGCTGGGCCTATTACCCCTGCAGTCTGGCTGGAGCAGTATGTAGCCCTTCTCCTGCTATCCTATAGACTGTACGCTGGGCCTATTACCCCTGCAGTCTGGCTGGAGCAGTATGTAGCCCTTCTCCTCCTGCTATCCTATAGACTGTACGCTGGGCCTATTACCCCTGCAGTCTGGCTGGAGCAGTATGTAGCCCTTCTCCTCCTGCTATCCTATAGACTGTACGCTGGGCCTATTACCCCCGCAGTCTGGCTGGAGCAGTATGTAGCCCTTCTCCTCCTGCTATCCTATAGACTGTACGCTGGGCCTATTACCCCTGCAGTCTGGCTGGAGCAGTATGTAGCCCTTCTCCTCCTGCTATCCTATAGACTGTACGCTGGGCCTATTACCCCTGCAGTCTGGCTGGAGCAGTATGTAGCCCTTCTCCTCCTGCTATCCTATAGGCTGTACGCTGGGCCTATTACCCCTGCAGTCTGGCTGGAGCAGTATGTAGCCCTTCTCCTATGCTATCCTATAGACTGTACGCTGGGCCTATTACCCCTGCAGTCTGGCTGGAGCAGTATGTAGCCCTTCTCCTATGCTATCCTATAGACTGTACGCTGAGCCTATTACCCCTGCAGTCTGGCTGGAGCAGTATGTAGCCCTTCTCCTATGCTATCCTATAGACTGTACGCTGGGCCTATTACCCCTGCAGTCTGGCTGGAGCAGTATGTAGCCCTTCTCCCCCTGCTATCCTATAGACTGTACGCTGGGCCTATTACCCCTGCAGTCTGGCTGGAGCAGTATGTAGCCCTTCTCCTCCTGCTATCCTATAGACTGTACGCTGGACCTATTACCCCTGCAGTCTGGCTGGAGCAGTATGTAGCCCTTCTCCTCCTGCTATCCTATAGACTGTACGCTGGGCCTATTACCCCTGCAGTCTGGCTGGAGCAGTATGTAGCCCTTCTCCTCCTGCTATCCTATAGACTGTACGCTGGGCCTATTACCCCTGCAGTCTGGCTGGAGCAGTATGTAGCCCTTCTCCTCCTGCTATCCTATAGACTGTACGCTGGGCCTATTACCCCTGCAGTCTGGCTGGAGCAGTATGTAGCCCTTCTCCTCCTGCTATCCTATAGACTGTACGCTGGGCCTATTACCCCTGCAGTCTGGCTGGAGCAGTATGTAGCCCTTCTCCTATGCTATCCTATAGACTGTACCCTGGGCCTATTACCCCTGCAGTCTGGCTGGAGCAGTATGTAGCCCTTCTCCCCTTGCTATCCTATAGACTGTACGCTGGGCCTATTACCCCCGCAGTCTGGCTGGAGCAGTATGTAGCCCTTCTCCCCCTGCTATCCTATAGACTGTAAGCTGGGCCTATTACCCCTGCAGTCTGGCTGGAGCAGTATGTAGCCCTTCTCCTCCTGCTATCCTATAGACTGTACACTGGGCCTATTACCCCTGCAGTCTGGCTGGAGCAGTATGTAGCCCTTCTCCTCCTGCTATCCTATAGACTGTACGCTGGGCCTATTACCCCTGCAGTCTGGCTGGAGCAGTATGTAGCCCTTCTCCTCCTGCTATCCTATAGACTGTATGCTGGGCCTATTACCCCTGCAGTCTGGCTGGAGCAGTATGTAGCCCTTCTCCTCCTGCTATCCTATAGACTGTACGCTGGGCCTATTACCCCTGCAGTCTGGCTGGAGCAGTATGTAGCCCTTCTCCCCCTGCTATCCTATAGACTGTACGCTGGGCCTATTACCCCCGCAGTCTGGCTGGAGCAGTATGTAGCCCTTCTCCTATGCTATCCTATAGACTGTAAGCTGGGCCTATTACCCCTGCAGTCTGGCTGGAGCAGTATGTAGCCCTTCTCCTGCTATCCTATAGACTGTACGCTGGGCCTATTACCCCTGCAGTCTGGCTGGAGCAGTATGTAGCCCTTCTCCTCCTGCTATCCTATAGACTGTACGCTGGGCCTATTACCCCTGCAGTCTGGCTGGAGCAGTATGTAGCCCTTCTCCTCCTGCTATCCTATAGACTGTACGCTGGGCCTATTACCCCCGCAGTCTGGCTGGAGCAGTATGTAGCCCTTCTCCTCCTGCTATCCTATAGACTGTACGCTGGGCCTATTACCCCTGCAGTCTGGCTGGAGCAGTATGTAGCCCTTCTCCTCCTGCTATCCTATAGACTGTACGCTGGGCCTATTACCCCTGCAGTCTGGCTGGAGCAGTATGTAGCCCTTCTCCTCCTGCTATCCTATAGGCTGTACGCTGGGCCTATTACCCCTGCAGTCTGGCTGGAGCAGTATGTAGCCCTTCTCCTATGCTATCCTATAGACTGTACGCTGGGCCTATTACCCCTGCAGTCTGGCTGGAGCAGTATGTAGCCCTTCTCCTATGCTATCCTATAGACTGTACGCTGAGCCTATTACCCCTGCAGTCTGGCTGGAGCAGTATGTAGCCCTTCTCCTATGCTATCCTATAGACTGTACGCTGGGCCTATTACCCCTGCAGTCTGGCTGGAGCAGTATGTAGCCCTTCTCCCCCTGCTATCCTATAGACTGTACGCTGGGCCTATTACCCCTGCAGTCTGGCTGGAGCAGTATGTAGCCCTTCTCCTCCTGCTATCCTATAGACTGTACGCTGGACCTATTACCCCTGCAGTCTGGCTGGAGCAGTATGTAGCCCTTCTCCTCCTGCTATCCTATAGACTGTACGCTGGGCCTATTACCCCTGCAGTCTGGCTGGAGCAGTATGTAGCCCTTCTCCTCCTGCTATCCTATAGACTGTACGCTGGGCCTATTACCCCTGCAGTCTGGCTGGAGCAGTATGTAGCCCTTCTCCTCCTGCTATCCTATAGACTGTACGCTGGGCCTATTACCCCTGCAGTCTGGCTGGAGCAGTATGTAGCCCTTCTCCTCCTGCTATCCTATAGACTGTACACTGGGCCTATTACCCCTGCAGTCTGGCTGGAGCAGTATGTAGCCCTTCTCCTATGCTATCCTATAGACTGTACCCTGGGCCTATTACCCCTGCAGTCTGGCTGGAGCAGTATGTAGCCCTTCTCCCCTTGCTATCCTATAGACTGTACGCTGGGCCTATTACCCCCGCAGTCTGGCTGGAGCAGTATGTAGCCCTTCTCCCCCTGCTATCCTATAGACTGTAAGCTGGGCCTATTACCCCTGCAGTCTGGCTGGAGCAGTATGTAGCCCTTCTCCTCCTGCTATCCTATAGACTGTACACTGGGCCTATTACCCCTGCAGTCTGGCTGGAGCAGTATGTAGCCCTTCTCCTCCTGCTATCCTATAGACTGTACGCTGGGCCTATTACCCCTGCAGTCTGGCTGGAGCAGTATGTAGCCCTTCTCCTCCTGCTATCCTATAGACTGTATGCTGGGCCTATTACCCCTGCAGTCTGGCTGGAGCAGTATGTAGCCCTTCTCCTCCTGCTATCCTATAGACTGTACGCTGGGCCTATTACCCCTGCAGTCTGGCTGGAGCAGTATGTAGCCCTTCTCCCCCTGCTATCCTATAGACTGTACGCTGGGCCTATTACCCCCGCAGTCTGGCTGGAGCAGTATGTAGCCCTTCTCCTATGCTATCCTATAGACTGTAAGCTGGGCCTATTACCCCTGCAGTCTGGCTGGAGCAGTATGTAGCCCTTCTCCTGCTATCCTATAGACTGTACGCTGGGCCTATTACCCCTGCAGTCTGGCTGGAGCAGTATGTAGCCCTTCTCCTCCTGCTATCCTATAGACTGTACGCTGGGCCTATTACCCCTGCAGTCTGGCTGGAGCAGTATGTAGCCCTTCTCCTCCTGCTATCCTATAGACTGTACGCTGGGCCTATTACCCCCGCAGTCTGGCTGGAGCAGTATGTAGCCCTTCTCCTCCTGCTATCCTATAGACTGTACGCTGGGCCTATTACCCCTGCAGTCTGGCTGGAGCAGTATGTAGCCCTTCTCCTCCTGTTATCCTATAGACTGTACGCTGGGCCTATTACCCCTGCAGTCTGGCTGGAGCAGTATGTAGCCCTTCTCCTCCTGCTATCCTATAGGCTGTACGCTGGGCCTATTACCCCTGCAGTCTGGCTGGAGCAGTATGTAGCCCTTCTCCTATGCTATCCTATAGACTGTACGCTGGGCCTATTACCCCTGCAGTCTGGCTGGAGCAGTATGTAGCCCTTCTCCTCCTGCTATCCTATAGACTGTACGCTGGGCCTATTACCCCTGCAGTCTGGCTGGAGCAGTATGTAGCCCTTCTCCTCCTGCTATCCTATAGACTATACACTGGGCCTATTACCCCTGCAGTCTGGCTGGAGCAGTATGTAGCCCTTCTCCTCCTGCTATCCTATAGACTGTACACTGGGCCTATTACCCCTGCAGTCTGGCTGGAGCAGTATGTAGCCCTTCTCCTCCTGCTATCCTATAGACTGTACGCTGGGCCTATTACCCCTGCAGTCTGGCTGGAGCAGTATGTAGCCCTTCTCCTATGCTATCCTATAGACTGTACGCTGAGCCTATTACCCCTGCAGTCTGGCTGGAGCAGTATGTAGCCCTTCTCCTATGCTATCCTATTGACTGTACGCTGAGCCTATTACCCCTGCAGTCTGGCTGGAGCAGTATGTAGCCCTTCTCCTATGCTATCCTATAGACTGTACGCTGGGCCTATTACCCCTGCAGTCTGGCTGGAGCAGTATGTAGCCCTTCTCCCCCTGCTATCCTATAGACTGTACGCTGGGCCTATTACCCCTGCAGTCTGGCTGGAGCAGTATGTAGCCCTTCTCCCCCTGCTATCCTATAGACTGTACGCTGGGCCTATTACCCCTGCAGTCTGGCTGGAGCAGTATGTAGCCCTTCTCCTCCTGCTATCCTATAGACTGTACGCTGGACCTATTACCCCTGCAGTCTGGCTGGAGCAGTATGTAGCCCTTCTCCTCCTGCTATCCTATAGACTGTACGCTGGGCCTATTACCCCTGCAGTCTGGCTGGAGCAGTATGTAGCCCTTCTCCTCCTGCTATCCTATAGACTGTACCCTGGGCCTATTACCCCTGCAGTCTGGCTGGAGCAGTATGTAGCCCTTCTCCTCCTGCTATCCTATAGACTGTATGCTGGGCCTATTACCCCTGCAGTCTGGCTGGAGCAGTATGTAGCCCTTCTCCTCCTGCTATCCTATAGGCTGTACGCTGGGCCTATTACCCCTGCAGTCTGGCTGGAGCAGTATGTAGCCCTTCTCCTCCTGCTATCCTATAGACTGTACGCTGGGCCTATTACCCCTGCAGTCTGGCTGGAGCAGTATGTAGCCCTTCTCCTATGCTATCCTATAGACTGTACGCTGGGCCTATTACCCCTGCAGTCTGGCTGGAGCAGTATGTAGCCCTTCTCCTATGCTATCCTATAGACTGTACGCTGGGCCTATTACCCCTGCAGTCTGGCTGGAGCAGTATGTAGCCCTTCTCCCCCTGCTATCCTATAGACTGTAAGCTGGGCCTATTACCCCTGCAGTCTGGCTGGAGCAGTATGTAGCCCTTCTCCCCCTGCTGTCCTATAGACTGTAAGCTGGGCCTATTACCCCTGCAGTCTGGCTGGAGCAGTATGTAGCCCTTCTCCTATGCTATCCTATAGACTGTACGCTGGGCCTATTACCCCTGCAGTCTGGCTGGAGCAGTATGTAGCCCTTCTCCTCCTGCTATCCTATAGACTGTACGCTGGGCCTATTACCCCTGCAGTCTGGCTGGAGCAGTATGTAGCCCTTCTCCTCCTGCTATCCTATAGACTGTACGCTGGGCCTATTACCCCTGCAGTCTGGCTGGAGCAGTATGTAGCCCTTCTCCTCCTGCTATCCTATAGACTGTACGCTGGGCCTATTACCCCTGCAGTCTGGCTGGAGCAGTATGTAGCCCTTCTCCCCCTGCTATCCTATAGACTGTACGCTGGGCCTATTACCCCCGCAGTCTGGCTGGAGCAGTATGTAGCCCTTCTCCTATGCTATCCTATAGACTGTAAGCTGGGCCTATTACCCCTGCAGTCTGGCTGGAGCAGTATGTAGCCCTTCTCCTCCTGCTATCCTATAGACTGTACGCTGGGCCTCTTACCCCCTCAGTCTGGCTGGAGCAGTATGTAGCCCTTCTCCTCCTGCTATCCTATAGACTGTACGCTGGGCCTATTACCCCTGCAGTCTGGCTGGAGCAGTATGTAGCCCTTCTCCTATGCTATCCTATAGACTGTACGCTGGGCCTATTACCCCTGCAGTCTGGCTGGAGCAGTATGTAGCCCTTCTCCTATGCTATCCTATAGACTGTACGCTGGGCCTATTACCCCTGCAGTCTGGCTGGAGCAGTATGTAGCCCTTCTCCTCCTGCTATCCTATAGACTGTACGCTGGGCCTATTACCCCTGCAGTCTGGCTGGAGCAGTATGTAGCCCTTCTCCCCCTGCTATCCTATAGACTGTACGCTGGGCCTATTACCCCTGCAGTCTGGCTGGAGCAGTATGTAGCCCTTCTCCTCCTGCTATCCTATAGACTGTACGCTGGGCCTATTACCCCTGCAGTCTGGCTGGAGCAGTATGTAGCCCTTCTCCTATGCTATCCTATAGACTGTACGCTGGGCCTATTACCCCTGCAGTCTGGCTGGAGCAGTATGTAGCCCTTCTCCTATGCTATCCTATAGACTGTACGCTGGGCCTATTACCCCCGCAGTCTGGCTGGAGCAGTATGTAGCCCTTCTCCTATGCTATCCTATAGACTGTACGCTGAGCCTATTACCCCTGCAGTCTGGCTGGAGCAGTATGTAGCCCTTCTCCTATGCTATCCTATAGACTGTACGCTGGGCCTATTACCCCTGCAGTCTGGCTGGAGCAGTATGTAGCCCTTCTCCCCCTGCTATCCTATAGACTGTACGCTGGGCCTATTACCCCTGCAGTCTGGCTGGAGCAGTATGTAGCCCTTCTCCCCCTGCTATCCTATAGACTGTACGCTGGGCCTATTACCCCTGCAGTCTGGCTGGAGCAGTATGTAGCCCTTCTCCTCCTGCTATCCTATAGACTGTACCCTGGGCCTATTACCCCTGCAGTCTGGCTGGAGCAGTATGTAGCCCTTCTCCTCCTGCTATCCTATAGACTGTACGCTGGGCCTATTACCCCTGCAGTCTGGCTGGAGCAGTATGTAGCCCTTCTCCTCCTGCTATCCTATAGACTGTACCCTGGGCCTATTACCCCTGCAGTCTGGCTGGAGCAGTATGTAGCCCTTCTCCTCCTGCTATCCTATAGACTGTACGCTGGGCCTATTACCTCCCTGTTTTATTAGTGCTATACCTGGTTAGAAATGTGCTGGTGCTCTATACACGAATGGTAATAATAAATAGTGTTTTCCTGTCCTGGATAAGAGAAGTGCTATTTAGGGGGTTGTGGCCCTTTAATTTCCCCAATATTTAATTCTGTAGTTCTTTCAAATCCAAGAAAACAATGTGGGGGGGGGGGGGGGGGGTTTCATTTTTTTAAATTTTACAGAAAGTCAGGTTACAAATTTTACCTCTATTTAGGCATCTCCTAATTTTGGTAAATAGGAGTAATTGGCGCTGAGTGCATGTGCATGATGATATAATGTATTTAATTATAAATTAAGACTCTTGGCGCTATAGAAAGTCACATCTATTATATATTCGTATGACATAACATTTTGTCACACAACCTCCATCACATGAATGGCAGATGGGTGTAATGCTATGTATCACCTGCACATGAAGCAGATGAGCCCCAGTTTGTTGTATAGCCATGAGATCCTGCGGCTCATATCTTGGACTCTGTGCTGTAATTGCCGTTATGTAAATAGTGTTATGTGTGTAGCAGAGTACAGCGCGCAGTAGTCTCTGACTGAGATAACTGCCCCCGTGCGGCTCGTATCTTGGTCTCTGTGCTGTAATTGCCTTTATGTAAATACAGTGTTGTGTGTAGCATAGTACAGCGCGCTGTAGTCTCTGACTGAGATAACTGCCCCCGTGCGGCTCGTATCTTGGTCTCTGTGCTGTAATTGCCTTTATGTAAATACAGTGTTGTGTGTAGCAGAGTACAGTGCGCAGTAGTCTCTGGCTGAGAATGGCCTCCGTGTGGCTCAGATCTTGGACTGTGCTGTAATTGCCTTTATGTAAATAGTGTTATGTGTGTAGCAGAGTACAGCGCGCAGTAGTCTCTGACTGAGATAACTGCATCCTTGCGGCTCATATCTTGGTCTCTGTGCTGTTATCGCCTTTATGTAAATACAGTGTTGTGTGTAGCAGAGTACAGTGTGCAGTAGCCTCTGACTGAGATAACTGCTTCCGTGCAGCTAGAATACGGCTATTTGATGTGAGCGGCGTTTAGCTCAGGGTATATGCTTACCGGTATGCTCCTACTGCTTCCATCCTTGCAGCCGCTCTGGGATACAAATCCCCTGCCTCCAGTCTCCCTCCTCACGCAGAGATATGGGGCCTGACTCAGAGTTGTACACTGTTAGTATCGCTGCCGCGACTTTGGACACAAAACAGAGATGCTGAGATATGGTACTGCAGCAGGAGGCGTCAGGGGACAAAAGAATCCTCTGCTGGCATCACAGATCTGAGTGCAGCATCGACTCGCCAATCTGAGTAAGCTCTCTCAAAACTGGCAACGGAACTGCTCTGCTGGGACCAGGAAATCTGCATCAGAAGAGGCAGACCCTGGACCTGGCGACAACATACCTCTAGTTTGGGGAATGGTCGCGATAGGGTCTATTACCCGCCCCCAGACGACTTCCGGCTGCAGCGTCCAGGGCACTTCCTGATGGTAGCTGTAATGCTTCCTCTAACTCGTTTCACCCAAGAGCTTCGTCTGAACACTGTTCTCTCAGCCAGAGACTACTGTACCCTGCACCCTGCTACACACACAACACTGATCTCTCAGCCAGAGACTACTGCACACTGTACTCTGCTACACACACACTGATCTCTCAGCCAGAGCCTACTGCACACTGTACCTTGCTACACACAACACTGATCTCTCAGCCAGAGACTACTGCACACTGTACCTTGCTACACACACAACACTGATCTCTCAGCCAGAGACTACTGCACACTGTACTCTGCTACACACAACACTGATCTCTCAGCCAGAGACTACTGCACACTGTACCTTGCTACACACACAACACTGATCTCTCAGCCAGAGACTACTGCACACTGTACTCTGCTACACACAACACTGATCTCTCAGCCAGAGACTACTGCTCACTGTACCTTGCTACACACACAACACTGATCTCTCAGCCAGAGACTACTGCACACTGTACCTTGCTACACACACAACACTGATCTCTCAGCCAGAGACTACTGCTCACTGTACTCTGCTACATACAACACTGATCTCTCAGCCAGAGACTACTGCACGCTGTACTCTGCTACACACAACACTGATCTCTCAGCCAGAGACTACTGCACACTGTACCTTGCTACACACACAACACTGATCTCTCAGCCAGAGACTACTGCACACTGTACTCTGCTACACACAACACTGATCTCTCAGCCAGAGACTACTGCACACTGTACCTTGCTACACACACAACACTGATCTCTCAGCCAGAGACTACTGCACACTGTACTCTGCTACACACAACACTGATCTCTCAGCCAGAGACTACTGCACACTGTACCTTGCTACACACACAACACTGATCTCTCAGCCAGAGACTACTGCACACTGTACCTTGCTACACACACAACACTGATCTCTCAGCCAGAGACTACTGCACACTGTACCTTGCTACACACACAACACTGATCTCTCAGCCAGAGACTACTGCACACTGTACTCTGCTACACACAACACTGATCTCTCAGCCAGAGACTACTGCACACTGTACTCTGCTACACACAACACTGATCTCTCAGCCAGAGACTACTGCACACTGTACCTTGCTACACACACAACACTGATCTCTCAGCCAGAGACTACTGCACACTGTACTCTGCTACACACAACACTGATCTCTCAGCCAGAGACTACTGCACACTGTACCTTGCTACACACACAACACTGATCTCTCAGCCAGAGACTACTGCACACTGTACTCTGCTACACACAACACTGATCTCTCAGCCAGAGACTACTACACACACAACACTGATCTCTCAGCCAGAGACTACTGCACACTGTACCTTGCTACACACACAACACTGATCTCTCAGCCAGAGACTACAGCACACTGTACCCTGCTACACACAACACTGATCTCTCAGCCAGAGACTACTGCTCACTGTACCTTGCTACACACACAACACTGATCTCTCAGCCAGAGACTACTGCACACTGTACCTTGCTACACACACAACACTGATCTCTCAGCCAGAGACTACTGCTCACTGTACTCTGCTACATACAACACTGATCTCTCAGCCAGAGACTACTGCACGCTGTACTCTGCTACACACAACACTGATTTCTCAGCCAGAGACTACTGCACACTGTACCTTGCTACACACACAACACTGATCTCTCAGCCAGAGACTACTGCACACTGTACTCTGCTACACACAACACTGATCTCTCAGCCAGAGACTACTGCACACTGTACCTTGCTACACACACAACACTGATCTCTCAGCCAGAGACTACTGCACACTGTACTCTGCTACACACAACACTGATCTCTCAGCCAGAGACTACTGCACACTGTACCTTGCTACACACACAACACTGATCTCTCAGCCAGAGACTACTGCACACTGTACCTTGCTACACACACAACACTGATCTCTCAGCCAGAGACTACTGCACACTGTACTTGCTACACACAACACTGATCTCTCAGCCAGAGACTACTACACACACAACACTGATCTCTCAGCCAGAGACTACTGCACACTGTACTCTGCTACACACAACACTGATCTCTCAGCCAGAGACTACTGCACACTGTACCTTGCTACACACACAACACTGATCTCTCAGCCAGAGACTACTGCTCACTGTACTCTGCTACATACAACACTGATCTCTCAGCCAGAGACTACTGCACGCTGTACTCTGCTACACACAACACTGATCTCTCAGCCAGAGACTACTGCACACTGTACCTTGCTACACACACAACACTGATCTCTCAGCCAGAGACTACTGCACGCTGTACTCTGCTACACACAACACTGATCTCTCAGCCAGAGACTACTGCACACTGTACCTTGCTACACACACAACACTGATCTCTCAGCCAGAGACTACTGCACACTGTACTCTGCTACACACAACACTGATCTCTCAGCCAGAGACTACTGCACACTGTACCTTGCTACACACACAACACTGATCTCTCAGCCAGAGACTACTGCACACTGTACTCTGCTACACACAACACTGATCTCTCAGCCAGAGACTACTACACACACAACACTGATCTCTCAGCCAGAGACTACTGCACACTGTACCTTGCTACACACACAACACTGATCTCTCAGCCAGAGACTACAGCACACTGTACCCTGCTACACACAACACTGATCTCTCAGCCAGAGACTACTGCTCACTGTACCTTGCTACACACACAACACTGATCTCTCAGCCAGAGACTACTGCACACTGTACCTTGCTACACACACAACACTGATCTCTCAGCCAGAGACTACTGCTCACTGTACTCTGCTACATACAACACTGATCTCTCAGCCAGAGACTACTGCACGCTGTACTCTGCTACACACAACACTGATCTCTCAGCCAGAGACTACTGCACACTGTACCTTGCTACACACACAACACTGATCTCTCAGCCAGAGACTACTGCACACTGTACTCTGCTACACACAACACTGATCTCTCAGCCAGAGACTACTGCACACTGTACCTTGCTACACACACAACACTGATCTCTCAGCCAGAGACTACTGCACACTGTACTCTGCTACACACAACACTGATCTCTCAGCCAGAGACTACTGCACACTGTACCTTGCTACACACACAACACTGATCTCTCAGCCAGAGACTACTGCACACTGTACTCTGCTACACACAACACTGATCTCTCAGCCAGAGACTACTGCACGCTGTACCTTGCTACACACACAACACTGATCTCTCAGCCAGAGACTACTGCACACTGTACTCTGCTACACACAACACTGATCTCTCAGCCAGAGACTACTGCACACTGTACCTTGCTACACACACAACACTGATCTCTCAGCCAGAGACTACTGCACACTGTACTCTGCTACACACAACACTGATCTCTCAGCCAGAGACTACTGCACACTGTACCTTGCTACACACACAACACTGATCTCTCAGCCAGAGACTACTGCACACTGTACTCTGCTACACACAACACTGATCTCTCAGCCAGAGACTACTACACACACAACACTGATCTCTCAGCCAGAGACTACTGCACACTGTACCTTGCTACACACACAACACTGATCTCTCAGCCAGAGACTACTGCACACTGTACTCTGCTACACACAACACTGATCTCTCAGCCAGAGACTACTACACGCACAACACTGATCTCTCAGCCAGAGACTACTGCACACTGTACTCTGCTACACACAACACTGATCTCTCAGCCAGAGACTACTGCACACTGTACCTTGCTACACACACAACACTGATCTCTCAGCCAGAGACTACTGCACACTGTACTCTGCTACACACAACACTGATCTCTCAGCCAGAGACTACTGCACACTGTACCTTGCTACACACACAACACTGATCTCTCAGCCAGAGACTACTGCACACTGTACTCTGCTACACACAACACTGATCTCTCAGCCAGAGACTACTACACACACAACACTGATCTCTCAGCCAGAGACTACTGCACACTGTACCTTGCTACACACACAACACTGTTCTCTCAGCCAGAGACTACAGCACACTGTACCCTGCTACACACAACACTGATCTCTCAGCCAGAGACTACTGCACACTGTACCCTGCTACACACAACACTGATCTCTCAGGCAGAGATTACAGCTCACTGTACCTTGCTACACACACACTGATCTCTCAGCCAGAGACTACAGCACACTGTACTCTGCTACACACACACAACACTGATCTCTCAGCCAGAGACTACTGCACACTGTACCTTGCTACACACACACAACACTGATCTCTCAGCCAGAGACTACTGCACACTGTACTCTGCTACACACAACACTGATCTCTCAGCCAGAGACTACTGCACACTGTACCTTGCTACACACAGAACACTGATCTCTCAGCCAGAGACTACTGCACACTGTACTCTGCTACACACAGAACACTGATCTCTCAGCCAGAGACTACAGCACACTGCTACACACAACACTGTATATACATGAAGGCAATTAGGCCATTCAGTCCAAGATAAGAGCTGCAGTGTCTCATAGCTGTACAACAAACGGGCTCATCTGCTTCATGTGCAGGTGATACATTACATCCATCTGCCATTTAGATTTCGTTGCAAAATTATGTATCGTATGAATGTCAATTACTGTATATTCCATTTTGTAAATGAGACATGGATTTTCATTGAGAAAGTCTGTTAAGTTATAATTAACTCATTATGGTATCATTAGTTAAACAGCAAGTCTCCTAGTTGTGTTTGTGCCGTCCGCTCACCTGAACGCCTGCAGATAGAGGCTTCTCACCTAACCCTGAATTTTCGTCTTTTTAGGTCGGCGCTGCCTTTGACACCAAACATAAGCCGCATTAGCCAGGACTCTCCCTACAGTGTGAAGTCCATCACTCCTGACAACACTGGAAGCTCCTCAGGGTTTGTGGATGCTGAGGGTCCGCGCTCTACCTTTCTCCCTCGCAACCTCCTCGGCATGTTCGATGACGCATGCGAGCAGTGATGGGACCCGGTGCACTATATACTATTCCTTATTGCATCACAGCTGTAACGTCTCCTCCGCCAGGTTCTGGGAGAGAACGTCCCCACATCTGTAGGCGATGCCGTCACGTACTATGATGGGGACGGGCCAGGTGTTTTCTCATAGCTATGAGCTGGTTACATGGATAGAGCTGCCATGGGTTGTGGGTTTTGATTAATTGTTGACGGACTTGTCAAAGTTTCTCAGGGCTTTAATATGTGAAAGGCAAAGTACAGTATGGAAGAAGCTGTGACATTTTTTAAGTTGCAAAAACTCAATTGAAACTTTATTGGTTCTGTTCATTAAAGTGAATTATACTAAATTTTAACTACAACAAAATAATATTTTTACTTCTTAAACGGAAAGCTCTACTCCTACACAAGTCCATCCATACCATAGAAAGCCTTTCTGGTGCATGTTGTGCAATCTAGCACCCGCAGCCCCTAATGGAGGATGATAGCGGGGTGCGCTGAGGTCTCATAGTAACACTAGTTCACTAACTGTTCTTACAAATTCTTTTTCACATCTTCTCAATGTAATTTGGATTAAGCTCTTGTTCAGAAATGTATGAAGTTTGCTGGAGACGCCGTAGTTTTGTGGTGGGGTTTGTAGTGTAAATGATTATAGATTAGTAGAATTTATATTCTGGTGTAATGTGAAACCAGTTCCCCCTTGTGCTAGTTTGTGGTGTGAAACCAGTTCCCCCTTGTGCTAGTTTGTGGTGTGAAACCAGTTCCCCCTTGTGCTAGTTTGTGGTGTGAAACCAGTTCCCCCTTGTGCTAGTTTGTGGTGTGAAACCAGTTCCCCCTTGTGCTAGTTTGTGGTGTGAAACCAGTTCCCCCTTGTGCTAGTTTGTGGTGTGAAACCAGTTCCCCCTTGTGCTAGTTTGTGGTGTGAAACCAGTTCCCCCTTGTGCTAGTTTGTGGTGTGAAACCAGTTCCCCCTTGTGCTAGTTTGTGGTGTGAAACCAGTTCCCCCTTGTGCTAGTTTGTGGTGTTAAACTAGATTCTTCATTTGTCCTTTCCAGGAGTGTAAGGCACCACTTTGTGTTTCCCTTCAGCATTTGTTCTCTTTTCTTGTTAAGTGACACCTACAGGACAGCCGGTAACCCGGCACACGCCATACAGTGACCCGTGGGGCACAGCTTGACGTTTCCATGTAAGATTAATCCATCTATAAATCCACACACTAGACACATTACACCTTTCATAAATAAATTTATTGCATTAGTAATACTGGCCTCGTGCAAAGCCCTGCAAGGTACGCTCCAGTCATCCCAAGGAGATCAGTTTACAGGAGCTGGTGCAGTAAGGGGGAGTAAGGCAACTATCCCTCCCACCCACCCAAAAAAGGGGGATACTCTTCTTTTGTCATCATCCATTCCTGTGTGTCATAAAAGCTGACAAACCTACTGCTGAGTCGGTGATTTCATCGGATTGTGACGGACGGTTGGAGTCACGTTACTGAGTGAGAGACCGTCTCTTACGGAAATGGTTGGCGCTGCACGAGTTTTGATATTTCACTTTGTAAGCCCAGCGTCCTGGCTCGGAATGGTTCCTGATATCCCAGAAGAGGCAGAAACGCGACTGTAGGTTTCTACCCTCCAGTAATACTGAAAATGTTTTCCTGTCTGTGTAATGTATAGGCCTCTGTGCGTTACCTGCGTAGAAGACCACCTTGTGATAGCCCAGAACACCGGCCCCAGCTGAAGTCACGCTGCTTTCTTCCAGCTGCACAAACACAGATTCATACATGGGCACTTTGATGTTACATAGCAGATTAAGACATGTATGTTCACAGAACGCCCCAACGCTGAATCTGAGATCCGTCCCCAGCGGACACTGATGTAAGAGGTCAGAGTTCTGCAGCATTTCATGGTCCATAAGCCATGTTTAAAGTGAAACTTTGTGTAAGTACATAGAATATACACCATCCCTTCTTTCTATAGATACACCCCTACCAGGAGAGAATTCTCAGTGCGATACATATGGGAGACGCCAGCTCCTTGCGTTGGACGATCGTACTCTGATTAATACTGATATGTATAAACGCCCCTCACCCACCATCCCAATGTGCAACACCTGGAAATCTCATATGAGTATGACCTAATAAATTAGCTTGCACGCTTTCCTTTAACATCTAGATTAATACATTTTCTACTTCATGAAATGGGTTTAGTATCGCTGGTTAGATCTGTGCATTCAGCTACATACAACCTTCCACGTCTCCCCCCTGCTGATGCTTCTCCTGTGCTTAGCTGCCATAAACCTACAGTGTACAGCAAGGAGGGCTAATCCCCCCGATGAGCAAAGATTATTCCAAGGGACACGGATAGCTGCTTATCCACATGAGGTCAGAGGTAACACCCCAGTGTAAATACAGGATGCTGATCACCACCAAGACGTGCATAATTTGGTGACTGTTGCACCAAAAGTCAAACTTGCCAGGCCGTAGGCGTTCGGGTAGACGGGAAATGTTGATGATCCCTCCGAGCAGGGCTAGACCATCCATTAGGAGGTAGCAGCGTAGTGAGGACGGATGCCCGGATCCGAGTCCTGCCCAGCGTAGATAAAAGAAGAAAAAGCGGAAGGCAGCTTGCCAGGCAAATGAGCAGAATCGACTTATGTTGCTGTGAGCACCGACGGCACAGAAGATCACGTAACTGGACAGGCCAGAGTATGTCAGGAGAGCCAGGCTCCGCGTGGAGGCGTAGCATAGGAGTGTGCAGTAGATGATGGGAAGAGCACCTGCGGAGAGAGACAGGAAACAGGACATGACACGTCATTAGCCACACACGTTGTTATTCTGCTGCCAGGCTCAATGTCCAGGCTGACCAAGATCACATTGTTCTGTATGGCTGGCGTTGCTGGGGCCTGGTAGTGCAGCTGGTTCGTGACAACACATAAAAGGTGAACAACTGGAACCAGGTAACCACATTTGCTCATTAGGACCCCGCCATTGTCAATAGGATTATCGGGCATCATGGCCAAACTGGGGCCGTACAGTGATATAGGGCCAGTTGTACAATATTCCTGCAGATACTCATTATTAGAACTATCCCTAACAGATCTATTTTCTTCAGCATGGAGTGATGGCCAATGACTCGCTTATCAGTGAGCCTAGGGCAAATACAGGTAGGAGGAGAACAACTCACCCAAAGTGTTCACCAGGCAGATGCCACACATGTCAAGCGTGAGGAGCTTGTGGTAGACCGGTGCTCCACCATGGTGGTTCATGAAGAGATGATACAAAACGCTGCCCAGCTGTGGACTGACACAGGCCAGATAATGCACCATCCCCAGCCAAGGTACGGAGAGCTGGCGCCAAGGGATTTGTAGAGGGAGCAAGACCAGAAAGCCCAAGAGCGGGATCCCTGTAATACAGACAGAAGAGTGAGACCAGCTCTCACCCTGTGATCCATTAGGTAACGTTCTGCTGTAATCCTATAGAACCTCTCAGCCACTAATAAAGCAGGCACTCATGTACCCTCGGCCTCATGGCTGCTGATAATAATTGCACTCCGTCTAGGCTAGAGCCTCGGTGTCCCTTCAACATGATACCTGTAAGCAAACATGTCCTATCAGGCAGGTAATCTGAGCCACAGTCTTATTTACTATCCTGAGGTATCACAGACCAGGAACTGTATCCCTCATACAAAGTGCGTCTATGGCAAGTGATCTCATCCACTCATTAACAAAGGAGATGGGGCTGCATGGCTATACATTAAGTTACATCGTTAATATAAACTTAAAGAGAATCAACAAGCCAATTAAAGTTATATCTATGGGTTTGGTTTAAAAAAAAAACTTTATGAAAGCCTCAAATACCAAAATCCTGCGTCTCCCACCACAATAAAGGAGCCTTTCCAAATGGTCTTCTGCCCTGTGGCTGATGGATATGTCTGCTGGGAAGGACAATCTGGGGATGTATGGGAGCAACCAACAAGAGATTTTGCTCCCAAACACTGGAAAACAGACCAGCTTCTTCTTCCCATCAGACAGATGTATCTATGGGTGTGTACCCAGACTAATGCACATGTCCACTAAGCAACTAATGAACGATAACGTTATGTCTCAATATACAGTGCAGTGGACATTGAGCCCACACTATATATCATTCAGTGCCAGCACACTCCCTCATCCCCAAACCTGCACAACCTGGCGATATCAGCAGGTTCGGGCAATGAGCGACTGTGTCAATGACCAGCGGGAGTGCGCATCGCTGGTCGTTGACTGCATATCCACTGCACGATTAATGAACGATATCGATGATTTATATCGTGTAGTGGATACACGGCTTAAGTCTGGTGCTATATCAGGGATGGGCAATAGGTGGCCCTCCAGACGCTGTGGGATAGCATTAGGTACATGTACGTATACTGGTGATCGCGCACACGATAATGATGTCGTTATAGTGCAATCGCTCGCAAATCGTGCATGTTTTGGACGGAAGCGACCCGCGATGCGCGTGCCCGCGGGTCGCTTCCGACATCGCCCATACATGCAGGTCAACCTGACGATCTAGTCAGGGTCTGCATGTGCGGGGATGAGGGATGTGCCGGGACTGAACGAGTGAACGTTCAGTCTAGGCACATCACTAGCTATACAAATGACAGCACAATTGCAATGTCACAATTGGGCTCTCGTTTGTATATCGCTAAGTGGATACCCCCCATTGGGGGTTGAGCCAGACCTAGGCCAATTTGGCCCCTGGCATAGCCAGCTAATAACTTCTGCCGTAGTTCCGATAGTCACAGGACGGTGCCCCAACTTCTATGTCTGACAGTGGTCTCAACACACACAGCGATCCTGCCAGTAATGCAATGAGGGGTCTGCCGAGTGGGCGCCCTGCGCAATGAGGGGTCTGCCGAGTGGGCGCCCTGCGCAATGAGGGGTCTGCCGAGTGGGCGCCCTGCGCAATGAGGGGTCTGCCGAGTGGGCGCCCTGCGCAATGAGGGGTCTGTCGAGTGGGCGCCCTGCGCAATGAGGGGTCTGCCGAGTGGGCGCCCTGCGCAATGAGGGGTCTGCCGAGTGGGCGCCCTGCGTAATGAGAGATTATGAGCCTGAGTCAGAGTTGTACAATGTCAGTGTCTCTGGACGCAGCAGCGGTAACGTGCTAATGCCGCAGGAGGCACCTGAAGGCATCCACTGCCGGCATTGCAGAGCAGGGTGACGCATCCTAAGACGCAACATCAGATCACCATCAGGCAGTTGTTGGCCATCTGTGCAAGCCTATGCTTACTCCAAGTGCTCAGCCGGGGCCAGGAAATCTGCGTCAGAAGAGTAAAAACAGACACGGTCACCGCTCCCAAACGGCTGCAGCATTCAGCGCATCGCAGCACATACGCACTGCAGTACCGACGCAGTCCACAAAACATTGGTCCTTTGCGACCAGTCAGGGATGGTGTGCTGGTCTGAATCAGTAAATGGGTACAAATAAGCCCCTTACTCTGCGTATCTGAGCCCATTAGCGTGGTGCTGGGAGGAGGTAGCGTTATAACGTGTCGTACACACTTCCCCAGCGAGATAACAATAAATTCCCCTACTACCTCACATTCAAATAACAAGGGGACATACCATTGTAGAGGCTATAAAGGTTCTTTCACATAGGGACCCCATTATTGGAAGTCTAGTGGTCTGTAGTAAGTGGTAGGTGCAAGCTCAGCAGTAACATAAAGACGGACAGACAGACGGACAGTAGGAAGATGTCGTATTTACAGAAGGTGCTCCCTGCACAGGTCATTTCCATGCCTCCAGCTCATCGCCTGTTTGCTGTTCCGAGACTCCGCGCTGCATTTGCCTGCTTAATCTGTAGGCAATCATTTGAACAAGCTACTCGCAGTTACCTAATTTCCTTATGAATATGGACTGCAACAACATCCAGCACGCTGACTGCAGGTGCAACACTCCACCACAATGTCTAGTGTCACGCATACACTCCTCTGCATCAGGCTTTGGGGGATGGGGCTAAAGCAGCTGAATAAGCAATGTCCTCCATCTTCATGGCTAAATCCTCTTTTACAAATTCCTCTTATGGGGAGCGGGGCAGTGACACAGCATCTTGTACCAGATGAATAGCGAACTCGCAGCGCTAGGGAGCGGAGACCAGAACCATGAGGGCAGGTGACAGAGATACACTGCGGTTACATAGTGTCTTGGAAAAGTATTCAGCACCCTAAACAGTCAACAGATTCCAAACGACAAAAATACCAGGCGGTATTTTTATTACGGACCAGTCGTCTCTTAAAGATAAAGTCCCTAACTCACGATTGTTTTTCTGCAGATGGAAAAATCTGTGACTTGTATTAAAAACATTGCTGCATCAGCGGTTAGAATACACAAATCAGCAGCGGGACGGACGGACGAACGCAAAGGTTCGGTGTCGTTGTGGGCAGTGGGGTGGAATTGATGGCATTAGTGAGAGAGGGAAAAGCACAAGAGAGAAGAGGGTCCTGCTTGTTTACAGTCTAAAGGGGAGGGAGTGGGAGAGAGGCAGGGTGGGGAGTGGGAGAGAGGCAGGGTGGGGAGTGGGAGAGAGGCAGGGTGGGGAGTGGGAGAGAGGCAGGGGGGGAGTGGGAGAGAGGCAGGGGGGGGGAGTGAGGCAGGGGGGGGAGAGGGAGTGAGGAAGGGGGGGAGAGGGAGTGAGGCGGGGGGGGGGAGTGAGGCAGGGGGGGGGGGGAGGGAGTGAGGCAGGGGGGGGAGAGGGAGTGAGGCAGGGGGGACACAGAGGGGAGAGACTGTGAGCAAGGGGCAGGGGATTAGCACTTGTGAATGAAAAAAAAAAAATATAAGGACCAAAGTCCTCCTAACCCTAATAACAACACTGGTCATACAGATTCGCTGTAACAATAAGGGGGTCAATCCTATTAGGTGAGAATTGCGAGATGCGATTTTCAGTTCAAATTCGCATAGCGAATTCATTTTGCCATCCAATTAGCAACTCACACTGATCAGACAGACTGAATTCACAACTTTCCACTCGCACCTCCCTGAGGGGAAGAGATGGAAAGGAAAATCTTTAAGGTTAAAATGTGGGGACACTGTGCTGAACCCCTTGGACACCCCCCCCTCCCCTCCCCCAATGACCAATTAGGCAATTGGAAGTTTCTAATTAGCTTAGTCAAATAATTACATGTCATTCTTTGGGGTAAAAAAAAAAAAATTACCTCAAATTACCCCAAATTTAATTACAATAATTTTTCCCCCCATTTTTCAAGGTGCCCTGAAAGTACCCCAAAAACACCCTTTTTCCTACTTTTTTTTTGCATTTTTCGTTTCATTCGTTTGAGATTGATTAAAAAAAAACTAAAAAAAAAAACAAAAAACTTTTTTTTGTTTATTTTCTTGCATTTAAAAAAAAAAAAAAAAGCACAAATCAGCCATTTGACACCATTTTAAAGCCTACAGTAACTTCCTAATGGTCACAAACAGCCACCTATACAGTCCTGCTAACAAAATTATCCATTTTGGGGTTCCAGGATGGTCTCACATTTTCATGCATTTCCCACAAATCTCATTTGGCAGTCAATTCGCACCCCCCCGCTGCGAGTAGTGCGAATAGGCATTTTTAATTGGATTGGAGAATTCTCGGGAGCGCGCTTTGCGGCGAAGTGTGCGAGTTTAAAGAAACAAACTCGCTACTTGCAATTCGCACCTAATTGGATCGAGCCCCCAAGACAAAATCATTTTTACATTGGGTACAAACTATCTGATAAATTGTGTTGATCCGATAAATGCTCCGATCCGACAGAGCAATTATCAGATCAATGTATAGCCGTACGCACAGCAATGTCTGGCTCAGTGTGTACTTCCTTCAGATCGGGAGGTCAAGAGCGAGATAGCAAGTGCAGCAAGTCAGATCCAGACCTGACCATTGCAGGAGCATTTGCAGCCGTTTATCGGGCAATGCTCCTGCACACACTGATCCAATCATCGGCTGATCGGCCCCGAAAATAGGATATAGTCTCCCTGGCTAAAGAAAATAAAATAAAGTTATAGACATATACAAGATAGGAAAACAAAATAACATCCAAGTGCTGGGATATTCCAGTGAGCATTGTTGGATCAATTCTGAGGAAATGGAAGCTGCATCTTATCATTCGGGTACTGCATAGGCAAGGCCGTACCTCATACCTCAGCATCGGGGCAAAAAGGAGACAAGCAAGGGAGCCACAGAGAGACCACTATCACTGTGCAGGAGATACAGAGCTCAGGGGATGAGACTGGGGTGAGGATGCACCAGTCACCTCTATCAGGAGCTCTGCATACACCTGGCCTGTATGGGAGGGGGTCTAGGAAGAGACCACTATCACTGTGCAGGATATATAGAGCTCAGTGGATGAGACTGGGGTGAGGGTGCACCAGTCACCTATATCAGGAGCTCTGTATACACCTGTCCTGTATGGGAGGGGGGCTAGGAAGAGACCACTATCACTGTGCAGGAGATACAGAGCTCAGTGGCTGAGACTGGGGTGAGGGTGCACCAGTCACCTATATCAGGAACTCTGCATACCCCTGGCCTGTATGGGAGGGGGGCTAGGAAGAGACCACTATCACTGTGCAAGAGATACAGAGCTCAGTGACTGGGGTGAGGGTGCACCAGTCACCTATATCAGGAGCTCTGCATACACCTGTCCTGTATGGGAGGGGGGCTAGGAAAGAGACCACTATCACTGTGCAGGAGATACAGAGCTCAGTGGCTGAGACTGGGGTGAGGGTGCACCAGTCACCTATATCAGGAGCTCTGCATACACCTGGCCTGTATGGGAGGGGGGCTAGGAAGAGACCACTATCACTGTGTAGGAGATACAGAGCTCAGTGGATGAGACTGGGGTGAGGGTGCACCAGTCACCTATATCAGGAACTCTGCATACACCTGTCCTGTATGGGAGGGGGCTAGGAAGAGACCACTATCACTGTGTAGGAGATACAGAGCTCAGTGGATGAGACTGGGGTGAGGGTGCACCAGTCACCTATATCAGGAACTCTGCATACACCTGTCCTGTATGGGAGGGGGCTAGGAAGAGACCACTATCACTGTGCAGGAGATACAGAGCTCAGTGGCTGAGACTGGGGTGAGGGTGCACCAGTTACCTATATCAGGAACTCTGCATACACCTGTCCTGTATGGGAGGGGGCTAGGAAGAGACCACTATCACTGTGTAGGAGATACAGAGCTCAGTGGCTGAGGGTACACCAGTCACCTATATCAGGAGCTCTGTATACACCTGTCCTGTATGGAAGGGGGGCTAGGAAGAGACCACTATCACTGTGTAGGAGATACAGAGCTCAGTGGATGAGACTGGGGTGAGTGTGTACCAGTCACCTATATCAGGAGCTCTGCATACACCTGGCCTGTATGGGAGGGGGGCTAGGAAGAGACCACTATCACTGTGCAGGAGATACAGAGCTCTGGCTGAGACTGGGGTGAGGGTGCACCAGTTACCTATATCAGGAGCTCTGCATACACCTGGCCTGTATGGGAGGGGGGCTAGGAAGAGACCACTATCACTGTGCAGGAGATATAGAGCTCAGTGGATGAGACTGGGGTGAGGGTGCACTAGTCACCTATATCAAGAGCTCTGTATACACCTGTCCTGTATGGGAGGGGGCTAGGAAGAGACCACTATCACTGTGCAGGAGATACAGAGCTCAGTGGCTGAGACTGGGGTGAGGGTGTACCAGTCACCTATATCAGGAGCTCTGCATACACCTGTCCTGTATGGGAGGGGGGCTAGGAAGAGACCACTATCACTGTGCAGGAGATACAGAGATCAGTGGGTGAGGGTGCACGTCACCTATATCAGGAGCTCTGCATACACCTGTCCTGTATGGGAGGGGGGCTAGGAAGAGACCACTAACAGTGCAGGAGATACAGAGCTCAGTGGCTGAGACTGGGGTGAGGGTGCACCAGTCACCTAGAGTGCCTTGCAAAAGTATTCCCCCCCCCCCCCACACACTTCAAATTTTTCATATTTTGTTGCCTCACAACCTGGAAAATGGATTGTTTGAAGGTGTGCATCATTTCATTCACAGAACATGCCTACAACTGTGACGTTTTTTTATATTGTGAATCAAACAACATTTAGGACAACATAGCAGAACTTGAGCGTGCATAACTATTCACCACCCTAAAGTCAGTACTTTGTCGAGCCACCTTTTGCAGCAATTACAGCTGCAAGTCGCTTTGGATAAGTCTCTATGAGCTTGCCACATCTTGCCCCGGGGATTTTGCCCATTCCTCAAGGCAAAACAGCTCCAGTGCCTTCATGTTGGATAGTTTCCGCTTGTGAACAGCAATCTTCCAGTCTAACCACAGATTCTCAACTGGGCTTTGACTAGGCCATTCCAACACATTTAAAGGTTTCCCCTTAAACCACTCGAGTGTTGCTTTAGCAGTATGCTTCGGGTCATTGTCCTGCTAGAAGGTGAACCTCCGTCCTAGTCTCAAATCACAGGCAGACTGAAACAGGTTTTGCTGAAGAATATCCCTGTATTTAGCACCATCCATCTTTCTCTTGACTCGAATCAGTTTCCCAGTCCCTGCTGCTGAAAAACATCCCCACAGCATGATGCTGCCACCACCACGTTTCACTGTGGGGATGGTGTTCTTGGGGTGATGGGATGTGTTGGGTTTGACCCAGACATAGCGTTTTCCTTGGTGGACAAAATGTTCAATTTTAGTCTCATCTGACCAGAGCACCTTCCTCCATACATTTGGAGAGTCACCCACATGCCTTTTAGCAAACTCAAATCATGTCTTATTTTTATCAGCCTACTCTTCCATAAAGCCCAGCTCTATGGAGTGTACGGCTTATTGTGGTCACATGCACAGATACACAAGTCTCTGCTGTGGAACTCTGCAGCTCCTTCAGGGTTACCTTTGGTCTCTGTGCTGCCTCTCTGATTAATGCCCTCCGTGCCCAGTCTGTGCATTTTGGTGGGCAGCCCTCTCTTGGCAGGTTTGTTGTGGTACCATGTTCTTTCCATTTGATGATTATGGATTTGATGGTGCTCTGGGGGATCATCAAAGATTTGTGTATTTTTTTATAACCCAACCCAGAATTGTACTTCTCAACAACTTTGTCCCAGACTTGTTTGGAGAGCTCCTTGGTCCTCATGGTGTGATGCCTCTTGCTTAGTGGTGTTGCAGCCTCTGGGGCCTCTCAGAAAGAGGTGTGTTTATACTGACAGATCATGCGACACTTAAATGTCACACAGGTGGACGTCATTTCACTAATTATGTGACTTCTGAAGGAAATTGGTTGCACCAGAACTTTTGAGGTGCTTCATACCAAAGGGGGTGATTACATATGCACATGCCAATTTTCTTAATTTTATTTATAAAGATTCTTATATATATATATATAATTTTGTGATAGGATCACTGGTAAAGTGGTCTGTAGCAGGTACATTTGTCCCAGATTCCTGTCTTATGTGTTCTAAGCCCCCAGGAGAAAGTCTGCAGTGTAGCAGGCTTCAGTCTCGGCTTTTTGAAAAGCCGGTTTGGGACCTGGGGGTTGTGGGTGAGAGGAGAGGGAGGGTTCCACCCATGGCCACTCCAGGTTTTGGTTCTCACAGCCTGGTAACAGGCTTGTTAGGGTTCCCACCTGAGAGTGGCCAATATAAGCCTAGTGTGTTTAGGGCTGAGTGTCTCACCTGGGAGAGCAGACAGGGAGTTTGCTCAGAGACACTGGGAAAACCTATCCTGTGAGTGTTGTGCTGTGCCTTTGTTGCTGGTGAGGGCTTTAGGCCTTGCCAGGGTCTGGTAGTGAGGGAACCACCTGTGAACTTAGTACCCCGACAGGGCTAGGATTTGTTTATGTTTTTTTAATGTTATTTCTGTTCTGACATTGTACAATAAAGACTGGCGCCGACCAGCTTGTACTCGAATCCAGTCTGGCGTACTGTTTCCCGGCTGCCGTGTGTGTAAAGAAGGAGTCCCCTACCCAGGAGAGGGACCTCCTAATCTGACTGTGTCACATATATATATATACATACACACACACACATATATATATATATATATATATACACACACACATACATATATATATATATATATACATACATACACACACACACATATATATATATATACACACACACACACACACACATATATATATATATACATACACACACACACACACATATATATATATATATATATATATATACACACTTGCTTTGTAGGTCGGCACTCCAAATGCTGTAAACAGCTGCGTCAGGTGCCCTCCTTGAATGTGACACCGCATCCAGGGCCACAATGTAACAAATTACGAATAGATGAGTTCTTACAAGTCGTCTGAGTGCCGCCTTTATTCGTTATATATATATATATATATTTTTCTTATTTCATTTCACCAAATTAGACTATTTTGTGCAGATCCATCACAAAATTCAGATTTAAAAAATAAAATTACAGGTTGTAATGCAACAAAAAAAGGCAATAGGCCAAGGGGGTGAATACTTTTGCAGAGCACTGTATATCAGCTCTCATACACCTAGCCTGTATGGGAGGGGGGCTAGGAAGAGGCCATTACTGAAGAAAATCCACATCAGAGCACATCTGGAGTTTGCCAAAACTCATCAGAGTGCTCCAGCTAAGGCTTTGTGGCCAGAGATGACAAAAAATTTGCATTTTAGCTCAAATTAATAATGCAATGTGTGGTGCAAGCCTAACACTGTCCATTTTTCAGACACCATCCAAACAGTGAGGTATGTTGTGTCAGCATCATGTTATGGGGATGTTTTACCTTAACGGGGGACTGGACATCATTGGAGTCAAAGTCCCGCTTTCAATCTAATTGAGAATTTATGGCTCTATACAAAACTTGCAAGAGTTATCCAACTAAACTGGAGTAAATCTACAAAGAAGAATGGACAAAAATCACCCCCATAAAAGTGTGCAAACTGGATAGAGACTTGCTCCAGCAGACTTAAAGCTGTTTTTTGCAGCAAAGTGTGGTTCTACTAAGTACTAGTTCATTTTTAATCAGTTTTACATCTACAGGCAGCTAATGAATTAGGGGGTCATGCCTATTAGGTGCGAGATACGAGTAGCGATTTTCACTTCAAATTCGCATAGCGAATTCATTTTGCTATCCAATTAGCAACTCGCACTGATCAGTCAGACTGAATTCGCAACTTTCCACTCGCACCTCCCTGAGGGTGAGAGATGGAAAGGAAAATCTTTATTTTAAGGTTAAAATGTGGGGACACTGCTGAACCCCTTGGACAGCTCCCCTAATGCCCAAATAGCCATTTGGAAGTTTCTAATTAGCTTAATTAGTCCAATAATTACGTCATTTTTTGAGGTAAAAACAAAAATGCCCTCAAATTACCCCAAAATCAACTTTTTCGTTAGTTTAGGCACCCCAAATTTAATTACAATAAGTTTTTAGTTGAAAAAATAGTTTCTTTTTTTTCCCATTTTTCAAGACGCCCACAAAGTACCCCAAAAATCACCCTTTTTCCTAGTTTTTTTGCATTTTTCATTTAGTTTCAGAGTAAACGAAAAAAGTGTGTTTATCATTTTCTTGCATTTAAAAAAAAAAAAAAAAGCACAAATCAGCCATTTGACACCATTTCAAAACCTACAGTAGCTTCCTAATGGCAACAAACAGCCGTCTATACGGTCCTACTAAAGAAATCCATTTTGGGGGGGTCCAGGATGGTCTCCCCACATTTTCATGCATTTCTCACAAATCTCATTTGGCAGTTAACTCGCACCCCTCTGCTGCGAGTAGTGTGAATAGGCATTTTTAATTGGATTGGAGAATTCTCAGAAGCACGCTTCGCGGCGAAGTGTGCGATTTTAAAGAAACAAAACTCGTTACTTGCAATTCGCACCCAATTGGATCGAGCTCTAAGAGTTAGAAAATTTTAAGTAAGAGGTGACTGGTTCGCAATAAAAATACTGTCTGTAACAATCTGTGTGTCATTTATAATGCCGACAAATCTGTTGACTTTTCAGGGAGTTGAATACTTTTGCAAGTTGCTGTAGAGAGCAGCTGCTAAAAGTTACTTGTGAAAGAATAGCGATTAGCCTTACCAAGATATACCTGGGACGGAAAGACGTAAACCAAGCAGATCACTGTCTGCGATAGGACATGCGAACACTAGATATCCCAAGCGAAAGATACAAGAACACACTGCAAGCTGCTATATAGGAAGCCTATAAATAAACCATAATATTTATTTCTGGCACTAATAGAATGATTAATAAATTAATATAACCGTACAATATGAAAATAGTTATTTCATGGGTGACACTTTATATTATGCAGTTTTACGCTTTGACGTAGTGTTATAGGGATTATTTTATTATGACGTTTAACGTGCAAAAATATATCCAAATTTTGTTTAGCTTTAGAGAGTGGCATAAATCAGCATTTGTTGTGGTTTTTACTTCTATGGATCCTTCGGGTTTGTGGTTCATGGAGACAGCTCGCATTTTTCTGCACATTTTTAGAAGGATCTAGTGACGACCTTAAAAGTTGCACAACAGTTCTAGTCATCGCACAGCATAATACCCACGTAAGTAAAGATTAGAACAATTCTCACATCTGTAGTGTAGGTGCTGAGTAAGCAGTCCTAACCCAATCCCAGGCACTCTGCAGCTAGCGTAGAACCAGTATAGATGACAGTAAGCAGGGGCTCGGGTTACTGGTGTCAGGGAGCTGCTCATGCGGCAGATCAGCATATATGGCTACAAAGGCCACGGATGTGCCTTTCACATGGTTTCTCTTACTGGACTCAGAATAGTCATCTACAAGAGCTCTATTCATATGGTCCCGCAATATTTAATCTCCGTCCCTGGGCAATGTCATCCTAGAGGTCCCAGGCTCCTGGAATTCAGGTCACTACTAAAGAGATTAGGATTTACAGCTCCTTATTTGACCATTTCTCATACTCACCTCAAAGCTTTTAAAGACTTTAAACTCTTATCTTAACCCTTAGCTGGCAAAGTAGAAAAATTATTTCACATACGTGAAGGGCTTATAGGCATCAGTGCAAATTCTTGGTCACCAAAAACAATTCCCTAATCTTTGAAGTAATTTAATGGAACTACCAGTATTACATATATAATAAAAAGTTATGAACTTGGCATAAGGAATAAAGAAAGTCCAAACCTGCAATGAACAAGGGGTGTCCTTCTTTTACATCTACTAGAATAAGTGTTGAAACAGACTGCAATGTCCACTAGCGAACACTCCCGTGGTGATGACTGAGGCAGGTCTCCAGTTTACTCACATGTGCACCAGGCACCTGCTCTCTAAATGGGCCCTGGTGGTTTTGTGTTCTTTAAATACAGAAATGAGATGGCAAGCTCCAATGGGGCAGGGACTGATGTGCCTCAATGAGTGGCTGGCGCAGTGGAGTATGCTAGAACTATACACAAGAGAAATAAGGATTCATTTAAAAATCTATAATGCCCACAAGCAACTCTAGGAAATATGTGCAACAATCACATGTAGGATTTCACCTGAAAGGCAGCAGCATATTAATAATTATAACTCGCATACCCAGTGCCCTTATACTGTATGCAGGCAGACAATAATTGAGGTAACCATACATGGTCTAATGAGGCTTAACTGCCACAGAGGCGTGATCTCTGACAGATTGGCCCATACATGGTGCATGACGCCAAGTCTGAAAAAGTTATCCTTCAGCCCCAGAATTCCATTACTAGAACAGGGGGAGGATTACGTACATGGTCAGCTGAAGTCATTAGCCGACCTGATGGACAGATGATAGACCTTAAGTGGACTTGACTGCCTAATGCTGGTCATACACTATACAAGTATCTGTCTATCACTAATGCTGGGCATACACTATACAATTATATGAGATATCTGTCCAATCTGGCTGGTTGGAATGAAAACCTGGTAATGTATGGGAGCCAATGACAGTCGATCATATGGTTTTAAACGCTGGAAAACGGACAAAAAAACAATTGTTCAAATTGGTTAAATTTCGGCATTTTAACCAATGTCTTAACGACCATGTTGTCTATTTTCCAGTGTTTTCTTGAGCAAATGGTCAACTGTCATTTGCTCCCATACAGGTTTTCATTCCAACCAGCCAGATTGGACAGATAATTGTATAGTGTATGCTCAGCATTACTTATAGGACCATACATGCCACAATTTGTAGTCAATTAGGTCTAATTGGTCTTCAAAGTCACAATGTGTATGGCAGTGGTTCCACACTTGACCCTGAAGACACTGTTAACAGTCCAGGTTTTAAAGGCTATACATGATTGAAAACAAATGGTTAAGTCAAATTGACTGAGTTACAAATTAAATCACCTGTGCTCAAGCATGGACATCCAAGATAACTGGACTGTTAAGATGCCTCGAGAATCATGGGCCGTATTAAATTAGTTTCGCACCCACGATACTTTTTTTGCCAACTTCATGTATTTTAGCCGCGGAAACTTATCGTGCACGCTCCCGCTATTCGCCGTATTCAATTCCAAAGGACGTGAAAAACACGTCCCGGTGAAACTAACAGGCAAAGTGTTGGCAGAATTGGGGAATTCAGCCTGACGCCCCCCTTAAGATGCACTAACATTGGGGATCAATGTAAATGTCCCCGAGTAGCCCTACTGAAGCTATTTGGGGTACTTAAGTGCTGTCAACTGCTCCAAAATAGCGGCTTTGCACAAGTGGTGAAGAACAGCATTAAGCAGTTTTTTTGGGTGAAAATAAGTAGTCCTGTCAAATTTGGGGTACTTGAAAATGGGAGCAAGCATAGTTAAAAATCGCTACAAAAAAAACGCACCTTCAGCAAACACATGCAATAAAAAAAACAAAAAAAAAAAAACACGCCCCCATACTATCAGACCCCATAAAAAAGTCTATTTCGCTAGGTTTTGCGTTTGGACCCCTACTTTGTACTTTTTCACCCCCATTTTCAAAGTGCTTTTTTGGGGGTGTTTTTTTTTGGGGGGGGGTGTTTTTTTGACGCAGTTATCCTTTGGGGGTCTGTCCAAAGGGTGCAGAGTGGTTTCCGCATCCCAAAACCGCAATTCTGCACTTTTTTCCGACGGCTATTCAGAGGCAAAGCTTTTTTTGCCAGGTACATTGTATTGATTTTCTGCACCGGCGAAAAGTCGCAAGAATTGAATACAGCGGAAACTTTCCACATGGCGAATGGATGTCACTCGCTATACTTTACAGCAGATTCTGACTTTTCACCCAGAAGTGAATACGGCCCCAATTTGGGAACCACTGCTGCATTGGCAACTAAAGAAAAAGTATTTTTATTTAGTCATCCAACTGAAACTGAACATACTAATGCAGTTTTCATCAATTATGATCCATTGGTGTATTACAGAAAATAACTTCAAACTGCATATAAGCTAGCCTCTATAATTCTATTTTGGAACAAGTGTGTTCAAGAAAACTAAATCTAATGTTTAAAACTTTTAAAACTAGTTTAGATACAATGTACCTCTGCTTATTACATAGTTGAACATGTATAGATCTGTGAATGAAATGTATGAACATTTAGGGGGGGGGGGAATTCAATTGTTTTATCGCACCACATCTCCTGTCTAAAGTGATGGGAGATCGGGGTGCGATATTAATTTCTTTTTGGGCGCCCATGCATATCGCACCCATATAGATTGGGGTTTAGCTGCCTAAACCAGTCTAAAGTCCTGCTTTGGGCGGCCAAACTCCCGCTTGTGCATCCAAAGTGCACACTTATCACAAACCTTTGCTTGCCTGCTGGAGGGTTGCGAGCAGGAATGTGTGCTCCACGACTGTATTCGCCCGAACAGAGCAACAATTGAAATGCTCCATCATGGGCAAAAATAATTGAATTACCCCTTCAAATATTGATTCTCTTCAGTAGGTTTTATCTTTTAAATAGCAAAAACATTTAAGTTGGTCTAAGCACCAGGACAAAGGAGCTGATTAGTAAAAGTTTGAACATGTGCATAGACCTAGATATACGGATATGAAATTGTATCCTTAAATACGGAATTACTTTAAATATTTCAGTTCTGCCAATACAGATATTAAATTAATTTAAGGATTATTTTGATTAAAGCATTAATGTAATTTCTAAATAAACATGACCTATCCAGGCCAAGCTGCCTTAGACAATTTCAGAGGTCGCTTTCAACAATTCACAAATACAAATGTAAAAGTGCCTCTAATTCTATACACAAACTTATAAAAGGTCAGGACTCTTTCACAACAATATAAAGAGTGATAGGACTGTGATTGGGAAGGTGCAGATGAGGGGAGGGGGAATTTTCCCCTATGCACATCAAAAGCTTGTGTCAAGCTGGCAACACACACAGCAATATGGCAGTAACATCAGCATTTTCTGAAGTTTTGTATAGGTGGAACGAACGCCCAAAAAGATTTGTGCTACAGTTGCATTTACACAAAATTACCAGTAACTTACACATCTACAGACAAATCACAACAATACTGCATGTGAACAGAAGTTATCCAAAATGCCTCCACCAATAGGTGAAACATAAGTTTAAGAGATGGCAGTATTACAGTTACAAGGTTTGCTTGTCCTAATCACTCACATGCAGGGACTTTGAGGGGTTTCCTTCGTTGTGGAGTAGCTGCATAGAATACCAAGAAAATATAAATGTATTTTGTGAAAAGATCAAAAATTCTGCTAAGAACAAAACAATAATCGGGAGAGTGTGATAACTTATTACACTTGTGCCCTTACCACTGTCTCTGGTTCAATATATTCCCATTTATTGCTGACAACGCTGTCAGTGTCCGGACAGCGCGATCACTGGCAATTAGGGTTGCAGTGTATTCAGAGGAGGATAGTGCCCACCTCACCTCACTGTGCTATCATGGGAGAAACTTAATTGTAGTCCCCACTAGACACCACTAACTCACTGGCTGTACAAGTAGATAAAAGGATTTAAGAACAAAGAAGCGCTTTAATACGAGGATGGACAGCCTATGAAGTACTAATGAATAATACACCTGTAAAAAAATTACAATGGTTTTTTTTTAAAGGTATTCACATATAGATAACAGTACTAGCGACAAGCCGGGAAAATAAAAATAGCCTTAAGCCGGTGAGTGGTAAGGCGATAAATCTATTAAGAGAGCAACAGCTTACATATTACGGGGAGCGCATTATTCAAACTCACTGCAAAGGTCACATTTCTGGGAACATTCGTCTCAAAGGACAAAAAAGCATATGGACTATCCAGGTATTTTAGCAGCATAAACGTGTAATTATTAAAATTTCGGTTCCTTAGCCCACTGTCGCTGGTTAGGTTTATTGCTGACAAGGCTTGCAGTGTCCACAGGGTTATGTTGTCGATAGAACAGAAAATGTGTAAAATCGTGCTGGTGTTACACTACAGATGCACGGTCTTTTACTTGGCAATCTCAGGGATGAATTTAGGAGCTAAACTGTCCTTAAATGAAAAAGATGAAAAACAATGGAGATGATGAAAGAAGTATGGCTACACACCTTCACCCTCTACTATGCACAGTTTACATAGCTGTAGGTGAAATACAATATGGATAAGAGAAAAGGAATTCACAACAGTTAGAATGCAGGACAGAACTAGTCTCACTAGTTCTCATTCTTAGCCTTACTAATAGGGACAACCATCTAGCTCGGCTACTCGAAAGACAGGTTTGCCAACAACTGTAATCCACACCTGTCCTAACCAACACATGGGGGGGATTCAATTAATAACAATAGGCCTTCGGAAATAACCGCACTGACTGCGCACATTACCATAATTTCCCATGGAAAATCTTCACTAGCCATCCAGCGCACCTCTATGGCGTGCAATGAAGAATCAGCAAAGACACTGGTCACTTCATGATCTGTCTTCCGACCATTCTGTGGTCATCACAAGAAACTGAATTCTCCCCTATGGGCCGGTTACACAATGTGTCATATGATGGTCTAATACAGCAGTATAATTGCTTCAGAGAAGCTCGTACCTGCCCAGAAACACTGCTGCTGTAGTCAACCTACCAATATCCAAAAAAGTAACCTACAGTGCACCAATGCTTCTCATATTCACATGCCAACCACAGAACCGGCAGTCGGGAACCCCAGCGCCCAGCAAAATGACGCTCTGCCAGACCTTCTGTGAGCCTCACCATGTGTGTAGATGTTGCCCAGCTCATTATGCAGGTAGAAGAGGCTCCGCAAACACTCTGCTCCACTGGCCACAGGTCGGTACCCGGTCAGAACAAACTTATTAAACTGGAGATGTGGGGGGGAGCTGGCCCAGTCCAGCAGCCGTGGGCCACTCAGAAACGCCATGTGTCCCCGGAGGAATCGGCCCGTCCCGGACACTGAATGATATCTTCGGCGACAGATAAGACCGGCTTATCAGAGGAGAATTACGTCAGCAGCTTTCGCTCCACCGGGAAACGTGCTCCGGACCGGGATGTGACATCACAGCGTGCAATCACAGGAAAGGACTTCATTCACTAGCCGTATTCACATCTTCTAATGACCTGCACACCCCGAAACATGGCGACACATAGGAAACGCCAGACCCGGCACGCAATTCCTCCTCATCCATAGCGGCATCAATTTGGGAAGGACGTAATCCGCCGTCATCTGGACCAAGGTGGTGGACACGACGCCACAGCCAAAGCTAGTGCCCGTAAGTCACCAAGGATCCATCACCTTCTGCCCCTTACCCCACAATGGGGCAACAGAGCTCAGTCCTACCTAGCTGTGCACATCTGCCCCTGGCAGGGACCCCCCTCAGTGTCTGGCACATGGAGCTGTCTGCTCTCCCCCGTCAGCTCTCCTCCGGTCAGGCCGGGATCCTGCTGTCATCTATCCCCGGCCCTGCGGCGTCTGCACGATGTCCTCTGTCTCTCCAGCGCCGGACCTGCTTTATAGCCGGGGGAGGGCAAGGCGGATTACCGGACACGTACCGGGCCCCGCCCCCCTCTCCTCGGTCACCGCCTCATCCCCTCCCCGTCACCCGCTCCTCACACTCGGCGACCCTCTCCCGCCTCAGCCGCCTTCCCGCCCACAGCGCGAGCGCCGCCGCTGACCACTCTCCCGCCTACAGCGCGCGCCACTGCCCGCCCAAACCGACACGGGGCCACGCCCACCGGCGCTAATGTCTGTCCAGGAGAAGCAGTCTCATAGCAACCGGAGACCACACCCACGGCTGGGGAGAGATACTGACATCCTATAGGCTGAGGAGCCGGCACCCGACCAACAGCATCATCAGGGTATTAATTCTGACGTCACTCCTCCATCAATACTAGCGGCTGGTGATGTACGGACGGGTCCGTTCTCCTGTCACTCACATTGCCGCATCACTAACACCGCGACACCGGCGCTATCACTACTATATCACTATTACCGGGTCCTGTCACATCACCTCATCCCTAACACCGCGACACCGGCGCTATCACTGCTATATCACTATTACCGGGTCCTGTCACATCACCTCATCCCTAACACCGCGACACCGGCGCTATCACTGCTATATCACTATTACCGGGTCCTGTCACCATCCCTAATACCGCGACACCGGCGCTATCACTGCTATATCACTATTACCGGGTCCTGTCACCATCCCTAACACCGCGACACCGGCGCTATCACTGCTATATCACTATTACCGGGTCCTGTCACCATCCCTAATACCGCGACACCGGCGCTATCACTGCTATATCACTATTACCGGGTCCTGTCACATCACCTCATCCCTAACACCGCAACACCGGCGCTATCACTGCTATATCACTATTACCGGGTCCTGTCACCATCACTAACACCGCGACACCGGCGCTATCACTACTATATCACTATTACCGGGTCCTGTCACATCACCTCATCCCTAACACCGCGACACCGGCGCTATCACTGCTATATCACTATTACCGGGTCCTGTCACATCACCTCATCCCTAACACCGCGACACCGGCGCTATCACTGCTATATCACTATTACCGGGTCCTGTCACATCACCTCATCCCTAACACCGCGACACCGGCGCTATCACTGCTATATCACTATTACCGGGTCCTGTCACCATCCCTAATACCGCGACACCGGCGCTATCACTGCTATATCACTATTACCGGGTCCTGTCACCATCCCTAACACCGCGACACCGGCGCTATCACTGCTATATCACTATTACCGGGTCCTGTCACCATCCCTAATACCGCAACACCGGCGCTATCACTGCTATATCACTATTACCGGGTCCTGTCACATCACCTCATCCCTAACACCGCAACACCGGCGCTATCACTGCTATATCACTATTACCGGGTCCTGTCACCATCACTAACACCGCGACACCGGCGCTATCACTACTATATCACTATTACCGGGTCCTGTCACATCACCTCATCCCTAACACCGCGACACCGGCGCTATCACTGCTATATCACTATTACCGGGTCCTGTCACATCACCTCATCCCTAACACCGCGACACCGGCGCTATCACTGCTATATCACTATTACCGGGTCCTGTCACCATCACTAACACCGCGACACCGGCGCTATCACTACTATATCACTATTACCGGGTCCTGTCACATCACCTCATCCCTAACACCGCGACACCGGCGCTATCACTGCTATATCACTATTACCGGGTCCTGTCACATCACCTCATCCCTAACACCGCGACACCGGCGCTATCACTGCTATATCACTATTACCGGGTCCTGTCACATCACCTCATCCCTAACACCGCGACACCGGCGCTATCACTGCTATATCACTATTACCGGGTCCTGTCACCATCACTAACACCGCGACACCGGCGCTATCACTACTATATCACTATTACCGGGTCCTGTCACCATCACTAACACCGCGACACCGGCGCTATCACTACTATATCACTATTACCGGGTCCTGTCACATCACCTCATCCCTAACACCGCGACACCGGCGCTATCACTGCTATATCACTATTACCGGGTCCTGTCACATCACCTCATCCCTAACACCGCGACACCGGCGCTATCACTGCTATATCACTATTACCGGGTCCTGTCACATCACCTCATCCCTAACACCGCGACACCGGCGCTATCACTGCTATATCACTATTACCGGGTCCTGTCACCATCACTAACACCGCGACACCGGCGCTATCACTACTATATCACTATTACCGGGTCCTGTCACATCACCTCATCCCTAACACCGCGACACCGGCGCTATCACTGCTATATCACTATTACCGGGTCCTGTCACCATCACTAACACCGCGACACCGGCGCTATCACTACTATATCACTATTACCGGGTCCTGTCACATCACCTCATCCCTAACACCGCGACACCGGCGCTATCACTGCTATATCACTATTACCGGGTCCTGTCACATCACCTCATCCCTAACACCGCGACACCGGCGCTATCACTGCTATATCACTATTACCGGGTCCTGTCACATCACCTCATCCCTAACACCGCGACACCGGCGCTATCACTGCTATATCACTATTACCGGGTCCTGTCACCATCCCTAATACCGCGACACCGGCGCTATCACTGCTATATCACTATTACCGGGTCCTGTCACCATCCCTAACACCGCGACACCGGCGCTATCACTGCTATATCACTATTACCGGGTCCTGTCACCATCCCTAATACCGCGACACCGGCGCTATCACTGCTATATCACTATTACCGGGTCCTGTCACATCACCTCATCCCTAACACCGCAACACCGGCGCTATCACTGCTATATCACTATTACCGGGTCCTGTCACCATCACTAACACCGCGACACCGGCGCTATCACTACTATATCACTATTACCGGGTCCTGTCACATCACCTCATCCCTAACACCGCGACACCGGCGCTATCACTGCTATATCACTATTACCGGGTCCTGTCACATCACCTCATCCCTAACACCGCGACACCGGCGCTATCACTGCTATATCACTATTACCGGGTCCTGTCACCATCACTAACACCGCGACACCGGCGCTATCACTACTATATCACTATTACCGGGTCCTGTCACCATCACTAACACCGCGACACCGGCGCTATCACTACTATATCACTATTACCGGGTCCTGTCACCATCCCTAATACCGCGACACCGGCGCTATCACTACTATATCACTATTACCTGGTCCTGTCACATCACCTCATCCCTAACACCGCGACACCGGCGCTATCACTGCTATATCACTATTACCGGGTCCTGTCACCATCACTAACACCGCGACACCGGCGCTATCACTACTATATCACTATTACCGGGTCCTGTCACATCACCTCATCCCTAACACCGCGACACCGGCGCTATCACTGCTATATCACTATTACCGGGTCCTGTCACATCACCTCATCCCTAACACCGCGACACCGGCGCTATCACTGCTATATCACTATTACCGGGTCCTGTCACCATCCCTAATACCGCGACACCGGCGCTATCACTGCTATATCACTATTACCGGGTCCTGTCACATCACCTCATCCCTAACACCGCGACACCGGCGCTATCACTGCTATATCACTATTACCGGGTCCTGTCACCATCACTAACACCGCGACACCGGCGCTATCACTACTATATCACTATTACCGGGTCCTGTCACCATCACTAACACCGCGACACCGGCGCTATCACTACTATATCACTATTACCGGGTCCTGTCACATCACCTCATCCCTAACACCGCGACACCGGCGCTATCACTGCTATATCACTATTACCGGGTCCTGTCACATCACCTCATCCCTAACACCGCGACACCGGCGCTATCACTGCTATATCACTATTACCGGGTCCTGTCACATCACCTCATCCCTAACACCGCGACACCGGCGCTATCACTGCTATATCACTATTACCGGGTCCTGTCACCATCACTAACACCGCGACACCGGCGCTATCACTACTATATCACTATTACCGGGTCCTGTCACATCACCTCATCCCTAACACCGCGACACCGGCGCTATCACTGCTATATCACTATTACCGGGTCCTGTCACATCACCTCATCCCTAACACCGCGACACCGGCGCTATCACTGCTATATCACTATTACCGGGTCCTGTCACCATCCCTAATACCGCGACACCGGCGCTATCACTGCTATATCACTATTACCGGGTCCTGTCACCATCCCTAACACCGCGACACCGGCGCTATCACTGCTATATCACTATTACCGGGTCCTGTCACCATCCCTAATACCGCGACACCGGCGCTATCACTGCTATATCACTATTACCGGGTCCTGTCACATCACCTCATCCCTAACACCGCAACACCGGCGCTATCACTGCTATATCACTATTACCGGGTCCTGTCACCATCACTAACACCGCGACACCGGCGCTATCACTACTATATCACTATTACCGGGTCCTGTCACCATCCCTAACACCGCGACACCGGCGCTATCACTACTATATCACTATTACCGGGTCCTGTCACCATCCCTAATACCGCGACACCGGCGCTATCACTGCTATATTACTATTACCGGGTCCTGTCACCATCCCTAATACCGCGACACCGGCGCTATCACTGCTATATCACTATTACCGGGTCCTGTCACCATCCCTAATACCGCGACACCGGCGCTATCACTGCTATATCACTATTACCGGGTCCTGTCACCATCCCTAATACCGCGACACCGGCGCTATCACTGCTATATCACTATTACCGGGTCCTGTCACCATCCCTAACACCGCGACACCGGCGCTATCACTGCTATATCACTATTACCGGGTCCTGTCACCATCCCTAATACCGCGACACCGGCGCTATCACTGCTATATCACTATTACCGGGTCCTGTCACATCACCTCATCCCTAACACCGCAACACCGGCGCTATCACTGCTATATCACTATTACCGGGTCCTGTCACCATCACTAACACCGCGACACCGGCGCTATCACTACTATATCACTATTACCGGGTCCTGTCACCATCCCTAACACCGCGACACCGGCGCTATCACTACTATATCACTATTACCGGGTCCTGTCACATCACCTCATCCCTAACACCGCGACACCGGCGCTATCACTGCTATATCACTATTACCGGGTCCTGTCACATCACCTCATCCCTAACACCGCGACACCGGCGCTATCACTGCTATATCACTATTACCGGGTCCTGTCACATCACCTCATCCCTAACACCGCGACACCGGCAATATCACTGCTATATCACTATTACCGGGTCCTGTCACCATCCCTAATACCGCGACACCGGCGCTATCACTGCTATATCACTATTACCGGGTCCTGTCACCATCCCTAACACCGCGACACCGGCGCTATCACTGCTATATCACTATTACCGGGTCCTGTCACCATCCCTAATACCGCGACACCGGCGCTATCACTACTATATCACTATTACCGGGTCCTGTCACCATCCCTAATACCGCGACACCGGCGCTATCACTACTATATCACTATTACCGGGTCCTGTCACATCACCTCATCCCTAACACCGCGACACCGGCGCTATCACTGCTATATCACTATTACCGGGTCCTGTCACATCACCTCATCCCTAACACCGCGACACCGGCGCTATCACTGCTATATCACTATTACCGGGTCCTGTCACCATCACTAACACCGCGACACCGGCGCTATCACTACTATATCACTATTACCGGGTCCTGTCACATCACCTCATCCCTAACACCGCGACACCGGCGCTATCACTGCTATATCACTATTACCGGGTCCTGTCACATCACCTCATCCCTAACACCGCGACACCGGCGCTATCACTGCTATATCACTATTACCGGGTCCTGTCACATCACCTCATCCCTAACACCGCGACACCGGCGCTATCACTGCTATATCACTATTACCGGGTCCTGTCACCATCCCTAATACCGCGACACCGGCGCTATCACTGCTATATCACTATTACCGGGTCCTGTCACCATCCCTAACACCGCGACACCGGCGCTATCACTGCTATATCACTATTACCGGGTCCTGTCACCATCCCTAATACCGCGACACCGGCGCTATCACTGCTATATCACTATTACCGGGTCCTGTCACATCACCTCATCCCTAACACCGCAACACCGGCGCTATCACTGCTATATCACTATTACCGGGTCCTGTCACCATCACTAACACCGCGACACCGGCGCTATCACTACTATATCACTATTACCGGGTCCTGTCACCATCCCTAACACTGCGACACCGGCGCTATCACTACTATATCACTATTACCGGGTCCTGTCACATCACCTCATCCCTAACACCGCGACACCGGCGCTATCACTGCTATATCACTATTACCGGGTCCTGTCACATCACCTCATCCCTAACACCGCGACACCGGCGCTATCACTGCTATATCACTATTACCGGGTCCTGTCACATCACCTCATCCCTAACACCGCGACACCGGCGCTATCACTGCTATATCACTATTACCGGGTCCTGTCACCATCCCTAATACCGCGACACCGGCGCTATCACTACTATATCACTATTACCGGGTCCTGTCACATCACCTCATCCCTAACACCGCGACACCGGCGCTATCACTGCTATATCACTATTACCGGGTCCTGTCACCATCCCTAATACCGCGACACCGGCGCTATCACTGCTATATCACTATTACCGGGTCCTGTCACCATCCCTAACACCGCGACACCGGCGCTATCACTGCTATATCACTATTACCGGGTCCTGTCACCATCCCTAATACCGCGACACCGGCGCTATCACTGCTATATCACTATTACCGGGTCCTGTCACCATCCCTAATACCGCAACACCGGCGCTATCACTGCTATATCACTATTACCGGGTCCTGTCACCATCACTAACACCGCGACACCGGCGCTATCACTACTATATCACTATTACCGGGTCCTGTCACATCACCTCATCCCTAACACCGCGACACCGGCGCTATCACTGCTATATCACTATTACCGGGTCCTGTCACATCACCTCATCCCTAACACCGCGACACCGGCGCTATCACTGCTATATCACTATTACCGGGTCCTGTCACATCACCTCATCCCTAACACCGCGACACCGGCGCTATCACTGCTATATCACTATTACCGGGTCCTGTCACCATCCCTAATACCGCGACACCGGCGCTATCACTGCTATATCACTATTACCGGGTCCTGTCACCATCCCTAACACCGCGACACCGGCGCTATCACTGCTATATCACTATTACCGGGTCCTGTCACCATCCCTAATACCGCAACACCGGCGCTATCACTGCTATATCACTATTACCGGGTCCTGTCACATCACCTCATCCCTAACACCGCAACACCGGCGCTATCACTGCTATATCACTATTACCGGGTCCTGTCACCATCACTAACACCGCGACACCGGCGCTATCACTACTATATCACTATTACCGGGTCCTGTCACATCACCTCATCCCTAACACCGCGACACCGGCGCTATCACTGCTATATCACTATTACCGGGTCCTGTCACATCACCTCATCCCTAACACCGCGACACCGGCGCTATCACTGCTATATCACTATTACCGGGTCCTGTCACCATCACTAACACCGCGACACCGGCGCTATCACTACTATATCACTATTACCGGGTCCTGTCACATCACCTCATCCCTAACACCGCGACACCGGCGCTATCACTGCTATATCACTATTACCGGGTCCTGTCACATCACCTCATCCCTAACACCGCGACACCGGCGCTATCACTGCTATATCACTATTACCGGGTCCTGTCACATCACCTCATCCCTAACACCGCGACACCGGCGCTATCACTGCTATATCACTATTACCGGGTCCTGTCACCATCACTAACACCGCGACACCGGCGCTATCACTACTATATCACTATTACCGGGTCCTGTCACCATCACTAACACCGCGACACCGGCGCTATCACTACTATATCACTATTACCGGGTCCTGTCACATCACCTCATCCCTAACACCGCGACACCGGCGCTATCACTGCTATATCACTATTACCGGGTCCTGTCACATCACCTCATCCCTAACACCGCGACACCGGCGCTATCACTGCTATATCACTATTACCGGGTCCTGTCACATCACCTCATCCCTAACACCGCAACACCGGCGCTATCACTGCTATATCACTATTACCGGGTCCTGTCACCATCACTAACACCGCGACACCGGCGCTATCACTACTATATCACTATTACCGGGTCCTGTCACATCACCTCATCCCTAACACCGCGACACCGGCGCTATCACTGCTATATCACTATTACCGGGTCCTGTCACCATCACTAACACCGCGACACCGGCGCTATCACTACTATATCACTATTACCGGGTCCTGTCACATCACCTCATCCCTAACACCGCGACACCGGCGCTATCACTGCTATATCACTATTACCGGGTCCTGTCACATCACCTCATCCCTAACACCGCGACACCGGCGCTATCACTGCTATATCACTATTACCGGGTCCTGTCACATCACCTCATCCCTAACACCGCGACACCGGCGCTATCACTGCTATATCACTATTACCGGGTCCTGTCACCATCCCTAATACCGCGACACCGGCGCTATCACTGCTATATCACTATTACCGGGTCCTGTCACCATCCCTAACACCGCGACACCGGCGCTATCACTGCTATATCACTATTACCGGGTCCTGTCACCATCCCTAATACCGCGACACCGGCGCTATCACTGCTATATCACTATTACCGGGTCCTGTCACATCACCTCATCCCTAACACCGCAACACCGGCGCTATCACTGCTATATCACTATTACCGGGTCCTGTCACCATCACTAACACCGCGACACCGGCGCTATCACTACTATATCACTATTACCGGGTCCTGTCACATCACCTCATCCCTAACACCGCGACACCGGCGCTATCACTGCTATATCACTATTACCGGGTCCTGTCACATCACCTCATCCCTAACACCGCGACACCGGCGCTATCACTGCTATATCACTATTACCGGGTCCTGTCACCATCACTAACACCGCGACACCGGCGCTATCACTACTATATCACTATTACCGGGTCCTGTCACCATCACTAACACCGCGACACCGGCGCTATCACTACTATATCACTATTACCGGGTCCTGTCACCATCCCTAATACCGCGACACCGGCGCTATCACTACTATATCACTATTACCGGGTCCTGTCACATCACCTCATCCCTAACACCGCGACACCGGCGCTATCACTGCTATATCACTATTACCGGGTCCTGTCACCATCACTAACACCGCGACACCGGCGCTATCACTACTATATCACTATTACCGGGTCCTGTCACATCACCTCATCCCTAACACCGCGACACCGGCGCTATCACTGCTATATCACTATTACCGGGTCCTGTCACATCACCTCATCCCTAACACCGCGACACCGGCGCTATCACTGCTTTATCACTATTACCGGGTCCTGTCACATCACCTCATCCCTAACACCGCGACACCGGCGCTATCACTGCTATATCACTATTACCGGGTCCTGTCACCATCACTAACACCGCGACACCGGCGCTATCACTACTATATCACTATTACCGGGTCCTGTCACCATCCCTAACACCGCGACACCGGCGCTATCACTACTATATCACTATTACCGGGTCCTGTCACCATCCCTAATACCGCGACACCGGCGCTATCACTGCTATATTACTATTACCGGGTCCTGTCACCATCCCTAATACCGCGACACCGGCGCTATCACTGCTATATCACTATTACCGGGTCCTGTCACCATCCCTAATACCGCGACACCGGCGCTATCACTGCTATATCACTATTACCGGGTCCTGTCACCATCCCTAATACCGCGACACCGGCGCTATCACTGCTATATCACTATTACCGGGTCCTGTCACCATCCCTAACACCGCGACACCGGCGCTATCACTGCTATATCACTATTACCGGGTCCTGTCACCATCCCTAATACCGCGACACCGGCGCTATCACTGCTATATCACTATTACCGGGTCCTGTCACATCACCTCATCCCTAACACCGGCGCTATCACTGCTATATCACTATTACCGGGTCCTGTCACCATCACTAACACCGCGACACCGGCGCTATCACTACTATATCACTATTACCGGGTCCTGTCACCATCCCTAACACCGCGACACCGGCGCTATCACTACTATATCACTATTACCGGGTCCTGTCACATCACCTCATCCCTAACACCGCGACACCGGCGCTATCACTGCTATATCACTATTACCGGGTCCTGTCACATCACCTCATCCCTAACACCGCGACACCGGCGCTATCACTGCTATATCACTATTACCGGGTCCTGTCACATCACCTCATCCCTAACACCGCGACACCGGCGCTATCACTGCTATATCACTATTACCGGGTCCTGTCACCATCCCTAATACCGCGACACCGGCGCTATCACTGCTATATCACTATTACCGGGTCCTGTCACCATCCCTAACACCGCGACACCGGCGCTATCACTGCTATATCACTATTACCGGGTCCTGTCACCATCCCTAATACCGCGACACCGGCGCTATCACTACTATATCACTATTACCGGGTCCTGTCACCATCCCTAATACCGCGACACCGGCGCTATCACTACTATATCACTATTACCGGGTCCTGTCACATCACCTCATCCCTAACACCGCGACACCGGCGCTATCACTGCTATATCACTATTACCGGGTCCTGTCACATCACCTCATCCCTAACACCGCGACACCGGCGCTATCACTGCTATATCACTATTACCGGGTCCTGTCACCATCACTAACACCGCGACACCGGCGCTATCACTACTATATCACTATTACCGGGTCCTGTCACATCACCTCATCCCTAACACCGCGACACCGGCGCTATCACTGCTATATCACTATTACCGGGTCCTGTCACATCACCTCATCCCTAACACCGCGACACCGGCGCTATCACTGCTATATCACTATTACCGGGTCCTGTCACATCACCTCATCCCTAACACCGCGACACCGGCGCTATCACTGCTATATCACTATTACCGGGTCCTGTCACCATCCCTAATACCGCGACACCGGCGCTATCACTGCTATATCACTATTACCGGGTCCTGTCACCATCCCTAACACCGCGACACCGGCGCTATCACTGCTATATCACTATTACCGGGTCCTGTCACCATCCCTAATACCGCGACACCGGCGCTATCACTGCTATATCACTATTACCGGGTCCTGTCACATCACCTCATCCCTAACACCGCAACACCGGCGCTATCACTGCTATATCACTATTACCGGGTCCTGTCACCATCACTAACACCGCGACACCGGCGCTATCACTACTATATCACTATTACCGGGTCCTGTCACCATCCCTAACACTGCGACACCGGCGCTATCACTACTATATCACTATTACCGGGTCCTGTCACATCACCTCATCCCTAACACCGCGACACCGGCGCTATCACTGCTATATCACTATTACCGGGTCCTGTCACATCACCTCATCCCTAACACCGCGACACCGGCGCTATCACTGCTATATCACTATTACCGGGTCCTGTCACATCACCTCATCCCTAACAACGCGACACCGGCGCTATCACTGCTATATCACTATTACCGGGTCCTGTCACCATCCCTAATACCGCGACACCGGCGCTATCACTGCTATATCACTATTACCGGGTCCTGTCACCATCCCTAACACCGCGACACCGGCGCTATCACTGCTATATCACTATTACCGGGTCCTGTCACCATCCCTAATACCGCGACACCGGCGCTATCACTGCTATATCACTATTACCGGGTCCTGTCACATCACCTCATCCCTAACACCGCGACACCGGCGCTATCACTGCTATATCACTATTACCGGGTCCTGTCACCATCACTAACACCGCGACACCGGCGCTATCACTACTATATCACTATTACCGGGTCCTGTCACATCACCTCATCCCTAACACCGCGACACCGGCGCTATCACTGCTATATCACTATTACCGGGTCCTGTCACATCACCTCATCCCTAACACCGCGACACCGGCGCTATCACTGCTATATCACTATTACCGGGTCCTGTCACATCACCTCATCCCTAACACCGCGACACCGGCGCTATCACTGCTATATCACTATTACCGGGTCCTGTCACCATCCCTAATACCGCGACACCGGCGCTATCACTGCTATATCACTATTACCGGGTCCTGTCACCATCCCTAACACCGCGACACCGGCGCTATCACTGCTATATCACTATTACCGGGTCCTGTCACCATCCCTAATACCGCGACACCGGCGCTATCACTGCTATATCACTATTACCGGGTCCTGTCACATCACCTCATCCCTAACACCGCAACACCGGCGCTATCACTGCTATATCACTATTACCGGGTCCTGTCACCATCACTAACACCGCGACACCGGCGCTATCACTACTATATCACTATTACCGGGTCCTGTCACCATCCCTAACACCGCGACACCGGCGCTATCACTACTATATCACTATTACCGGGTCCTGTCACATCACCTCATCCCTAACACCGCGACACCGGCGCTATCACTGCTATATCACTATTACCGGGTCCTGTCACATCACCTCATCCCTAACACCGCGACACCGGCGCTATCACTGCTATATCACTATTACCGGGTCCTGTCACATCACCTCATCCCTAACACCGCGACACCGGCGCTATCACTGCTATATCACTATTACCGGGTCCTGTCACCATCCCTAATACCGCGACACCGGCGCTATCACTGCTATATCACTATTACCGGGTCCTGTCACCATCCCTAACACCGCGACACCGGCGCTATCACTGCTATATCACTATTACCGGGTCCTGTCACCATCCCTAATACCGCGACACCGGCGCTATCACTGCTATATCACTATTACCGGGTCCTGTCACATCACCTCATCCCTAACACCGCGACACCGGCGCTATCACTGCTATATCACTATTACCGGGTCCTGTCACCATCACTAACACCGCGACACCGGCGCTATCACTACTATATCACTATTACCGGGTCCTGTCACCATCCCTAATACCGCGACACCGGCGCTATCACTGCTATATCACTATTACCGGGTCCTGTCACATCACCTCATCCCTAACACCGCGACACCGGCGCTATCACTGCTATATCACTATTACCGGGTCCTGTCACCATCACTAACACCGCGACACCGGCGCTATCACTACTATATCACTATTACCGGGTCCTGTCACATCACCTCATCCCTAACACCGCGACACCGGCGCTATCACTGCTATATCACTATTACCGGGTCCTGTCACCATCCCTAATACCGCGACACCGGCGCTATCACTGCTATATCACTATTACCGGGTCCTGTCACATCACCTCATCCCTAACACCGCGACACCGGCGCTATCACTGCTATATCACTATTACCGGGTCCTGTCACCATCACTAACACCGCGACACCGGCGCTATCACTACTATATCACTATTACCGGGTCCTGTCACCATCCCTAATACCGCGACACCGGCGCTATCACTGCTATATCACTATTACCGGGTCCTGTCACATCACCTCATCCCTAACACCGCGACACCGGCGCTATCACTGCTATATCACTATTACCGGGTCCTGTCACCATCACTAACACCGCGACACCGGCGCTATCACTACTATATCACTATTACCGGGTCCTGTCACATCACCTCATCCCTAACACCGCGACACCGGCGCTATCACTGCTATATCACTATTACCGGGTCCTGTCACCATCACTAACACCGCGACACCGGCGCTATCACTGCTATATCACTATTACCGGGTCCTGTCACCATCACTAACACCGCGACACCGGCGCTATCACTACTATATCACTATTACCGGGTCCTGTCACATCACCTCATCCCTAACACCGCGACACCGGCGCTATCACTGCTATATCACTATTACCGGGTCCTGTCACCATCCCTAATACCGCGACACCGGCGCTATCACTGCTATATCACTATTACCGGGTCCTGTCACATCACCTCATCCCTAACACCGCGACACCGGCGCTATCACTACTATATCACTATTAGCGGGTCCTGTCACATCACCTCATCCCTAACACCGCGACACCGGCGCTATCACTGCTATATCACTATTACCGGGTCCTGTCACCATCCCTAATACCGCGACAGCGGCGCTATCACTGCTATATCACTATTACCGGGTCCTGTCACATCACCTCATCCCTAACACCGCGACACCGGCGCTATCACTGCTATATCACTATTACCGGGTCCTGTCACATCACCTCATCCCTAACACCGCGACACCGGCGCTATCACTGCTATATCACTATTACCGGGTCCTGTCACCATCCCTAATACCGCGACACCGGCGCTATCACTGCTATATCACTATTACCGGGTCCTGTCACCATCCCTAATACCGCGACACCGGCGCTATCACTGCTATATCACTATTACCGGGTCCTGTCACCATCCCTAATACCGCGACACCGGCGCTATCACTGCTATATCACTATTACCGGGTCCTGTCACCATCCCTAATACCGCGACACCGGCGCTATCACTGCTATATCACTATTACCGGATCCTGTCACCATCCCTAATACCGCGACACCGGCGCTATCACTGCTATATCACTATTACCGGGTCCTGTCACCATCCCTAACACCGCGACACCGGCGCTATCACTGCTATATCACTATTACCGGGTCCTGTCACCATCCCTAATACCGCGACACCGGCGCTATCACTGCTATATCACTATTACCGGGTCCTGTCACCATCCCTAATACCGCGACACCGGCGCTATCACTGCTATATCACTATTACCGGGTCCTGTCACCATCCCTAATACCGCGACACCGGCGCTATCACTGCTATATCACTATTACCGGGTCCTGTCACTCACATTGCCGCATCACTAACACCGCGACACCGGCGCTATCACTGCTATATCACTATTACCGGGTCCTGTCACCATCCCTAATACCGCAACACCGGCGCTATCACTGCTATATCACTATTACCGGGTCCTGTCACCATCCCTAATACCGCGAGACCGGCGCTATCATTGCTATATCACTATTACCGGGTCCTGTCACCATCCCTAATACCGCGACACCGGCGCTATCACTGCTATATCACTATTACCGGGTCCTGTCACCATCCCTAATACCGCGACACCGGCGCTATCACTGCTATATCACTATTACCGGGTCCTGTCACATCACCCCACCACTATTACCGCGACACCGGCGCTATCACTGCTATATCACTATTACCGGGTCCTGTCACCATCCCTAATACCGCGACACCGGCGCTATCACTGATATATCACTATTACCGGGTCCTGTCACATCACCCCATCACTATTACCGCGACACCGGTGCTATCACTTGTATATCACTATTACCGGGTCCTGTCACTCACATTGCCGCATCACTATTACCGCGACACCGGCGCTATCACTGCTATATCACTATTACCGGGTCCTGTCACATCACCTCATCCCTAACACCGCGACACCGGCGCTATCACTGCTATATCACTATTACCGGGTCCTGTCATCATCACTAACACCGCGACACCGGCGCTATCACTACTATATCACTATTACCGGGTCCTGTCACATCACCTCATCCCTAACACCGCGACACCGGCGCTATCACTGCTATATCACTATTACCGGGTCCTGTCACCATCACTAACACCGCGACACCGGCGCTATCACTGCTATATCACTATTACCGGGTCCTGTCACCATCACTAACACCGCGACACCGGCGCTATCACTACTATATCACTATTACCGGGTCCTGTCACATCACCTCATCCCTAACACCGCGACACCGGCGCTATCACTGCTATATCACTATTACCGGGTCCTGTCACCATCCCTAATACCGCGACACCGGCGCTATCACTGCTATATCACTATTACCGGGTCCTGTCACATCACCTCATCCCTAACACCGCGACACCGGCGCTATCACTACTATATCACTATTACCGGGTCCTGTCACATCACCTCATCCCTAACACCGCGACACCGGCGCTATCACTGCTATATCACTATTACCGGGTCCTGTCACCATCCCTAATACCGCGACACCGGCGCTATCACTGCTATATCACTATTACCGGGTCCTGTCACATCACCTCATCCCTAACACCGCGACACCGGCGCTATCACTGCTATATCACTATTACCGGGTCCTGTCACATCACCTCATCCCTAACACCGCGACACCGGCGCTATCACTGCTATATCACTATTACCGGGTCCTGTCACCATCCCTAATACCGCGACACCGGCGCTATCACTGCTATATCACTATTACCGGGTCCTGTCACCATCCCTAATACCGCGACACCGGCGCTATCACTGCTATATCACTATTACCGGGTCCTGTCACCATCCCTAATACCGCGACACCGGCGCTATCACTGCTATATCACTATTACCGGGTCCTGTCACCATCCCTAATACCGCGACACCGGCGCTATCACTGCTATATCACTATTACCGGGTCCTGTCACCATCCCTAATACCGCGACACCGGCGCTATCACTGCTATATCACTATTACCGGGTCCTGTCACCATCCCTAACACCGCGACACCGGCGCTATCACTGCTATATCACTATTACCGGGTCCTGTCACCATCCCTAATACCGCGACACCGGCGCTATCACTGCTATATCACTATTACCGGGTCCTGTCACCATCCCTAATACCGCGACACCGGCGCTATCACTGCTATATCACTATTACCGGGTCCTGTCACCATCCCTAATACCGCGACACCGGCGCTATCACTGCTATATCACTATTACCGGGTCCTGTCACTCACATTGCCGCATCACTAACACCGCGACACCGGCGCTATCACTGCTATATCACTATTACCGGGTCCTGTCACCATCCCTAATACCGCAACACCGGCGCTATCACTGCTATATCACTATTACCGGGTCCTGTCACCATCCCTAATACCGCGACACCGGCGCTATCACTGCTATATCACTATTACCGGGTCCTGTCACCATCCCTAATACCGCGACACCGGCGCTATCACTGCTATATCACTATTACCGGGTCCTGTCACCATCCCTAATACCGCGACACCAGCGCTATCACTGCTATATCACTATTACCGGGTCCTGTCACATCACCCCACCACTATTACCGCGACACCGGCGCTATCACTGCTATATCACTATTACCGGGTCCTGTCACCATCCCTAATACCGCGACACCGGCGCTATCACTGCTATATCACTGATATATCACTATTACCGGGTCCTGTCACATCACCCCATCACTATTACCGCGACACCGGTGCTATCACTTGTATATCACTATTACCCGGTCCTGTCACTCACATTGCCGCATCACTATTACCGCGACACCGGCGCTATCACTGCTATATCACTATTACCGGGTCCTGTCACATCACCTCATCCCTAATACCGTCACACCGGCGCTATCACTGCTATATCACTATTACCGGGTCCTGTCACATCACCTCATCCCTAATACCGTCACATCGGCGATATCACTGATATATCACTATTACCGGGTCCTGTCACCATCTCCTCATCACTATTACCGCGACACCGGCGCTATCACTGCTATATAACTATTACCGGATCCTGTCACATCACTAATACCGCAACACCGGCGCTATCACTGTTATATCACTATTACCGGGTCCTGTCACTCACATTGCCGCATCACTAATACTGCGACTCCGGCGCTATCACTGCTATATCACTATTACAGGATCCTGTCACTCACATTGCCGCATCACTAATACTGCGACACCGGCGCTATCACTGTTATATCACTATTACAGGATCCTGTCACATCACTAATACCGCGACACCGGCGCGATCACTGATATATCACTATTACCAGGTCCTGTCACATCACCTCATCCCTAATACCGTGACACTGGCGCTATCACTGATATATCGCTATTACCGGGTCCTGTCACATCACCTCATCCCTAATACCGCGACTCTGGCGCTATCACTGCTATATCACTATTACAGGATCCTGTCACATTACCTCATCCCTAATACAGCGACACCGGCGCTATCACTGATATATCACTATTACCGGGTTCTGTCACTCACATTGCCGCATCACTAATACTGCGACTCCGGCGCTATCACTGCTATATCACTATTACAGGATCCTGTCACATTACCTCATCCCTAATACTGCGACACCGGCGCTATCACTGATATATCACTATTACCGGGTCCTGTCACATCACTAATACCGCGACACCGGCGCTATCACTGATATATCACTATTACCGGGTCCTGTCACATCACTAATACCGCGACACCGGCGCTATCACTGATATATCACTATTACCGGGTCCTGTCACATCACTAATACCGCGACAACGGCGCTATCACTGATATATCACTATTACCGGGCCCTGTCACATTACTAACACCGCGACACCGGCGCTATCACTGCTATATCACTGTTACCGGGTCCTGTCACATCACTAATACCATGACACCGGCGCTATCACTGATATATCACTAATACCGCGTCCTGTCACATTTCCGCATCACTAATACCGCGACACCGGCGCTATCACTGATATATCACTATTATCGGGTTTTGTCACCATCACCTCATCTCTATTACAGCGATACCGGCGCTATCACTGATATATCACTATTACCGGGTCTTGTCACTCACATTGCCACATCACCTAATACCGCGACACCAGCGCTATCACTGATATATCACTATTACCGGATCCTGTCACATCACCTCATCACTAATACCGTGACACCGGCGCTATCACTGATATATCACTATTACCGGATCCTGTCACATCACCTCATCACTAATACCGTGACACCGGCGCTATCACTGATATATCACTATTACCGGATCCTGTCACATCACCTCATCACTAATACCGCGGCACCAGCGCTATCACCGATATATGACTATTACCTGGTCCTGTCACTCACATTGCCGCATCACTAATACCACGACACCGGCGCTTTCACTGATATATCACTATTACCTGGTCCTGTCACCATCACCTCATCACTAATACCGCGACACCGGCGCTATCACTGATATATCACTAATGCCGGGTCCTGTCACATCACTAATACCGCGACACCGGCGCTATCACTGATATATCACTATTACCGGGTCCTGTCACCATCTCATCCCTAATGCCAGTGCACCGGCGCTGTCATTGATATATCACCATTACCGGGTCCTATCACCTCATCACTAATACCGCGACCTCGGCGCTATCACTGATATATCACTATTACCGGGTTCTGTCACATCACCTTATCCCTAATACCGCGACACCAGCACTATCACTGATATATCACTATTACCGGGTCCTGTTACCATCACCTCATCACTAATTCTGCGACACCGGCGCTACCATCATGAATACCAGTACACTACTAACCCATCACTATGATATCACTATTACCGGGGAGTTTCTGAGGAGTCCTGTCACCATCACCTCTTTACTGAAACAATCACACTAAGATACCTGTCACCAGTTCAATGTCACGAATATATTAACACTGACACTATTACATCACTAATATCTTATTACCAGCTACCTGCCCCGGCTTTGCACAAGAGCAGTTTTGAATTTGCGACGATAGTCTTTTTTAACTGAGGTTGCCTAGTAGACGTCATTAGTAATTTTTCTTCCTGATGTAAACACGAAAAAATTGGTGTTGACACGCAAATGGGCCATGTAAAGTTGTCCATCAGCAAAACAGTCTCCACTCAGCCAAAGTAGACTCTTTCCGGGAATGGACGCGTTGAAATTAAAGAATCGTTTTTCACATAAATGAAATAGGAACAGTAAAAAAAGGGAAAAACTGAAATTTTGTATCGGTAAACAGGGCTTACATCAGTTTTTAAGAAGAAACAAAATAATATGTATCAATCTTTACATGGTATAAAATAAAGTCCATCGTTGTGATATACTTTAAAACTGTTAAGCCAAAAAAGCAATCGGCCATCCGTGTTTTCATGGACTTGTGAGCTGATTCAGACCCGCTCGCTAGTATGCGTTCGCTTGTAGCTGGTCGATTGTCACTTTCTGCACATGTGTACGCACCGCAATGCACATGCACGAACCACTGAGAGAGAACGGGAAGCGTTCGCTCGCCCAGCATAGACAGCCCAGCTGAATGAGTGACCAGTCAAGCCGTTTGTGGGTGGTGACGGGCAGGCCACTAGAAACGGGGGAGTGGAGGTGCGAACGCAGGCGTGCTTGAGTGTCTCAATGCCGATTCAAAGGCGTGTATAATTAACAGGCAGCGTCACAGTACACGTCACCTGGTGATCGCAGTGCTTGTGGCAGGGTATAGTCAACCTCAAGCGCTGCGTTTGCATTCGATGGTGCTCGATGTACCAATGGTTTTATGCACTTCCAGGAGATGACGTGCGCAAGTGGGCGTCTTATGAATGGCTGGTGGGCATCTGCATACACAAAGTGATCGCACGCCAAGACATAGTGGGTGTGCGAATGCCTTGACGTGCGATTGTCTGCCTTGCTGAGCGTGCGCAGGATTTGCATACGCTGGGTGCAAGCGAGCGGGTCTGAATGAGCTCCTTGCTTCACTAAAATAGTCACTGCTCGGCTCCCTTTTGTCATCCATTAATGTTTCATACACCTAAACCTTGCTTGACAGTTGTTAACTGCATCAAAATCCATCCAGTGGTTCTCGAGATTATAAATGGCAAAATAGAATATAAAATCTGCGCACCCAGTAACAAAAATGCTGATCAGTAAAAAATGTGGTCCCCACCACATATAAAGATATCAACACAATAATAACAAACCAAGCGCAAATTCTTTAGGGTACAAGTCTTTATCAGATTCTGTGGATCTGGAATCTTCGTGGCTCAATATCCACTTTTTAATGTCGTTCTTCCTCAATTTTATTCCTCAAACAAGAAGAGAGAAACAGACCATGTGATAGATGTGAGTAGATATAAAAAAAATTGCAATATCTCCACTTACATCTAAGTTTCTGATGTCCGTCCTCCCTCAATTTATCTTCAGAATTTGGTCTCTGTCCACAAATAGACCCTCTCCAATAAGCACAAGTATCCTCAAAAGCAATTTTAAAAGAAATATTCTTAATGATTTATTTACACATAACAGACACAGACAAATGCCTACGTACCGAATGGGGCCTTATGACCAAGGCAGGGAAAAAATCATATAACCAATGTTCCTATAATCTGCATAAGGAGCACTTTGTATACAAGATCCCACTGTCTCTGTATAAGGTTCCCACAAACGGCCTAAGGCCCTCATTCAGAGCCGCTTGTTAGCAGTACGCTCGTTCCCCGAACGAGCGAGAAAATGTTAATTCCTGTGCTCGCTCGAAAGTTCGCTCGTAGCTATTCTTCCGCCCCAAAGTCTTCCAACCCCTCCTCTAGCTAACGAGCGAGCAAAATTGCGACCGGCCATCTCCCAATTTGGTTGCAGGGAACGCTCGCACAAGTACAAACCGGAAGTGGGCCTGTCAGATTTCGATTACCTGCTCGTTCATTCTGCATACATACTTTAATCGTATCATGCCAATCAATATATTAATTAGCTTAATTGCTCTTCACATGTTTTCAATCCGTTTTTTTTCTTTTTTCAATCAACATTATTGTTGTCCGTGTGTGTCATTTTACCCGCAGAATACGTACGGTTTCCCCAATGGTTTACTTTTTCTTAAAAACATGTTGTAACCAATTATCCTTTTGTTTTCGTGTGTTTAGGATATTCCTAATTTCTGTTCTAAATTTCTTTATTTAAATTAGCTTACGCATGTCACTGCATGAAGCCTATCATAATTCACATTAGATTTTGGAGCCTGAAGGACACATGACTCATACAAGAACCAATACAATGGTTCCTGTTAATTTCCAAAGTACATTAGCCAATCAAAAGTTTTCTCTGCCCTTTATTAAAACTGTTTTTTGCATAAAAAATCATTGCCATCATGAGAGCCTCCGCATTCACAAGACGGGAGCTGTTGGTCCTCACAGAGGTTATGGACCGGAGGATCACCAGCCAGCCTCCCCCCATCACCGACCGGGCCAAGCGATTGGCCTATGCGGAGGTTCGTCACCACCTGTGCTCCTTCGGCTCACGCCGTAATATAGGCCAATTAGAGCGCAGGTGGTCGGATCTGCGGTGCCGCACCCCCCGCTTGCTGGAATGTTTTCGGCAGCGGATCGCTGCAAGTAAGTTTTTTTTTTGTTTTGTGGATTTGTTTTATGCCCTATCTGCGTGTGCTTGTTTACAGTATAGCCCTGTTTGTTTGTTGAGGCCCTATCTGCGTGTGCATGTTTGTTTTCAGTATAGCCCTGTTTTTGCTTTTTTTACATGTCTGCGTGTGCATGTTTGTTTTCAGTATAGCCCTGTTTTTGCTTTTTTGACATGTCTGTGTGTGCATGTTTGTTTTCAGTATAGCCCTGTTTTTGCTTTTTTGACATGTCTGTGTGCATGTTTGTTTTCAGTATAGCCCTGTTTTTGCTTTTTTGACATGTCTGTGTGCATGTTTGTTTTCAGTATAGCCCTGTTTTTGCTTTTTTTACATGTCTGTGTGTGCATGTTTGTTTTCAGTATAGCCCTGTTTTTGCTTTTTTGACATGTCTGTGTGTGCATGTTTGCCTGTTTTAGAATGTTTATTTTTTTTGGGGTGTGGGAAATTTGGCTTCCACACCCCCCCTTCCCTAAAAAAATGTTAAATTGTTTCATTAATCATTTAGGGGCTGAACGCAGAATCCTGGCTCGCTGCAAAGTTCGTCGCCGGGCTCGGCCCCTGCCGCCGCCGACGACCAGCCCGAGCCCATCTCCCCAATTCCCCCTCCACCCCTGCCCGGCCAATAGGTGAGGCGCCTCCCTCTCCCAATTTGCCCCCCCACCAAAATTCTTCCCCTCCAACCCCCCCTCTCTTTTCTTCACCCTCCCCTCCACCACCCCCTCGATTTTCCGGACCCTCCACAATTTCAGCCCTCTCCCCTCCCTCAACCCACCAGCACTGGCCCACCTCCGAGGAGGAGGAGGATGGACTTCAAGCCAGACCATCCAGCCCAATGACCGGTATGTTTACCTTTCTTTTGTTGTAATAAATCCTTTTGAATTGTATATACAATGTCTGGGATATTTTCCACTGATACATCTCATCCATGTGATAACACTCATTCTTTGTGTTTTCTGCTTTACCCTAACAAGGCTACTGTGTCCTTTTTGTTTCGCCTTTTTGTGTGTTCATTTCGAATTTATTATTGATACCATCTTAGCATTTGCCTTGTTATTTGTTTGGATCACCAAACTGGATCTTATTTGCAACTAGATTTATTTGTTTATTTTGTTGTTTACACTTATAATGTAAGGTGTCATTTCCTTAAGGATCCCTTTTTTTTATACCAACAGCGGACCAGAGGCGGATGCATGCTATGCAGGAGGGCTTGGCCGCCTTGCGAGGCCATGTTATTTCAATGCTCGTGGTCCTCGACCACAATTCGGCACTCCTTAGGAGCTGATTTGTTTTTTTGGGATTTTTGGATTGTGTTTGTTTCGCAAAATAAAATTGCGTTGGATGTTAACGAGTCTCATTTCTTGTCTGAAAATATTTAATTGTTTAACCGTCCATAAGTCCACTATTTGGTCATGTTATTTAAAGTAAGGTAAATTAGATTGTACAAAGCGCTAGAAAGTATGTAAGCTGCCACATTAAACACCTCACCATACCAATAGGTTTGTGGCTAAACCAACAGTTTGTGGTTTTTTGTGTGGTGGGTAATGTAAATAGAAACTGAAATCTGCTTAGGCCTCTTTTTTATCAAACTACTGATTCACCCTAAGACCTTTGCTGTTTTTTTTAAGCCACAAAGCATGTTCAAAGACTTTACAATTTCACACATTACAGGATACAGCATTCTGAAAGGTGGCATTTTGGGAGACAGGTTACACGTGCTTGTAATGTGTAAATAAACAGTCTTTTGAACGGAAAGCAAAACTTTAATACACAGCAAACAGAAAGTGAATTGTGACAAGCAATTCACACAGTGAAAACACGTCAAAAATCAACCTACACCAAACTCCAAAAAAACAAACAACACTCAAGAACTGTTGAAATAAGTAGCAGGCCAACAGGAATCCACAAATGAGGCGATGAAAAAATATGGCAACAAGTTAGTTCCAATGTGGCCACATGTAGACAATTTAGTGGATCAGGTAGTAGGCATAATTTTTACATGGTTTGAAAAGGAAGACAAGAACAAAAAATGAAAACCAAGATTAAAAAGGCACATTCCAATCGTACATGTAGACATTGGGTCAATTAAGTAAAGGTTTGACAATAATTACCTGAAAAAGTGGGCCACCACATCATCGCGTATGGCCCCCCCATATACTGACCTCCGACCAACCTCGGGGGGGCCATCCTCAGGTAAGGCATCCTCTGGCTGCATTGGGACACCACTCCTTATGGCGATGTTGTGAAAGATCCCACACAGGACCACAATTTTCGAAACCATATCCGGCAAATACATGCGTTCGCCACCAGAGCGGTGGCGGCATCTGAATCGGCCTTTTAAAAGGCCGATACAGCGCTCCACCACCTGCCTGGTGGCTGTAAGTGCGGAATTATACTCACTTTGTGGCCCTGGTGTGGGAGCCAAATAAGGATTGAGCAGCCAGGGCGTGCAAGGGTAGCCACTGTCTCCTGTGAAAAAAAAAAACAGTCAGAATCACTGTATCAAGATTGGCAATGGTTACAACTAAAGGTCTCCACTTACCCAGAAGCCACGCATCACCAGCTTGTAGGTTGTTTAATTTATGCCAAATCCCTGATTGCCGGATGACGAATGAGTCATGTGCACTCCCAGGTAATTTTGCATTCAAGGACAGGATCTGGAGGGAGGCATCACATACCACCATTACATTAAGGGAGTGATAGTGCTTTCGGTTGCGGAAAATGGCCTCCAGCCGTGCTGGAGGCTGCAGTGGTATGTGAGTACCATCCACAACCCCTATGATGTGTGGGAAGCCAGCTATTTGGTAAAAATTGGCCTTCGCCACACTAAGGGAACCCATATCCAATGGCATGTTAATAAAATGATGGAGGTGCTTGAAAAGGGCCTCCATCACTGCCCTCAGGATACTTGAAAATGAGGATTGCGAGATTCCAGCCACTATTCCCACCGTGGTTTGAAAGGATCCTGAGGCACAGAAATGTAACACCGCCATTAATTGCGTAAGTGGTGGTATTGCTGTAGGACTGTCAATTTGCCACTCAAGATCACTATTAATGAGAGAGTGTCTATGATGATTTTTGGAGGAAGACGGTATCGTCGTAAAACCTCATCATCGGGCATTCCAAAAAGTGTGACACGTGTTCTAAATATCTTGGGCCTTGCACGCCTACGATGCCTACGCCTGGGACGAGATTGAGGTTGGTCGGGTTCTGGAAGCATGGCCAAAACAATACGACCAACATCAACCTGAAATGGGAAGCCAGGTAGTTATTTTTGGATAAAAAGGTAAAGTCAAAAATATACTTATCTTAGGTTAAAATTCCAAAGATGCTTACATGCCGGGGTATGGTCATGAGTGCAACAACCTACATTTCCAAATTTGAAATTCCGGTTAGTATTTTTGGTGGACATATTTGATTCTTTAACCAAAAACAAAATGCGTAAAAAGATAGGGGGGAGCACACATTATTTCGAACATCAAACCTACTTTGAGAGGCCAAAAAAGAATGTGCAAATTTCTACCCAAAAAAACATTAGTGCGCTAAATAGTTCGCATTTGGCGAAGGAGAATAAGGAAACATTAGTGCGCTAAATAGTTTGCATTTGGCGAAGGAGAATAAGGAAACATTAGTGCGCTAAATAGTTCGCATTTGGCGAAGGAGAATAAGGAAACATTAGTGCGCTAAATAGTTCGCATTTGGCGAAGGAGAATAAGGAAACATTAGTGCGCTAAATAGTTCGCATTTGGTGAAGGAGAATAAGGAAACATTAGTGCGCTAAATAGTTCGCATTTGGCGAAGGAGAATAAGGAAACATTAGTGCGCTAAATAGTTCGCATTTGGCGAAGGAGAATAAGGAAATATTAGTGCGCTAAATAGTTCGCATTTGGCGAAGGAGAATAAGGAAACATTAGTGCGCTAAATAGTTCACATTTGTCCCTTCAAAAATCCCGAAACCAAAAATGCAAATAACGGACGCTAGATTTAGTGTTAATACATGATATGCCACAAAAAAAAAGAAGACACGAATGTGCCAAATATATGCGAAGACCCACACATCAAATTTGTCAAATAATGTTAAAAACAAACTTACCAAAAGTCGAACAATAAGTCACAGTCCAAAAACTTCTCTGGGGCCAAGCCAAAATAACTGTCCAAAATAAAAAAATATTAGTAAAATGCAGAAATTCTGATTGTAGAACCCTTATTTTTTAAAGGACATGAAAAAAATACTTACTCACAAAAAACCAACAAAGAAAATCTCCGCACTTAAAAAAAACGAATGCAAAATATCCAAAACCAAAAAAAAAACTACTACACCTCCCAAAAAACGCCTCAACCACTAATCCCGCCAACAATCCACGACTACACACGATACCTCCAACAATCAACACCCGCCACCTCGACTCGAGTCGCCCATATCCATAAATAGTTTTTTTTTTCCCCGCTCAAATTAAGGAGGGATCATAGGAGCGCACAATCAATGATGCGAACCAAAAAAAAGGATGCATGTATAAATACGTCACGGAAAAGCCAAAACGGTCTGGTGTAGTTCAAGTGGTTTTGCAAAAAATATCTACAGACCAGCAAAACGATGGCCGTTCTGTTTAAAGGATTTGTTAGTCCCCAAATGTATAGACAGTTGGACATGTAAATGATATTTATTTTTGAATTGAAAGGTGTGGAGGATGCCATGGAAGAGGCTGCTGGGCCGAGTATGCCAACCAAAGAAAGCAAAAAAAAAAGGCAGCCACAATTCACAAGAAAGGAGATGGAGGTTTTGGTTCAAAGGTGTGTTGACACCCTGCCACAGGCAGATCGGAATATGGGTTCAAGCCAGAAGTGGAAAATGTGGGAGGAGATAGCCAGTGCTGTCAATAGGGTTGATGAGTTTGAACGTCTAGCCCGGGATGTCAAACGGCGGTACGTAAAATCTACATTTTTAAGAAAAGTGGTTACAGGGCCAAATACTGCAGGAATAATGCTTTTGTTTTGTTCCACAGATGGACCGATTACATATAAAACAAAAACTGGCAGAGAGGGCTAGGCATGCAAGGGGGACAGGTGGGGGTCCCACCCTGTGTCATTGGAGCTGAATGACTTGGAAGAGCTAGCACTGGGGTGTGTGCAGTATGAGGAGGTGTTTGGCGTGTCCAACATGGATACGGACATGCCAGACTTTGCGGCTCCTCATGTTGTCCCAGGTAAATGTTGTTTTGTTACCAACTCTGAAATGTGTTTGTGACAATATGTAGATTGTAATGTTCCTCTTTTCTCTTTTTTCTCACAGAGACACAGGCGGATGAGTCTGCTCCAGAGGGGAGCCGTGGCCGCAGAATTTCTGCTGGCTCTGCAGGGGAGGAAGCAGTAGATCCGGCTGGGGACCCTGCAGAAGCCAGTCCAGGGCAATCCCCCTCGCAGGCAGTGGCCCTCCTCACGGATCTCAATTTTAAATCGGATCACCACACAGAGATTCTGCTGAGGATGGACGCCAGTCTGCTACGGGTGGCGGAGGTCATGGAGCAAAATGCTGCGGCCAACGTGACCATTGGTCAGGCCCTGGCGGAAAATACCAGGGCCAACATCCGAATTGCCAATGCCCTGGAGCAGCTCGTTCACCAGCACATGGTGGAGCCGGCCTCCCTTCCTGCCGGAACATCAGGATCCTCCACCTCTGGCACAACAACAGCCATCACTCCAAATGTGCCAAGCCCTGTGCCTAGTCCAGAGGCCACAACATCTGCCTCTGGAGAGGCCAGCCAAAGGACATCCCGGACCCGGTCAGGCTCCCACCCTACCCCAGCCAAACGGGGCAAAAAGCGATGACAGCACTGGCGAATTTTCCCACAATCCTTCTGTGCTTGACCCATATTCCTTAAGGGCCAAAACTTCCTTCTCCTTTCTTGTGAATTGTTTTTAATGTGTGTTCTTTTATTTTGACCAAATGCCATTCTTGTTTTTTTTTTAATTATGTCATTTTTTGTGACGTTATCCAGACCTGCAAAGTGGCCAATGGCCTGGAAAAACAAAAAATGTGTTTTCCAAAAATAAAACAATCAAATTATTCTGCATTGTATTGTGACATTATTCCAAAAATGTATTTTAAGTAATCCCGGCACCCCAAATTTTTTATTTTCTAAAAATTCCCCCCAAAAAAGGGTTAAAAACCATTTGAGAGTTTAAAGGCACACTTTTCCATTTAAAAATGTTGGTGAAATTTCTGGGAACATTAAAAATGTAGCAAAAACACAAACATGATGACAATATTGTTGCAATAACAGAAACCCCTAAACCAAAATAATGTTTTTTTTTTGTCAACAAAAGTGGTACGCTAATTGATTGTCTAATCCTGAAATTAGCAGCTGAGTATTTCACCTGCGTACGGTTTTGGGCTTCCACCCAAAAAATTGTGGCTAAACACATTACAAGCAAGTTTTGTAATCAAAGTTGATTGCTTGTCTGTTTAAATTAAAAACATCGATAAAACATCGAGGAGGCTCGGGGAGGGGGACGAGACCATCGCCATTGTGGTAGAGTATACCAGACCCCAAGCTGTGCGAGCAGTTTGAATGGAAAGTGGATCAGACAGTGATGTATGACTCGTTCCGATCACATTTGACGTTCGCATGAGATAATTTAAGGACGCCCACAAAATGCCTCGACATTTCTGCGTTTTCCCATCTCCACCCCCGTCACCGCCCAAAAATGGCCTGTTCTGTCAATCACATTTGACAGGTCACTTCCTGTTCGCTATTTGACGAACGACTTAAAAAAAGATCGCAATCAGCCGTACGCACATGCGCTGTTTAACACCGGTGCATGCGTGGTTTCACAACATCGGGACGCTACGAGCGTACTGCTGCTTACGAGCAGCTCTGAATCAGGCCCTAAGTCTCCACCAGTCCCACCTTGGTTTAAACCATTTTTTTAATAAAAAAAAAACCCACTCATAGGGCTTGATCCAATTAGGTGCGAATTGCAAGTAGCAAGTTTGTTTCTTTAAAGTCTCACACATCGCTGCGAAGCGCGCTCCCGAGAATTCTCCAATCCATTTAAAAATGGCTATATGCACTACTCGCAGCGGAGGGGTGCGAATTGACTGCCAAATGAGTTTTGTGAGAAATGCATGAAAATGTGGGGAGACCATCCTGGAACCCCAAAATGGATAATTTTGTTAGCAGGACTGTATAGGCGGCTGTTTGTGGCCATTAGGAAGTTACTGCAGGGCCATCTGTTCCATTAGGCTTGTTGGGCAGTTGCCCAAGGGCCCAAAGCTTGTAGGGGCCCACCAATCCATCCCCCTGCAGCCCGGCCAGTTGGTAAATTTGTTATATTTTTATAAGTCAGCCGCTGGTGCACTGTATTCTGATCTAACCTCCCCCCTCATCCCCTCCCCCGGTGACGAGTACTCACCTCAGTCCCAGTTTCACTTCATCCGCCGGCTTCAGACAGAGTCTCTCTGCATGTGTGGGAGGTCTGATGGGGATGACCATTTAATTTTTTTTCCCGTGAATGGATGGGTAGGGGCCGCAGTGCATTGCTTTGCCCAGGGTCCACACTGCTGTTAAGACAACCCTGAGTTACTGTAAGCTTTGAAATGGTGTCAAATGGCTGATTTGTGGTTTTTTTTTTTTAAATGCAAGAAAATGAAAAAAAAACAAAACTTTTTTTCGTTTAATCTCAAACGAATTAAAACGAAAAATGCAAAAAAAAGAAGGAAAAAGGGTGATTTTGGGGTACTTTGAGGGGATCTTGAAAAAAATTATAAAAACAATTATTTTTCAACTAAGATATTATTGTACTTAAATTTGGGGTGCCTAAACTAACTAAAAAGTTGATTTTGGGGTATTTGTTTTTTACCCCCCAAAATTACGTAATTATTTGACTAAATAAGCTAATTACAAACTTCCAATTGCCTAATTGGTCATTCGTGAGGGTGTCCAAGGGGGTTCAGCAAGGCGTCCCCACATTTTAATCTTAAAATAAAGATTTTCCTTTCCATCTCTCACCCTCAGGGAGGTGCGAGTGGAAAGTTGCGAATTCAGTCTGACTGATCAGTGCAAGTTGCTAATTGGATAGCAAAATCAATTTGCTATGCTTGTGGTCTTCATTTGAGTGAGCTGGACAAATACAGTAAATTCACACACAAATGAGAAAGAGGAAGTGTGGGAGGGTGAACCAGATCAGAGAGGTACTAAAGGTGCCTAGCATCTGCTTAGACTTCACAAACTTCCCTAACAATCCTATAGGACAGTAGAAAACCACAACTAACATTCTCAGTCTGAACGGTAAACAACTCCAACACATTAAGGAGGCAATACACAGAGAAACAGCTCATGGTTTAATCTCCTTCATATTTATTTCAATTCAAAATGGTTTAATCTACTTCATGTTTATTTTAATTCAAAACCTTCCGTCCTAGGGGCCTATTCATCATAACTAAAAAAACAGATGGAGGTAATTAGGTTTAGAACTCGCATGGAATTCTATCTAATTACCGGACGATTCATCATTCCTCCTCCCCATCACTATCTATTTCGGTACCTGTCATTTTTGTGATGACAGCTTTTCATGAAATAGATACTTTTCCCTGCCTATACTACCTTACCGCAGCTGTAATCAGTGCTGTACCTTACCCCAGCTGTAATCAGTGCTCTACCTTACCCCAGCTGTAATCAGTGCTCTACCTTACCGCAGCAGTAATCAGTGCTCTACCTTACCCCAGCTGTAATCAGTGCTCTACCTTACCCCAGCTGTAATCAGCGCTCTACCTTACCCCAGCTGTAATCAGCTCTCTACCTTACCCCAGCTGTAATCAGCGCTCTACCTTACCGCAGCTGTAATCAGCGCTCTACCTTACCCCAGCTGTAATCAGCGCTCTACCTTACCCCAGCTGTAATCAGAGATCTACCTTACCCCAGCTGTAATCAGCGCTCTACCTTACCCCAGCTGTAATCAGCGCTCTACCTTACCGCAGCTGTAATCAGCGCTCTACCTTACCCCAGCTGTAATCAGCGATCTACCTTACCCCAGCTGTAATCAGCGCTCTACCTTACCCCAGCTGTAATCAGCACTCTACCTTACCGCAGCTGTAATCAGCGCTCTACCTTACCCCAGCTGTAATCAGCGCTCTACCTTACCGCAGCTGTAATCAGCGCTCTACCTTACCCCAGCTGTAATCAGCGCTCTACCTTACCACAGCTGTAATCAGCGCTCTACCTTACCCCGCTGTAATCAGCGCTCTACCTTACCCCAGCTGTAATCAGCGCTCTACCTTACCCAGCTGTAATCAACGCTCTACCTTACCCCAGCTGTAATCAGTGCTCTACCTTACCCCAGCTGTAATCAGCGCTCTACCTTACCGCAGCTGTAATCAGCGCTCTACCTTACCCCAGCTGTAATCCGCAGCTGTAATCAGCGCTCTACCTTACCCCAGCTGTAATCAGTGCCCTACCTTACCCCAGCTGTAATCAGTGCCCTACCTTACCCCAGCTGTAATCAGTGCTCTACCTTACCCAGCTGTAATCAGTGCTCTACCTTACCCCAGCTGTAATCGGCGCTCTACCTTACCCCAGCTGTAATCGGTGCTCTACCTTACCCCAGCTGTAATCGGCGCCCTACCTTACCCCAGCTGTAATCAGTGCTCGACGCTCTACCTTACCCCAGCTGTAATCGGCGCTCTACCTTACCCCAGCTGTAATCGGCGCTCTACCTTACCCCAGCTGTAATCGGCGCCCTACCTTACCCCAGCTGTAATCAGTGCTCGGCGCTCTACCTTACCCCAGCTGTAATCAGTGCTCGGCGCTCTACCTTACCCCAGCTGTAATCAGTGCTCGGCGCTCTACCTTACCGCAGCTGTAATCGGCGCTCTACCTTACCCCAGCTGTAATCGGCGCTCTACCTTACCCCAGCTGTAATCGGCGCTCTACCTTACCCAAGCTATAATCGGCGCCCTACCTTACCCCAGCTGTAATCGGCGCCCTACCTTACCCCAGCTGTAATCGGTGCTCTACCTTACCGCAGCTGTAATCAGTGCTCTACCTTACCCCAGCTGTAATCGGCACTCTACCTTACCTTACCCAATCTGTAATCGGCGCTCTACCTTACCCCAGCTGTAACCGGCGCTCTACCTTACCCCAGCTGTAATCGGCGCCCTACCTTACCCCAGCTGTAATCAGTGCTCGGTGCTCAACCTTACCCCAGCTGTAATCAGCGCTCTACCTTACCCCAGCTGTAATCGGCACTCTACCTTACCCCAGCTGTAATCGGCGCCCTACCTTACCCCAGCTGTAATCAGTGCTCGGCGCTCTACCTTACCGCAGCTGTAATCGGCGCTCTACATTACCCCAGCTGTAATCGGCGCTCTACCTTACCGCAGCTGTAATCGGCGCTCTACCTTACCCCAGCTGTAATCGGCGCTCTACCTTACCCCAGCTGTAATCGGCGCTCTACCTTACCCCAGCTGTAATCGGCGCTCTACCTTACCCCAGCTGTAATCAGTGCTCTACCTTACCCCAGCTGTAATCAGCGGTAAGCCCCAGCTGTAATCAGCGCTCTACCTTACCGCAGCTGTAATCAGCGCTCTACCTTACCCCAGCTGTAATCAGTGCTCTACCTTACCCCAGCTGTAACCAACGCTCTACCTTACCGCAGCTGTAACCAGCGCTCTACCTTACCCCAGCTGTAATCAGCGCCCTACCTTACCGCAGCTGTAATCAGCGCTCTACCTTACCGCAGCTGTAATCAGCGCTCTACCTTACCCCAGCTGTAATCAGCGCTCTACCTTACCCCAGGTGTAATCAGTGCTCTACCTTACCGCAGCTGTAATCAGTGCTCTACCTTACCCCAGCTGTAATCAGCGCTCTACCTTACCCCAGCTGTAATCCGCAGCTGTAATCAGCGCTCTACCTTACCCCAGCTGTAATCAGTGCTCTACCTTACCCCAGCTGTAATCAGTGCCCTACCTTACCCCAGCTGTAATCAATCAGCGCTCTACCTTACCCCAGCTGTAATCAGCGCTCTACCTTACCCCAGCTGTAATCAGCGCTCTACCTTACCCCAGCTGTAATCAGCGCTCTACCTTACCCCAGCTGTAATCAGCGCTCTACCTTACCGCAGCTCTAATCAGTGCTCTACCTTACCCCAGCTGTAATCAGTGCTCTACCTTACCCCAGCTGTAATCAGTGCTCTACCTTTCCCCAGCTGTAATCAGTGCCCTACCTTACCCCAGCTGTAATCAGCGCTCTACCTTACCCAGCTGTAATCGGCGCTCTACCTTACCCCAGCTGTAATCGGCGCTCTAACTTACCCCAGCTGTAATCGGCGCCCTACCTTACCCCAGCTGTAATCGGCGCCCTACCTTACCCCAGCTGTAATCAGTGCTCGGCGCTCTACCTTACCCCAGCTGTAATCGGCGCTCTACCTTACCCCAGCTGTAATCGGCGCTCTACCTTACCCCAGCTGTAATCGGCGCCCTACCTTACCCCAGCTGTAATCAGTACTTGGCGCTCTACCTTACCGCAGCTGTAATCGGCGCTCTACCTTACCCCAGCTGTAATCAGCGCTCTACCTTACCCCAGCTGTAATCGGCGCTCTACCTTGCCCCAGCTGTAATCCGCGCTCTACCTTACCCCAGCTGTAATCGGCGCCCTACCTTACCCCAGCTGTAATCAGTGCTCTACCTTACCCCAGCTTTAATCAGTGCTCTAGCTTACTGCAGCTGTAATCAGTGTTCTACCTTACCCCAGCTGTAATCGGCGCTCTACCTTACCTTACCTTACCCCAGCTGTAATCGGCGCCCTACCTTACCCCAGCTGTAATCAGTGCCCTACCTTACCCCAGCTGTAATCAGTGCTCTACCTTACCGCAGCTGTAATCAGTGCTCTACCTTACCCCAGCTGTAATCGGCGCTCTACCTTACCTTACCCCAGCTGTAATCGGTGCTCTACCTTACCCCAGCTGTAATCGGCGCCCTACCTTACCCCAGCTGTAATCAGTGCTCGGCGCTCTACCTTACCCCAGCTGTAATCGGCGCTCTACCTTACCCCAGCTGTAATCGGCGCTCTACCTTACCCCAGCTGTAATCGGTGCTCTACCTTACCCCAGCTGTAATCGGCGCCCTACCTTACCCCAGCTGTAATCAGTACTCAGCGCTCTACCTTACCGCAGCTGTAATCGGCGCTCTACCTTACCCCAGCTGTAATCGGCGCTCTACCTTACCCCAGCTGTAATCGGCGCTCTACCTTACCGCAGCTGTAATCGGCGCTCTACCTTACCCCAGCTGTAATCGGCGCTCTACCTTACCCCAGCTGTAATCGGCGCTCTACCTTACCCCAGCTGTAATCGGCGCTCTACCTTACCCCAGCTGTAATCAGTGCTCTACCTTACCCCAACTGTAATCAGCGGTAAGCCCCATCTGTAATCAGCGCTCTACCTTACCGCAGCTGTAATCAGTGCTCTACCTTACCCCAACTGTAATCAGCGGTAAGCCCCATCTGTAATCAGCGCTCTACCTTACCGCAGCTGTAATCAGCGCTCTACCTTACCCCAGCTGTAACCAGCGCTCTACCTTACCCCAGCTGTAACCAACGCTCTACCTTACCGCAGCTGTAATCAGCGCTCTACCTTACCCCAGCTGTAATCAGCGCCCTACCTTACCGCAGCAGTAATCAGCGCTCTACCTTACCCCAGGTGTAATCAGCGCTCTACCTTACCTCAGCTGTAATCAGCGCTCTACCTTACCCCAGCTGTAATCTGCGCTCTACCTTACCGCAGCTGTAATCAGCGCACTACCTTACCCCAGCTGTAATCAGCGCTCTACCTTACCCCAGCTGTAATCAGCGCTCTACCTTACCCCAGCTGTAATCAGCGCTCTACCTTACCCCAGCTGTAATCAGTGCTCTACCTTACCCCAGCTGTAATCAGTGCTCTACCTTACCCCAGCTGTAATCAGTGCTCTACCTTACCCCAGCTGTAATCAGTGCTCTACCTTACCCCAGCTGTAATCAGTGCTCTACCTTACCCAAGCTGTAATCAGTGCTCTACTTTACCCCAGCTGTAATCAGTGCTCTACCTTATCGCAGCTGTAATCAGTGCTGTACCTTACCGCAGCTGTAATCAGTGCTGTACCTTACCGCAGCTGTAATCAGTGCTGTACCTTACCCCAGCTGTAATCAGTGCTCTACCTTACCCCAGCTGTAATCAGTGCTCTACCTTACCCCAGCTGTAATCGGCGCTCTACCTTACCCCAGCTGTAATCGGTGCTCTACCTTACCCCAGCTGTAATCGGCGCCCTACCTTACCCCAGCTGTAATCAGTGCTCTACGCTCTACCTTACCGTGCTGTAATCGGCGCTCTACCTTACCCCAGCTGTAATCGGTGCTCTACCTTACCCCAGCTGTAATCGGTGCTCTACCTTACCCCAGCTGTAATCGGTGCTCTACCTTACCCCAGCTGTACTCAGCGCCCTACCTTACCCCAGCTGTACTCAGCGCCCTACTTTACCGCAGCTGTAATCAGCGCTCTACCTTACCCCAGCTGTAATCAGCGCTCTACCTTACCCCAGCTGTAATCAGCGCTCTACCTTACCCCTGCTGTAATCAGCGCTCTACCTTACCCCAGTAGTGATCAGCGGTAAGCCCCAGCTGTAATCAGCGCTCTACCTTACCCCAGCTGTAATCAGCGCTCTACCTTACCCCAGCTGTAACCAGCGCTCTACCTTACCCCAGCTGTAACCAGCGCCCTACCTTACCGCAGCTGTAATCAGCGCCCTACCTTACCGCAGCTGTAATCACCGCTCTACCTTACCCCAGCTGTACTCAGCGCCCTACCTTACCACAGCTGTACTCAGCGCCCTACCTTACCCCAGCTGTAATCAGCGCTCTACCTTACCCCAGCTGTAATCAGTGCTCTACCTTACCCCAGCTGTAATCAGCGCTCTACCTTACCCCAGCTGTAATCAGCGCCCTACCTTACCCCAGCTGTAATCAGCGCCCTACCTTACCCCAGCTGTAATCAGCGCCCTACCTTACCACAGCTGTAATCAGCGCTCTACCTTACCCCAGCTGTAATCAGCGGTCTACCTTACCCCTGCTGTGATCAGCTCTCTACCTTACCCCAGCTGTGATCAGCGGTCAGTCCCAGCTGTAATCAGCGCTCTACCTTACCACAGCTGTAATCAGCGCTCTACCTTACCTCAGCTGTAATCAGTGCTCTACCTTACCCCAGCTGTAACCAGTGCTCTACCTTACCGCAGCTGTAATCAGTGCTCTACCTTACCGCAGCTGTAATCAGCGCCCTACCTTACCGCAGCTGTAATCAGTGCTCTACCTTACCCCAGCTGTACTCAGTGCTCTACCTTACCCCAGCTGTACTCAGTGCTCTACCTTACCGCAGCTGTACTCAGCGCCCTACCTTACCGCAGCTGTATTCAGCGCTCTACCTTACCCCAGCTGTAATCAGCGCTCTACCTTACCCCAGCTGTAATCAGCGCTCTACCTTACCCCAGTTGTAATCAGCGGTAAGCCCCAGCTGTAATCAGCGCTCTACCTTACCGCAACTGTAATCAGCGCTCTACCTTACCCAAGCTGTAATCAGTGCACTACCTTATGCCAGCTGTAATCAGTGCACTACCTTACCCCAGCTGTAATCAGCGCTCTACCTTACCCCAGCTGTAATCTGCGCTCTACCTTACCCCAGCTGTGATCAGCGGTAAGCCCCAGCTGTAATCAGTGCACTACCTTACCCCAGCTGTAATCAGCGCTCTACCTTACCCCAGCTGTAATCAGCGCTCTACCTTACCCCAGCTGTGATCAGCGGTAAGCCCCAGCTGTAATCAGCGCTCTACCTTACCCCAGCTGTAATCAGTGCTCTACCTTACCCCAGCTGTAATCTGCGCTCTACCTTACCCCAGCTGTAATCAGCGCTCTACCTTACCCCAGCTGTAATCAGCGCTCTACCTTACCCCAGCTGTTACCAGTGCTCTACCTTACCGCAGCTGTAATCAGTGCTCTACCTTACCGCAGCTGTAATCAGCGCCCTACCATACCGCAGCTGTAATCAGCGCCCTACCATACCGCAGCTGTAATCAGCGCTCTACCTTACCCCAGCTGTAATCAGTGCTCTACCTTACCCCAGCTGTACTCAGTGCTCTACCTTACCGCAGCTGTACTCAGTGCCCTACCTTACCGCAGCTGTAATCAGCGCTCTACCTTACCCCAGCTGTAATCAGTGCTCTACCTTACCCCAGCTGTAATCAGCGCTCTACCTTACCCCAGCTGTAATCAGCACTCTACCTTACCCCAGTTGTAATCAGCGGTAAGCCCCAGCTGTAATCAGTGCTCTACCTTACCGCAACTGTAATCAGTGCACTACCTTACCCCAGCTGTAATCAGTGCTCTTCCTTACCCCAGCTGTAATCAGTGCACTACCTTCCCCAGCTGTAATCAGTGCTCTACCTTACCCCAGCTGTAATCAGTGCTGTACCTTACCGCAGCTGTAATCAGTGCTGTACCTTACCTTAGCTGTAATCAGTGCTCTACCTTACCGCAGCTGTAATCAGTGCACTACCTTACCCCAGCTGTAATCAGTGCACTACCTTACCCCAACTGTAATCAGCGCTCTACCTTACCCCAGCTGTGATCAGCGCTCTACCTTACCGCAGCTGTGATCAGCGCCCTACCTTACCCCAGCTGTGATCAGCGCTCTACCTTACCCCAGCTGTGATCAGCGCCCTACCTTACTGCAGCTGTAATCAGCGTTCTACCTTACCGCAGCTGTAATCAGCGCTCTACCATACCGCAGCTGTAATCAGTGCTCTACCTTACCCCAGCTGTAATCAGTGCACTACCTTACCCCCGCTGTAATCAGCGCTCTACCTTACCCCAGCTGTAATCAGCGCCCTACCATACCGCAGCTGTAATCAGCGCCCTACCTTATCCCAGCTGTAATCAGCGCCCTACCTTACCGCAGCTGTACTCAGCGTTCTACCTTACCGCAGCTGTAATCAGCGCTCTACCATACCGCAGCTGTAATCAGTGCTCTACCTTACCCCCGCTGTAATCAGTGCACTACCTTACCCCCGCTGTAATCAGTGCTCTACCTTACCCCAGCTGTAATCAGTGCTCTACCTTACCCCAGCTGTAATCAGTGCTCTACCTTACCCCAGCTGTAATCAATGCTCTACCTTACCCCAGCTGTAATCAGCGCCCTACCTTACTGCAGCTGTAATCAGTGCTCTGCCTTACCCCAGCTGTAATCAGCGCCCTACCTTACTGCAGCTGTAATCAGTGCCCTGCCTTACCCCAGCTGTAATCAGCGCCCTACCTTACCCCAGCTGTAATCAGCGCCCTACCTTACCGCAGCTGTAATCAGTGCTCTACCTTACCCCAGCTGTAATCAGCGCTCTACCTTACCCCAGCTGTAATCAGCGCTCTACCTTACCCCAGCTGTAATCAGTGCTCTACCTTACCTTAGCTGTAATCAGTGCTCTACCTTACCTTAGCTGTAATCAGTGCTCTACCTTACCGCAGCTGTAATCGGCGCTCTACCTTACCCCAGCTGTAATCAGTGCTCTACCTTACCCCAGCTGTAATCAGTGCTGCGCATGCGCCGTTACGTTCGCAAAGGTGGCGCATGCGCAGCACTTATTACAGCTGCAGTAATTCTGTGTTGTCCTCACATCGCTGTCCCCCACCTACCTGGCCGCTGCAGCCGCGGACCCTGACCTCCTGTCTAAAGAGGACAAAACAGTAAAGTTCAAAAAAATATATATATAATTTTTTTTTTTTTAAAACCTTACTGTGTTCTTCCGGGAATTCAACAGTTGGAGCAGCAGCCGGGGGAGGGTCGAGGGAGCCGAGGAGGACCTGCACAGCTGAATGCAGGTAAGTGTAACCCGCTATACGCCACCTCAGAGGAGCGTATAGTAACCGTCAAATTCCGAAAGAATACTAAAATAACAGTAATTAAGGAAAATGTCCTTAAAACCGTTATTTTAGTGTTGATGAATAGGCCCCCTACTGAGATGGGTGGAAGTCGGTCTCTTTTTTGATGAGATAACAAACCCTATAAACTTTGGATTGTTAATGTTAGAAACCATTAAAACATGCTTGAGCAAAGTTTCTAATACATAGCAATGTTTCCCAGTATTAATATAATAAGATTATTTTATTTTTTTTCATTGAAACATTCATGTAAAAAAAACTGGTTTAATAAAAAAAAAATGTTTAAACAAAAATCTTTTTTTAATACCCTGTCACTAATTTATTACTATTGCCAGGTGCTACTGGTCCCGTCACCAATACTAATACCATCACCCCACTAACACATCACTGATATATCACTATTCCTTGTATAAAAGGCAAAACCAACCTAGATTTGCCTTTTAAATGATTGTTACTTTAAATCATCGGCCAGACTCGCTGGAAACTCGCCAACGCCTGCAAGTCGCAGGCTAATACATTGACCCCTATGTCTTTATGATATTAGGGTCTTCTTACGGTATACAATCGGGAAATCGGCTCCCTTAATACCGGCAACCGGCTTCCCGACTGTCATATGCCGGCGAGGGTGAAATGCCGTGCGTCTATATCTAGAAGCCTGTCATTTCCCCAACGCCGGGAGACAGGCGCCCAGCATCCTGATCGAAGGGATGCCGGGCACCGCGAGCGGACAGCCGCGGGGGGGGGAGGGTTAGGTTTAGGGCACCCGGGGAGGACTTAGGGTTAGGCTAGGGGGAGGGAGGGTTAGGCACCCCCCCCAAGGGACTTAGGTTTAGGCAGCGGGGAAGGGGGGGGTTTAAGGTTAGGCACTTGGGGGGGGAGGTTAGGGTTAGGCACCCGTAAGAAGGGTTAGGGGGTTAGGTTAGTTTATACTTACCTTAGGTACGATCAGGATTTCCAGCGCTGTCGGGCTTCCGCTGCCAGGCTCTGCTGATCTGTCAGGCTGCCGCTGCTGGGAAACGAACTGCCGGCCATGCGGCAGCCGGGACTCCATACCGATTCCCTTCTTGCTGGGTGAATCTGTGGATAAATTGCTTTTACAGTAGGGGTGTGCACCGGCCACTTTTCGTGTTTTGTGTTTTGGTTTTGGATCTGGATCTTTCTTCGTGTTTTGGATCTGGATTGGTTTTGCCAAAACCACCCTTCCGTGTTTTGGGTTCTGGGTTTTGTGTTTTGGATCTGTATTTTTTTTTTAAAAAGCATAAAAACAGCTAAAATCACAGAATTTGTTGGTTTCTCTGCTCCTATGCTATTATTAACCTCAATAACCTTAATTTCCACTCATTTCCAGTCTATTCTGAACACCTCACACCTCACAATAGTGTTTTCATGTCCAAAAGGTTGCACCGAGGTAGCTGGATGACTATGCTAAGCGACACGAGTGGGCGGCACAAACACGTGACCCATCTAGGAGTGACACTGCAGTGGCAGACAGGATGGCAGTTAGAAAAACTAGGCCCCAAACTGTACATAATGCAAAGAAAAAAAAGAAGTGCAAGATGGAATTGTCCTTGGGCCCTCCCACCCACCCTTATGTTGTATAAACAGGACATGCACACTTTAACAAATCAATAATTTCAGCGCCAGGGTCTGCCACACAACTGTGGCTGAAATGATTGGTTCGTTTGGGCCCCCACAAAACAAGCTGGCAATTAATGTGTCCCTGCACAAACTGGCTCTACGGAGGCAAGATGTCATCCTCATCCTCCTCATCCACCGATTCCTCACCCTCTTCAGTGTGTACATCCTCATCCTCACAAAGTATTAACTCGTCCCCACTTGAATCCACCACCACAGGTCCCTCTGTACCTTCTGGAGGCTGGTCTCCCTGGAAGAGCTGATAATTCATTTTGATGAACATCATCTTCTCCACATTCTGTGGAAGCAACCTCCTACGCCTTTCGCTGACAAGGTTCCCGGCTGCACTAAACACTCTTTCGGAGTACACACTGGAGGGGGGGCAACTCAGGTAAAATAGAGCCAGCTTGTACAGGGGCCTCCAAATTGCCTCTTTTCCCTGCCAGTACAGGTATGGACTGTCTGACATGCCTACTTGGATGCTGTCACCGATGTAATCCTCCACCATTCTGTCAATGGTGACAGTATCATATGCAGTGACAGTAGACATGTCAGAAATTGTTGCCAGGTCCTTCAATCCGGACCAGATGTCCAAACTTGGTCCTGCCTGCCCTGCATCACCGCCAGCGGGTTGCTTAGGATACCTAAGTTTTTTCCTGGCAGCCCCAGTTGCGGGAGAAAATGAAGAAGGAGCCGTTGACGTGTCACGTTCCGCTTCAGCTGACAGTGTGTTCACCAGCAGGTCTTTGCACCTCTGCAGGCTTGTGTCGGCCGGAAAGAGAGACACCACATAGGCTTTAAACCTAGGATCAAGCACGGTGGCCAAAATGTAGTGGTCTGATTTCAACAGATTGACCACCCTGGAATCCTGGCAAAGCGAATGAAGGGCTTCATCCACAAGTCCCACATGCCGAGCGGAATCGCTCCGTCTTAGCTCCTCCTTCACTTTCTCCAGCTGCTTCTGCAAAAGCCTGATGAGGGGAATGACCTGACTCAAGCTGGCTGTGTCTGAACTGACTTCACGTGTGGCAAGTTCGAAGGGCTGGAGAACCTTGCACAACACGGAAATCATTCTCCACTGCGCTTGAGTCAGGTGCATACCCCCTCCTTTGCCTATGTCATAGGTGGATGTATAGGCTTGTATGGCCTTTTGCTGCTCCTCCATCCTCTGAAGCATATAGAGGGTTGAGTTCCACCGCGTCACAACCTCTTGCTTCAGGTGATGGCGGGGCAGGTTCAAGAGTGTTTGCTGGCGCTCCAGTCTTCGGCACGCAGTCGCTGAATGGCGAAAGTGGCCAGAAATTTTTCGGGCCACCCAAAGCGTCTCCTGCACGCCCCTGTCGCTTTTCAGAAAATTCTGCACCACCAAGTTTATTGTGTGAGCAAAACATGGGACGTGCTGGAATTTGCCCAGATGTAATGCCCGCACAATATTGGTGGCGTTGTCAGATATCACAAATCCCCAGGAGAGTCTAAGTGGGGTAAGCCACTGGGCGATGATTTCCCTCAGTTTCTCTAAGAGGTTGTCGGCGGTGTGCCTCTTACTGAAACCGGTGATACACAGCGTAGCCTGCCTTGTAACGAGCTGGCGTTTCTGAGATGCTGCTACTGGTGACGCTGCTGCTGTTGCTGCGTAAGGTGATACATCTACCCAGTGGGCTGTCACAGTCATATAGTCCTTAGTCTGCCCTGTTCCACTTGTCCACATGTCCGTGGTTAAGTGGACATTGTGTACAACGGCATTTTTCAGGACACTGAGGACACTTTTTCTGACGTTTCTGTACAGTCTCGGTATCGCCTGCCTAGTGAAGTGGAATCTAGACGGGATTTGGAACCGGGGACACACTACCTCCATCAATTGTCTAAATCCCACTGCACTAATGGCGGATACCGGACGCACGTCTAACACCAACATAGCAGTCAAGGCCTCAGTTATACGTTTTGCTTCAGGATGACTGCTGTCGTACTTCATCCTCCTCGCTAAGGACTGTTGGAGGGTCAATTGTTTAGTAAAAGTAGTGGTGTTCCTACTTCCTCTCTGGGATGATGAACGACTCGCAGCAGCGGCAGCAGTAGGCGTAGCAATGCAGGATCCTCCAGAGGAATCCCGGATAGGAGAGTCAGTCATGCCAGTGACATGGCCTGCAGGACTACTTCCGATCCTGACTAAGGAGGAAATTGACGAGGAGGGAGTTGACGGTGTGGTTTGCAGGCGCTTGGATACAACAGGACAACGGGATTTAGGTGTCCCTGGACTGCTTACGGTCTTAGCCAAAGTTTCTGAACTTGACAGTAACTTTTTATGAACGCGCTGCAGGTGCCGTATAAGGGAGGATGTTCCTAGGTGGTTGACGTCCCTACCCCTACTTATTTCACCTTTACATATGGTACATATGGCAAGACAGTTGTTGTCCGGATTTGGATAGAAATATTGCCAGACCAAAGAGGTGGAATGTTTGGTCTTCTGCCCAGGCATGACCGTGATGGGCTTTTTCATCCCCCGGACAACAACTGTCTCCCCCGGAGCCTGATTTAAACAAACCACATCACCATCAGAATCCTCCTCGCCAACTTCCTCCTCAGCGCCAGCTACACCAGTATCCTCATCCTGTTGTACTTCAATAGTGACATCTTCAATTTGCATATCAGCAAGTGGACTGTGGGTGCTCCTTTCAGCACTTGCAGGGGGCGTGCAAATGGTGGAAAGAGCCACCTCTTCCCGTCCAGTGCTGGGAAGGTCAGGCATCGCAACCACCACCACACTTGGACTCTCCTTGGGGATTTGTGATATCTTCTTAGAAAGCACAGTTCTTCGCTGTGCTTTTGCCAGCTTAACTCTTTTGATTTTTTTAGTGGGAGGAGGGCTGCCATCGTCATGTGAAGCTGAACCACTAGTCATGAACATACTAGGGATCGACCTTAGCCGTTCCTTGCCACTCCGTGTCGTAAATGGCATATTGGCAAGTTTACGTTTCTCTTCAGCTGATTTAAATGTCTTTTTCAAGGTCATTTTCCTGAACTTTGCCATTTGGGATTGTATGTGCCCTCTACTATGACATTGGGCATCGGCCTTGGCAGACGACGTTGATGGCATGTTATCGTCTATGTCATGACTAGTGGCAGCAGCTTCAGCACTAGGAGGAAGTGGTTCTTGATCTTTCTCTATTTTATTTTTATCGGAGAAAGTTTGGTCCTCCATTTATGTTATATCGATTTGATATATATACGTGCGGCTAAACACAGAAAATAATTTTTTTTTTGGTTTGGACTGGAGTGTACTTTGTGGGTTACAGCACCCTTTAACGGTCAAGCCAGCCGGCCCTTTACTTATGACACAGGCGCACGCTTGGCACTACTTTGTTGATGCACGTGCGGCTACTGCGCACACAATTCACAAACACAGAAAATAATTTTTTTTTTGGTTTGGACTGGAGTGTACTTTGGGGGTTACAGCACCCTTTAACGGTCAAGCCAGCCGGCCCTTTACTTATGACACAGGCGCACGCTTGGCACTACTTTGTTGATGCACGTGCGGCTACTGCGCACACAATTCACAAACACAGAAAATAATTTTTTTTTGGTTTGGACTAGAGTGTACTTTCGGGGGTTACAGCACCCTTTAACGGTCAAGCCAGCCGGCCCTTTACTTATGACACAGGCGCACGCTTGGCACTACTTTGTTGATGCACGTGCGGCTACTGCGCACACAATTCACAAACACAGAAAATAATTTTTTTTTTGGTTTGGACTGGAGTGTACTTTCGGGGGTTACAGCACCCTTAACGGTCAAGCCAGCCGGCCCTTTACTTATGACACAGGCGCACGCTTGGCACTACTTTGTTGATGCACGTGCGGCTACTGCGCACACAATTCACAAACACAGAAAATAATTTTTTTTTTGGTTTGGACTGGAGTGTACTTTCGGGGGTTACAGCACCCTTAACGGTCAAGCCAGCCGGCCCTTTACTTATGACACAGGCGCACGCTTGGCACTACTTTGTTGATGCACGTGCGGCTACTGCGCACACAATTCACAAACACAGAAAATAATTTTTTTTTTGGTTTGGACTGGAGTGTACTTTCGGGGGTTACAGCACCCTTAACGGTCAAGCCAGCCGGCCCTTTACTTATGACACAGGCGCACGCTTGGCACTACTTTGTTGATGCACGTGCGGCTACTGCGCACACAATTCACAAACACAGAAAATAATTTTTTTTTTGGTTTGGACTGGAGTGTACTTTCGGGGGTTACAGCACCCTTAACGGTCAAGCCAGCCGGCCCTTTACTTATGACACAGGCGCACGCTTGGCACTACTTTGTTGATGCACGTGCGGCTACTGCGCACACAATTCACAAACACAGAAAATAATTTTTTTTTTGGTTTGGACTGGAGTGTACTTTCGGGGGTTACAGCACCCTTAACGGTCAAGCCAGCCGGCCCTTTACTTATGACACAGGCGCACGCTTGGCACTACTTTGTTGATGCACGTGCGGCTACTGCGCACACAATTCACAAACACAGAAAATATATTATTTTTTTAGCACTTGGGGGGAGCACCCCTGATGGACAGAGCACCCCCTGGACAACACTGCAGCACTCCTTTAGGACTGGGACACTGCACAGGACTTTGGAGTGGACACAGCCCCTATGGAGAACTGACTGCACAACACAGTCCAGCCAGCCCCTATGGACTTTGAAGTAGTGGACACAGCCCCTATTAACAACAGCAGCACAGCACAACACAGCCAGCCCCTATGGACTTTGAAGTAGTGGACAACAGCAGCACAACACTACACTACACTACACAGCCCTAACTCCCACCCTCCCTCTTCACTGTCCACAGCCGAGTGAGAAAATGGCGCCGACGTGGGTACCTTATATAGGATCCAAAACCCGCGAGACTCGGAAGGCGGGATGATGACGTTTTGCCTCGATTTCAGATCCGAGTCAGGCGGGAAAAGTCGAGCCTGATTCGGATCGGACTCGGATCGGGGGGGCTCGGATTTCAGAAATCCGAACCCGCTCACCCCTATTTTACAGACACTTCTAAAAAGGAAAATTCCTATTATTGTGTGTTCCTGAGAGAATCCATCCTACACCCCTTGTAGGACTGCCCAGTGATCAGAGATTTTTGGTTGCAGATAAAATCTTATTGTGACTGGATGACCTCGCCGGGCGATCTCAGATTAGTTTTAATCCCTCTGGATCTTGAAATATTATAGTCAGTAACCGCCTCTAAGTGACTGTGGGCCTGATTCACTACTGATCGCAATAGCGATTACGCACACAGTTAATCTGCGATAGTATGCTACGCCGTCGCAGCACTACGTAAGGATGCCCACTTTACCTTACATTTGCAATGTTTAGCAAGACTGCGAAACCATCGGTACAATCGAGTACCATCGCAGCCTCCCCAACACTTGCACAAGCTCTGACCTTACTCAGGAATTACTAACCTCATCACACGCAGTGATTACACAAGACTGAGACACCATCAGTAACATGGAGTACCATCACAGCCTCACACACACTTACACAGGCACTGTCCTTACTCAGGAATTACTAACCTCATCACACGCAGTGATTACACAAGACTGAGAAACCATCAGTAACATGGAGTACCATCACAGCCTCACACACACTTACACAGGCTCTGACCTTACTCAGGAATTACTAACCTCATCACACACAGTGACTACACAAGACTGAGATACCATCAGTAACATGGAGTACCATCACACCATCACACACACTTACACAGGCTCTGACCTTACTCAGGAATTACTAACCTCATCACACACAGTGATTACACAAGACTGAGATACCATCAGTAACATGGAGTACCATCACATCCTCACACACACTTACACAGGCTCTGACCTTACTCAGGAATTACTAACCTCATCACACGCAGTGACTACACAAGACTGAGATACGATGAGTAACATGGAGTACCATCACATCCTCACACACACTTACACAGGCACTGTCCTTACTCAGGAATTACTAACCTCATCACACGCAGTGATTACACAAGACTGAGAAACCATCAGTAACATGGAGTACCATCACACACACTTACACAGGCTCTGACCTTACTCAGGAATTACTAACCTCATCACACACAGTGACTACACAAGACTGAGATACCATCAGTAACATGGAGTACCATCACACCATCACACACACTTACACAGGCTCTGACCTTACTCAGGAATTACTAACCTCATCACACACAGTGATTACACAAGACTGAGATACCATCAGTAACATGGAGTACCATCACATCCTCACACACACTTACACAGGCTCTGACCTTACTCAGGAATTACTAACCTCATCATACACAGTGATTACACAAGACTGAGATACCATCAGTAACATGGAGTACCATCACAGCCTCACACACACTTACACAGGCTCTGACCTTACTCAGGAATTACTAACCTCATCACACACAGTGATTACACAAGACTGAGAAACCATCAGTAACATGGAGTACCATCACAGCCTCACACACACTTACACAGCTCTGACCTTACTCAGGAATTACTAACCTCATCACACGCAGTGATCACACAAGACTGAGAGACCATCAGTAACATGGAGTACCATCACATCCTCACACACACTTACACAGGCTCTGACCTTACTCAGGAATTACTAACATCATCACACACAGTGATTACACAAGACTGAGATACCATCAGTAACATGGAGTACCATCACAGCCTCACACACACTTACACAGGCTCTGACCTTACTCAGGAATTACTAACCTCATCACACATAGATTACACAAGACTGAGAAACCATCAGTAACATGGAGTACCATCACAGCCTCACACACACTTACACATGCTCTGACCTTACTCAGGAATTACTAACCTCATCACACACAGTGATTACACAAGACTGAGACACCATCAGTAACATGGAGTACCATCACAGCCTCACACACACTTACACAGGCTCTGACCTTACTCAGGAATTACTAACCTCATCACACACAGTGATTACACAAGACTGAGACACCATCAGTAATATGGAGTACCATCACAGCCTCACACACACTTACACAGGCTCTGACCTTACTCAGGAATTACTAACCTCATCACACACAGTGATTACACAAGACTGAGAAACCATCAGTAACATGGAGTACCATCACAGCCTCACACACACTTACACAGGCTCTGACCTTACTCAGGAATTACTAACCTCATCACACGCAGTGATTACACAAGACTGAGATACCATCAGTAACATGGAGTACCATCACAGCCTCACACACACTTACACAGGCTCTGACCTTACTCAGGAATTACTAACCTCATCACACACAGTGATTACACAAGACTGAGATACCATCAGTAACATGGAGTACCATCACAGCCTCACACACACTTACACAGGCTCTGACCTTACTCAGGAATTACTAACCTCATCACACACAGTGATTACACAAGACTGAGATACCATCAGTAACATGGAGTACCATCACAGCCTCACTCACACTTACACAGGCTCTGACCTTACTCAGGAATTACTAACCTCATCACACACAGTGATTACACAAGACTGAGATACCATCAGTAACATGGAGTACCATCACAGCCTCACACACACTTACACAGGCACTGTCCTTACTCAGGAATTACTAACCTCATCACACGCAGTGATTACACAAGACTGAGAAACCATCAGTAACATGGAGTACCATCACACACACTTACACAGGCTCTGACCTTACTCAGGAATTACTAACCTCATCACACACAGTGACTACACAAGACTGAGATACCATCAGTAACATGGAGTACCATCACACCATCACACACACTTACACAGGCTCTGACCTTACTCAGGAATTACTAACCTCATCACACACAGTGATTACACAAGACTGAGATACCATCAGTAACATGGAGTACCATCACATCCTCACACACACTTACACAGGCTCTGACCTTACTCAGGAATTACTAACCTCATCATACACAGTGATTACACAAGACTGAGAAACCATCAGTAACATGGAGTACCATTGCAGCCTCACACACACTTGCACAAGCTCTGACCTTACTCAGGAATTGCTAACCTTAGTGCATGCTGTGTGCTGCGTACGGCATCGCAGTGGATAATTTATTCATGCCCCTGCAACGCCGTTCAAGCGCACAGGCACCCCTGCGTTTCCCCAACCACCCCCATCACCTCCCACAAATGGCACTTCCTGTCAGTCATTCTGCGATGGGTCTGTGTGGTCACTGCAATCACAGTTGCCGGTTTGCGCACTGCGATGCATATGCAGTACGCAGCAACCGGCCGATTGCGTGCTTATTAGCAATTGTGAACCAAGCTGAATCAGGCCCTCTGCCCACTACGCCATGGACGGGTAACATGCTGCCACCACCAAACTCCTCGGATCATCATTTGCAACCGCTTCTCCCAGGCTCTTATGTCAGCACCTGGAACCGCTCCTGGGTCTGTGTGGGCATAATGCTGTAATACTGTTCTTCCTGAATAATGTCAGCTAACTTCCACAGGTCCCCCACCATGGACCAGTCTCTGCAGGGCAGCTGGCGGGGGGCTTTAGCTTAGAGACACTGGGCTCAATCCAAAACAGCTGGAGAACGGAAATCCAGATTACCCCAGGATTGGGTCAAAACTGGAATGGTCCGGACCATACGGTGGGGCTGTAAACTCTCCCTTCCCAGTGACAGTTGTCACAAACACCATTCCAGTTTTTAACCAATCTCCATGCTGTAAACACGACCCTGGTCCCGGGTTACCCGTTTACACTGCCCCTTAACCCAGGTCCTACCCATGTCCAACCCTGCTGTCACTGGACCCGGGTTATTTTGTTGGGGACTCTTTTCCACTGAACCGCAACCCGGGTTACCACGGCAATACCCTGGATTTTATCTGCAGTGGAGAAGGTTTATTAGTAAGAGAGGAAAAGGTATCGGTATGAATTACTGAAGTATATAGGTGTATAAGGGTTTCAGTGTCTTGGTCTGCAGGTCTCCTTTGTAGGTCCCTCTTCTCAGTTGTGAGATCAGGAATAGGGATGGCAGAGGGAAAACACCTGAGAGTTTAGTACATACCTTTCCCTTTAATGATATAAAATGCACATACATCACAATAAGATAACACTGGGCTTATCAGGTGCATTTATTGTAGCGTCCAAGTTCTTCTCATCCTCCCAGTTGTGAACGCAGCAAGGGTCCTTCACAGTTCTCACATATTTCTCTCTATGGCCGGGATGTACTAAACGTGCGCTGTACATCCCACCAGTCACCGCAAAATTACTAATCTCATATGTACTAACATGCGATAAGAGCTGCCCTTTGTGAAGTTGCTGCCGCTGGGTGAGGGGGTCTCCGCGAGTCTCCACCCCCTCCTAGCCCCGGGAACTTCCTGCTCGTGACCTGTGCAGGAAGTCCCGGGCTGCTCCTCCTCCTCCTCCATACTCCCAGAAGAAGAAGAGGAGTAGAAGGAGGCGGGGGGCCCAGGAGGAGCACGCAGGAGGCTGAGGTAAGGAGGGTCCGGCAGGGAGAGGTGCTGGGTGACTGTGGGGAGCGGGATGCGATAAGAAGCCCATAGGCTTCTATACTGTAATGCCAGAAAAGCCTGGTGTTACCCTCCGCATCGAAAATTGGGCGGCCGGGCCTTAGTACATGTGAAAATGCAGAAACAACCCCGAAAACAAGGTTTTTACCGCATTTTTCCTTTAGTACATCCCGGCCCATGTGTTTAGTCTTCTTTATAAAGGTCCTCAGTAGGGGAAACAAAGATAACAAGCTATTAAATTATTAAACAGATTACTAATAGACTCAAAACGTGCAGATGACACACAGTAGTCTCTCGTGAGTTTGTTTTTCTGGAGATGATCAAATCTAACATAGTTCTATGGCAGAGGTTCCCAAACGCGATCCCCATGGCTCCCCAACAGCTCAGGTTTTAGCGATATCCATGGCTGAGCACAGGTGGTTAAATCAAATTGACTGAGGCACTAATTAAGTCACCTGTGCTCAACCATGGATATCGCTAAACCCTGACATGTTGGGGAGCCTTGAGGAGCGCGTTTGGGAACCTCTGCTCTATAGTATAACCGGGTTTGGCAGATCAGCAGATGGTGACTCTCCAGCTGTTATTAACTCATAGAAAATATTTAAAAAGGTGATTTTTTATTTTATTTCAGGCTACGACCCACATTTGCAACCTAGAAGTCCAGTAACCAGAATTACAAAAGGCTTTTGCTGAATACTACAGCAATGGAAATACGTTGAAGTGTGTCATGGTGAACTTCATACTTGGTGCTTGTTTCAGCGGCGGCTATCAAATCCAAGAAACCCCAAAACACAAAGTATAGTAATAAATAACGAATTCTGGAGGGAGAAGCAGTGGCATCACTTACCCATCACTTATTCAGGATCCTGCATGCCGAAGGCGCACGCATGGAAGGGGAGAATGGGGCCTGACCTCGTGCCGCCAAGCCATGCCCACTCATTTGTGCCACTCTTGGGGGCGTAACTGCATGTCACGCCCCCGTTCTCGGCACTCAATGGCCTTAGAGAAGAGGCAGGGGAGCTGGGTATTGCCTAAGTAGCTGCTGTGCTGATCTGCTGAGTAAGCTTGGCTAATCCGCAGCTGCTGGGAAGCCCCCAGCCTCTACACCGCTTCTCACTGCAATGTGGCTGCTCGGTGACACCAAAACGCGGGGCGGACAGAGTTCCCGGAAACGGGGCGTCTGTCGCTTTTTCCAGGAGTGGCCAGCCCAGAGACTGCGTGGACGTAAGCAGTCTACTGGGCTCGCAAGTCGACCAGCCCGAGTAAGCTGAGGCTTACACAGCTGGCCGGCTGCCTGGCGGCGTCCACCATCGCGACCATCAACCACCATTGGTCACGATGGTGATCCCAGGTGTCATACACCTCCTGCTGCATTTGCATGATTGCAAGGATTGCACTGCAAAGCTGCCTGTGTGCATACATCATATATCTATAGCCTGCGTGTATACATCATATATCTATAGCCTGCATGCATAAATCATATCTCTAGCCTGCGTGTATACATCATATATCTAACCTGCGTGCATATATCATATCTATAACCTGCGTGCATAAATCATATATCTATAGCCTGCCTGTATACATCCTATATCTATAGCCTGCGTGCATACTTCCTATATCTATAGCCTGCGTGTATACATCCTATATCTATAGCCTGCGTGCATACATCCTATATTGCCTACCTTTCTGCCTCCCGTCTCCTTTCCAGGACCTCAGGAAGTATCAGGCCATTCAGATTCTCTCTCCTTAAAATACACTTTTTGACTGCATTATGCTCTCTTTTGACTGACTCCTGAAGTGAGTGTAACTATCCCTCTCTCTAAAATTATTCAGCCATTACCCGCACTCCCAGCGCACCACAGAGGAGTTCTATATTATTTTCCAAAAGGATTAAACTTACTATATATCTTATTTCTTTCCACTTAGGTCTCAATTCTAAGGCTATACTGTAAACTGCCCAGACTGTTAAGTGGCTCATCTCGCCCAGGCCATTACGTGGCTCATCTCGCCCAGGCCGTTACGTGGCTCATCTCGCCCAGGCCGTTACGTGGCTCATCTCGCCCAGGCCGTTACGTGGCTCATCCCGCCCAGGCCGTTACGTGGCTCATCTCGCCCAGGCTGTTACGTGGCTCATCTCGCCCAGTCAATCACGTGGCTCATCCCGCCCAGTCAATCACGTGGCTCATCCCGCCCAGTCAATCACGTGGCTCATCCCGCCCAGTCAATCACGTGGCTCATCCCGCCCAGTCAATCACGTGGCTCATTCCGTTTGAAGAAATTTGTAAGAAATATAAAAAAAAATAATTTGTGGATGACAAATGGCTGACACAGACCCTCAGAAAATCGTTGTGACAGGTTGGGCACCTATGAGTGAGTGCCCCAATTGTAGTGTGTTCGGCACTTTACAGTCCGATGAGCTGACAATCTGCCCGCATCTCCCGGGCGTAATCGCATGATAATAAATCTGCATGAATCTCACAATAGTTCTCAATAAAATAAAGTTTATTTAGCAAAGAGATGAGTAAAATGCGTTACCTCCCTATCCATGTTCTCACCCATAAGAATGGAATTGCGTTTGGTGTCCATTCACAGAAGGCTGGCGGTCTATTATATCAGTCCAAGAAAACCAGCAGCCGCTCTCCCAGTAACACTTATGAATGCTGGTGATTATTCTCCCATGCCGGGGCCAATGCTTCTGTCATACATCTAATCTTCATCTTCTCCTTCTGTGTCTATATGCTGGATGCACACATAGGAATCCTGGGGCCATCCCATATTCAAAGGAAAGCGGTATTCCAGTATATCCATGATGACGGGCCTGCTCGATTAACTACCCTGTACCCATTTCCAGCATTATCAATGACGATAGGCCTGCTGACTCACAGATGGTCTATTAATCACCCCGCTCCTGGACCACCATGCGTCCATTTCCTGCATAATCCAGGCTCTCGTCATTCCCGACATCATGTGTAATGTAGAATGCCTAGCCACCCTGGAGAGCCTTAGTCCATCCGTTATTCATAACCAGAAGCATCTCAAAGAGTGTCCAAGCTGTGTTCAAGAATAGTGCCCACCCCAGGGGCATGGCCAGCATGCAGATGGTGCCAGTTAGTCTACGGTGCGCTTAGTCCCATCCAGTGATTGCTCTCTGCAGAGCCTGGACTGGCTCCTTGTCCTTACAGCAGTGACTTCATGGAAGACTGGTTAACAGTGCTGAGGTCACCGCTCTGTCCCTCCTTGTGTCTGTACAGCATGGCGCAATGAGAGTGCTCAACCACAGTTCCCAGGCTGAGACTTCGCCACCCACATGGCCTGTACCTTGGTGAGAAGCACAGAATAATGGGATTAGTGGTTATATAAGGTCTGCAAAACAGTCCTAATTCTACGGTTGATGCTAGAGTAAAGTGTGCTAAAGGACCACTGATGTCACAACCACGTGACCAGCGACAGCAGGGCTAGCAGTTTCACTATCCATGTGGACATTTATTGGGAATAGTAACCTGTGGCGAGCTAACCAAGCCCATGAGGGCACACAATGGGTCCCATGTTCCGAACTTGAACCAACCTTGCTCCTCCCACTGCCGTACCAGGTCACATGGTTGTGACGTCAGAGAACTTTTAACCTTACATTTAGACCAAACCCTAATTCTACCTCTGGGTGTTTTACATTTACAGTCTCTTATGTCCCCTGTAATATCTACTCCCCGCACTGATACTAGTATTACCCCTGCTCTCCTGTGATATATACTCCCAGCACTGATACTACTATTACCCCTGCTCTCCTGTAATATATACTCCCAGCACTGATACTAGTATTACCCCTGCTCTCCTGTGATATATACTCCCAGCACTGATACTACTATTACCCCTGCTCTCCTGTAATATATACTCCCTGCACTGATACTAGTATTACCCCTGCTCTCCTGTAATATATACTCCCAGCACTGATACTACTATTACCCCTGCTCTCCTGTAATATATACTCCCTGCACTGATACTAGTATTACCCCTGCTCTCCTGTGATATATACTCCCAGCACTGATACTAGCATTACCCCTGCTCTCCTGTAATATATACTCCCTGCACTGATACTAGTATTACCCCTGCTCTCCTGTAATATATACTCCCAGCACTGATACTAGCATTACCCCTGCTCTCCTGTAATATATACTCCCAGCACTGATACTAGTATTACCCCTGCTCTCCTGTGATATATACTCCCAGCACTGATACTAGTATTACCCCTGCTCTCCTGTGATATATACTCCCTGCACTGATACTAGTATTACCCCTGCTCTCCTGTGATATCTACTCCCAGCACTGATACTAGTATTACCCCTGCTCTCCTGTAATATATACACCCAGCACTGATACTAGTATTACCCCTGCTCTCCTGTAATATATACTCCCAGCACTGATACTAGTATTACCCCTGCTCTCCTGTGATATATACTCCCTGCACTGATACTAGTATTACCCCTGCTCTCCTGTGATATATACTCCCAGCACTGATACTATTACCCCTGCTCTCCTGTGATATCTACTCCCCGCACTGATACTAGTATTACCCCTGCTCTCCTGTAATATCTACTCCCAGCACTGATACTAGTATTACCCCTGCTCTCCTGTAATATCTACTCCCAGCACTGATACTAGTATTACCCCTGCTCTCCTGTGATATATACTCCCTGCACTGATACTAGTATTACCCCTGCTCTCCTGTAATATCTACTCCCCGCACTGATACTAGTATTACCCCTGCTCTCCTGTAATATATACTCCCAGCACTGATACTAGTATTACCCCTGCTCTCCTGTAATATATACTCCCAGCACTGATACCAGCATTACCCCTGCTCTCCTGTGATATATACTCCCTGCACTGATACTAGTATTACCCCTGCTCTCCTGTGATATATACTCCCAGCACTGATACTAGTATTACCCCTGCTCTCCTGTGATATCTACTCCCCGCACTGATACTAGTATTACCCCTGCTCTCCTGTAATATATACTCCCAGCACTGATACTAGTATTACCCCTGCTCTCCTGTAATATATACTCCCAGCACTGATACCAGCATTACCCCTGCTCTCCTGTGATATATACTCCCTGCACTGATACTAGTATTACCCCTGCTCTCCTGTGATATATACTCCCTGCACTGATACTAGTATTACCCCTGCTCTCCTTTAATATATACTCCCAGCACTGATACTAGTATTACCCCTGCTCTCCTTTAATATATACTCCCAGCACTGATACTAGTATTACCCCTGCTCTCCTGTAATATCTACTCCCTGCACTGATACTAGTATTACCCCTGCTCTCCTGTAATATATACTCCCAGCACTGATACTAGTATTACCCCTGCTCTCCTGTAATATATACTCCCAGCACTGATACTAACATTACCCCTGCTCTCCTGTAATATATACTCCCAGCACTGATACTAGCATTACCCCTGCTCTCCTGTAATATCTACTCCCAGCACTGATACTAGTATTACCCCTGCTCTCCTGTAATATATACTCCCAGCACTGATACTAGCATTACCCCTGCTCTCCTGTAATATATACTCCCTGCACTGATACTAGCATTACCCCTGCTCTCCTGTAATATCTACTCCCTGCACTGATACTAGCATTACCCCTGCTGTCCGGTAATATCTACTCCCTGCACTGATACTAGTATTACCCCTGCTCTCCTGTAATATATACGCCCAGCACTGATACTAGTATTACCCCTGCTCTCCTGTGATATATACTCCCTGCACTGATACTAGCATTACCCCTGCTCTCCTGTAATATATACTCCCAGCACTGATACCAGCATTACCCCTGCTCTCCTGTAATATATACGCCCAGCACTGATACTAGTATTACCCCTGCTCTCCTGTGATATATACTCCCTGCACTGATACTAGCATTACCCCTGCTCTCCTGTAATATATACTCCCTGCACTGATACTAGTATTACCCCTGCTCTCCTGTAATATATACTCCCAGCACTGATACTAGTATTACCCCTGCTCTCCTGTAATATCTACTCCCAGCACTGATACTAGTATTACCCCTGCTCTCCTGTAATATCTACTCCCAGCACTGATACTAGTATTACCCCTGCTCTCCTGTAATATCTACTCCCAGCACTGATACTAGTATTACCCCTGCTCTCCTGTAATATATACTCCCCGCACTGATACTAGCATTACCCCTGCTCTCCTGTAATATATACTCCCAGCACTGATAGTAGTATTACCCCTGCTCTCCTGTAATATATACTCCCAGCACTGATACTAGCATTACCCCTGCTCTCCTGTAATATATACTCCCAGCACTGATAGTAGTATTACCCCTGCTCTCCTGTAATATCTACTCCCCGCACTGATACTAGCATTACCCCTGCTCTCCTGTAATATCTACTCCCCGCACTGATACTAGCATTACCCCTGCTCTCCTGTAATATATACTCCCAGCACTGATACTAGCATTACCCCTGCTCTCCTGTAATATATACTCCCAGCACTGATACTAGAATTACCCCTGCTCTCATGTAATATATACTCCCAGCACTGATACTAGCATTACCCCTGCTCTCCTGTAATATATACTCCCAGCACTGATACTAGTATTACCCCTGCTCTCATGTAATATATACTCCCAGCACTGATACTAGCATTACCCCTGCTCTCCTGTAATATATACTCCCAGCACTGATACTAGTATTACCCCTGCTCTCCTGTAATATCTACTCCCAGCACTGATACTAGTATTACCCCTGCTCTCCTGTAATATATACTCCCAGCACTGATACTAGAATTACCCCTGCTCTCCTGTAATATATACTCCCAGCACTGATACTAGAATTACCCCTGCTCTCCTGTAATATATACTCCCAGCACTGATAGTAGTATTACCCCTGCTCTCCTGTAATATCTACTCCCCGCACTGATACTAGTATTACCCCTGCTCTCCTGTAATATATACTCCCAGCACTGATACAAGTATTACCCCTGCTCTCCTGTAATATCTACTCCCCGCACTGATACTAGTATTACCCCTGCTCTCCTGTAATATATACTCCCAGCACTGATACTAGTATTACCCCTGCTCTCCTGTAATATATACTCCCAGCACTGATACTAGTATTACCCCTGCTCTCCTGTAATATATACTCCCAGCACTGATACTAGTATTACCCCTGCTCTCCTGTAATATCTACTCCCAGCACTGATACTAATATTACCCCTGCTCTCCTGTAATATATACTCCCAACACTGATACTAGTATTACCCCTGCTCTCCTGTAATATCTACTCCCAGCACTGATACTAGTATTACCCCTGCTCTCCTGTAATATATACTCCCTGCACTGATACTAGTATTACCCCTGCTCTCCTGTAATATCTACTCCCAGCACTGATACTAGTATTACCTCTGCTCTCCTGTAATATATACTCCCAGCACTGATACTAACATTACCCCTGCTCTCCTGTAATATATACTCCCCGCACTGATACCAGTATTACCCCTGCTCTCCTGTAATATATACTCCCTGCACTGATACTAGTATTACCCCTGCTCTCCTGTAATATATACTCCCAGCACTGATACTAGTATTACCCCTGCTCTCCTGTAATATATACTCCCAGCACTGATACTATTACCCCTGCTCTCCTGTAATATCTACTCCCTGCACTGATACTAGTATTACCCCTGCTCTCCTGTAATATATACTCCCAGCACTGATACTAGTATTACCCCTGCTCTCCTGTAATATATACTCCCAGCACTGATACTAGTATTACCCCTGCTCTCCTGTAATATATACTCCCAGCACTGATACTAGTATTACCCCTGCTCTCCTGTAATATCTACTCCCAGCACTGATACTAGTATTACCCCTGCTCTCCTGTAATATATACTCCCAACACTGATACTAGTATTACCCCTGCTCTCCTGTAATATATACTCCCCGCACTGATACTAGTATTACCCCTGCTCTCCTGTGATATATACTCCCAGCACTGATACTAGTATTACCCCTGCTCTCCTGTAATATATACTCCCTGCACTGATACTAGTATTACCCCTGCTCTCCTGTAATATCTACTCCCAGCACTGATACTAGTATTACCTCTGCTCTCCTGTAATATATACTCCCAGCACTGATACTAACATTACCCCTGCTCTCCTGTAATATATACTCCCTGCACTGATACTAGCATTACCCCTGCTCTCCTGTAATATATACTCCCAGCACTGATACTAGTATTACCCCTGCTCTCCTGTGATATATACTCCCCGCACTGATACCAGTATTACCCCTGCTCTCCTGTAATATATACTCCCTGCACTGATACTAGTATTACCCCTGCTCTCCTGTAATATATACTCCCAGCACTGATACTAGTATTACCCCTGCTCTCCTGTAATATATACTCCCAGCACTGATACTATTACCCCTGCTCTCCTGTAATATCTACTCCCAGCACTGATACTAGTATTACCCCTGCTCTCCTGTAATATATACTCCCAGCACTGATACTAGTATTACCCCTGCTCTCCTGTAATATATACTCCCAGCACTGATACTAGTATTACCCCTGCTCTCCTGTAATATCTACTCCCAGCACTGATACTAGTATTACCCCTGCTCTCCTGTAATATATACTCCCAACACTGATACTAGTATTACCCCTGCTCTCCTGTAATATATACTCCCAACACTGATACTAGTATTACCCCTGCTCTCCTGTGATATATACTCCCCGCACTGATACCAGTATTACCCCTGCTCTCCTGTAATATATACTCCCTGCACTGATACTAGTATTACCCCTGCTCTCCTGTAATATATACTCCCAGCACTGATACTAGTATTACCCCTGCTCTCCTGTAATATATACTCCCAGCACTGATACTATTACCCCTGCTCTCCTGTAATATCTACTCCCATGCACTCCTTGAAGACAGCTGTGTACAATGCATGTGGTGAGTCGTTGCACTAACATCCCACGTGACTCAATACTACCTGATATTACCTTACTGACACCTGCTACCTTCCCTACTGCCTGATATTAACTTACTGATACCTTCTAACTTCAGTACTGCCTTATATAACCTTACTAGCACCTTCTAACTTCAGTGCTGCCTGATATTAACTTACCGACACCCTCTAACTTCAGTACTACCGGATATTAACTGACACCTGCTAACTTTAGTACTACCGACATGGTCATTAGCTCAACAGATAACATTTAAAAATGCTGACAATAAACAAAAAAAAAGGTCACAATGTCGACTAAGACAAAATGTTGATGGTCATTAAAGGCTGTGTCTTCTAAAATGAAGACACAGCATGATTCATAGATGTGCGCCTACCAATGAAGCCCTTAGTCTGCATGTCTTATACAGGAAGTTTGTCAGCAGCAGACAGCAAGGGATACAAAGCCCTCCTCCTTCCTCTCTGGAAAGACTGACACCAGGGCCCACCAATGAGAGAGAGAGAAGGAAGTAGGGTGGTGCAGCAAGGGGAATTGTGGGAAGTGTGTGACTACAGTGTGACTCTGGAGATTGGGGTGTTGTCCCCTCTCAGTGTCTTTAGATATAGAGCAGCTCTGTATGTTCTGCTACAGCTGTCATTGCTGGCCAGGCAGGGAGGAGACATAGAGCAGCTCTGTGTGCTCTGCTACAGCTGCCATTGCTGGCCAGGTGGGGAGGAGACATAGAGCAGCTCTGTGTGCCCTGCTACAGCTGTCATTGCTGGCCAGGTAGGGAGGAGAGATACAGCAGCTGGAAAAGACTTTGCTGCACTCTGAGTGGACTATAATGATATAACCCTGCTTACTGATTGCTGGATTTCTGTGTCTCCATGAATAAAGTTCATCTTGACTTCATTATAACCTGCTCCACTGTGTGATCCCTGAACCCCAGGTCACCCTGTATCCTCACATTTGGTGGCAGCGGTGGGACGTCACACAGTTCCTGCAGTAATTCCAGGGTAGTGAGTAGAAGCAACGCTAACACCAGAGAATATCAGCATGGAAAGTCAGTCAGGAGTTGCAACCGGCGGCCAAATTGAAAACATTATGAGAGAGCAGGAGAAGTTTTACTGGACAGCCCGGAAACCGCACCTGCAAGGATTTTGCAGGATGAAGGGAATTGAGTGTAATGCGACTGACACCCGGGAGATTCTGGTACTGCAGTTGTTGTAGTGGGATCATGCACACCCAGAGGATCCAGACCACCTGAGTGATGATTAAGAAGGACCGACAGGCAGTGGAAGCACTTCTTCCAGTCGGTTACCTGAGTCAACCACCGCTACTCCCGCCCTACTACAGAGCTGGCTGGGGGCACTCGGTGAAAGTGCAACTACACAAGAGAGAGCTGGAGTGAACCAAGTGATATTAGGGGTACAAATCCCTACTAGCAGCGGAACTGTGCTGTTGCCCAGAGGGGCTGAACAAAAGAAGCGGCGCTTGGGATTTAAGGATGTTCCCACATTTTGAGAGAATGAAATGACATTGACACTCACCTCCAGATCTTTGAGAATCTCTTGGGCGTGCACGGGATAGAGCCAGCTGAATGGCCCAAGTACTTGGGGCCAAGTCTCACCGGTAGGGCTCTGGAAGCCTACAGGGCTCTAACTCCCCAGGAATGTGGAGTCTACACCTGTATAAAGTAGGCATTGCTGGCTAAGTTTCAGATCACTGCAGAATCTTATCGTCTCAAATTCAGGACACTGAGCAAAAGTGGGACTGCTTCCTACCAAGAGTTTGCCAGTCAGCTATGGCAAGCTTGTGGAAAATGGCTCGAGAGTAGACAAGCCTTTACTGTGGAGCAGATAGTCAACCTAATCGTGGTAGAACAACTAATGATTAAGATGGCACCAGAGGTATGGGAGTGGGTCGCAGATCGGAAGCCCAGCAGATCTGAACAAGCTGCAGAATGGGCTGATGAATATATAGCTAACCGTCCCCAATGGAGAGTCTTCAGTGCAACAGGTGGTACAAGAACCCCACGAGTGGAGAAGCTCCCTGACAGAGAACCATGCATAAATGATAGTAGTATAGGAGGCACTATCAAAAACATCTCTTATCAACCACCCAGATTCAAGTGGCTAACCCAGAACCTTGGAAGTGTTACCGCTGCAATCAACCAGGACACTTGTTGAGGGACTGTCCACGCATGTGAGGGCCATTCCCTGGGGCTAGACCAGCCCCAGTCTCTGTGGTATGTTACCCTATAGAGGATTATTGCGATGCAGTCATCCAGTCAGATGCGGTCGAGATGATGGATGGGGTGTATATTGTAGACCTGGTTCTGGGGGAGGAGCAGGCAACTCCTCAGAATATGCAGGGGCACTTACAGCCTGTGTTGGTAGAGGACCAGTGGGTACAGGGCCTACAAGATTCTGGGGCCTCACTCACATTGATTGAGCCAGACCTGATTCCCACCTCCCGGGTGATTCCTGGTCAGTATGTACGAATTGCCACCGCCGGGGGACAATAGACCGATATCCCCGTTGCCAAGATACATCTTGACTGGGGAGCCGACCAAGGAATCGTGGAGGTCGGAGTACTCAAGGGGCTACCAGCCAAGGTCATCCTCGGGAATGATCTGGGACAGGGACTGGTGACACGCTTCGTTCAAGTGGTGACTCGGAGCCAAACCCAAAGAGCAGTGACCCAGGTGACAGATTCAGAACAGAACCAACCTACCACGGCCACAATGGTGAGTGATTCCAGTCCCTTGTCCAGTACTTCAGAGATAGACTTGGGGGAGGTGGACCGGAGCGAGTTTCGACAGGCCCAACGGACAGACCCTTCCCTAAGTAAATTAAAGAGCGCAGCCAACCTGGAATTGGAAACAGCTGATGGGAGCAAGATAGTTTGGGAAGAGGAATTGCTGTACCGAGTGGTCATTCCTCAGTCTGGACAGGAAACAGTCATGCCCACTAAACAGTTAGTGGTACCTACACCATACAGAGCACAATTACTAGCCCTTGACATTCCAGCGGCTGGCATTTTGGCACGTGTAAAACACTAGCCCGACTTTTGCGGAATTTCTTCTGGCCACGGATCTCTAGAGACGTTAAGCAGTATCGAGACACCTGCGATACCTGCCAGAGACTGGGAAAGCCCCAGCGAAAAGCTCCTCTGCACCCATTACCCATTATAGGGGAGCCCTTTGCCCGTGTTGCCATAGACCTAGTCGGACCATTAGCTATTCCCAGTCATACGGGAAAAAAGTACATTCTAACGCTGGTGGACTTTGCTACATGCTATACTGTGGCTGTGGCCCTATCATCTATTGACACAGAACATGTTGCGCAAGCATTGATGGACATATTCAGTTGGCTTGGATACCCGGAGGAAGTCGTCACAGATTAAGGACCCCAATTCCAAGGTGAACTAATGCAAACCCTGTGGGAAAAGTAGGGGGTTCGACCTCTTCAGGCTACCTCTTATCATCCGCAGACGAATGGACTCTGTGAACGTTTCAATGGAACGCTAAAAAGTCTTCTACAAGCTTACGTGCAGTCTGAAGGGAGGGACTGGGAGAGAGCCCTGCAACAGCTTCTATTCGCTTATCGGGAAGTCTCCCAGGCGTCTAATGGATATTCCCCATTTGAACTTTTGTAAGGCCTGAAAGTGCGGGGGACTCTAGACTTGGTCAAAGAGAGCTGGGAGGGAACTTTCCAAGAACACCAGCAGCCCGTTTTACAATATGTAGAGAATATGCGGAACCGCATGAGAAGATTGCTACAGTTAACCCAAGAGCATCTCAGGGAATCACAAGAGAGACAAAAGGAATGGTATGACGCCCACGCTCAAGACCAAGAGTTGCATCCAGGACAAAAAGTAATGGTGCTTATCCCAGTGCAAAGAAACAAACTGCAGGCAATGTGGGAAGGATCGTATACCGTGGTAAGGCGCACCGGACCGGTCAATTACATGATTGCCCTGGATAATGGAGGGAAGTAGCTACGCACCTTCCATATAAATCGAATTAAGGCCTATAGTGATCGTCAAGTAGTAACAATGGCGGTATGTTGTCATCCGATGGAGACACCAGAAACTGATCCATTGCTTGACCAGAGAAGAAAGGAGTGGAATCAGTCCAGGTGGGACAACAGTTGAATGTAACACAGCAGCAGGAGATGTGGAGGATCTTAGAGGCTGAATAGGCCCAGTTTTCTTGTCTACCTGGTCAAACTCATCTGACCGCCCACCATGTGGAAACTGGGAGTGCTAGGCCCATCCGACAAGTCGCTTACCGGATGACTCAGAGTGTTACGAGGCAGGTAAAGGTAGCTAGCTTTGGGGGTCATAGTGCCATCTAAAAGCCCATGGGCTGCTGGGGTTGTGTTGGTTCTCAAGAAAGATGGAACCACACAGTTTTGTGTGGACTATCGCAAATTGAACGAAGTCACCACCACTGACGCTTACCCTATGCCCCGTGTTGATGAGCTACTGGATCGAATTGGAGGGGCTGAGTTTGTCTCAACACTGGACGTGAGCGAAGGCTACTGGCAAATCCCACTTACCAAAGAGGCACAAGAGCATTCTGCCTTCATCACACCGGAAGGACTCTTTGAGTGGACTATCATGCCTTTCGGGATGAAGAACGCCCCTGCCACATTCTAGCGAATGGTTAATGACCTCTTGGAGGGGTGTCAAGACTTTTCCCAAGCCTACCTAGAAGACATTGCCATCTTCAACCATACATGAGAGGAGCAGCATTTAATTCAGGTGACAGAAGTGCTCAAGAGGATTAGACAGGCTGGACTCACCATACACCCAGATAAGTGTCAGATGGGGATGGCAGAGGTTCAGTACCTAAGACATCGGGTCGGAGGAGGTGCTATCAGACCTGATTCGGCAAAGATGGAGGCTGTTGCCAGTTGGCCCCAACCTGTCAACCTGAAACAAGTGCGGGCGTTCCTTGGAGTCGCTGGCTATTACAGGAAATTTATACCACATTACAGCACCATGGCCAAGGCTCTGACGGACTTGACCAAAAAGAGATATGCTCAAAATATTGAATGGACTGTTGAGTTTGAGCAAGCTTTCAACACCTTAAAAGACTTGCTGACTCGAGCCCCAGTGTTGGCTGCCCCTGACTACGATAGAAAGTTTATTGTGCAGACTGACGCATCAGGGTGTGGACTTGGGGCAGTGTTGAGTCAAGTGGGAGAAGACGGTAGGGAACATCCAATTGTGCATCTATCCCGTAAACTAGCTGACCGAGAGATAGCCTATGCCACTATCAAAAAAGAATGTCTAGCCATAGTCTGGGCCTTAAAGAAGCTACAACCATATCTTTATGGGACAGCATTTACTGTTGTCACTGACCAAAACCCATTGTATTGGCTAAACAGAACCTCAGGGGAAAATGGGCGGTTGTTGAGGTGGGTCTGGCGTTACAAAGTTTCAACTTTTCCATTTCTCACAAAAAGGGATGAGAACATCACAATGCTGACGGGCTATCCAGACGTGAGGAAACAAATATCAGGCTTCGCAGACCCTCGGGCCGAGTCGACAGTCAGGACTCCAACATTGGGACCATGTCTGTCTCCTCGAGGTATGTGAGGAGACAAGGGAAAAGGACTTCTAGGACTTGCCTGCATGTTAAAAAGAGTTAACCCCATGACCCATTTCTGTGTTCTTAAATTGAAGCCCTCAGTCTGCAGAAGTCTCATACAGGAAGTTTGTCAGCAGCAGACAGCAAGGGAGTGTTACAAAGCCCTCCTCCTTCCTCTCTGGAAAGACTGACACCAGGGCCCACCAATGAGAGAGAGAGAGGGAAGTAGGGTGGTGCAGCAAGGGGAATTGTGGGAAGTGTGTGACTATATGGTGACTCTGGAGGTGTTGGGGTGTGGTCCCCTCTCAGTGTCTTTAGATATACAGCAGCTCTGTGTGCTCTGCTACAGCTGCCATTGCTGACCAGGTACGGAGGAGATATATAGCAGCTCTGTGTGATCTGCTACAGCTGCCATTGCTGGCCAGGTAGGAAGGAGACATATAGCAGCTCTGTGTGCCCTGCTACAGCTGCCATTGCTGGCCAGGTAGGGAGGAGATATACAGCAGCTGGAAAGGACTTTGCAGAACTCTGAGTGGACTGTAATGATAAAACCCTGCTTACTGATTGCTGGATTTCTGTGTCTCCATGACTAAAGTTCATCTTGACTTCATTATAACCTGCTCCACTGTGTGATCCCTGAACCCCAGGATACCCAGGTCATCCGGTATCCTCACAGTACCAACCTCCACGTAAAGCTCACACAAATCCGCTACTGTCGGCTAACCGACACCATCCTTCGGTTTTCCAACAAGAAACCCCCTTATTCCCAATTTATGCGGATACCCAGAATCACATGGCACTATAAGGGAACCCTCAGCCAGATGGACAAATTCCTGGCTCAGTAATATAAGGAACTGTCAGCTGCAAAACAGCTCTGTCTGTTCCCAGAGAAATCCTCAACCAAAACTCAACAAAGGAGGAAGAAGGATCCGGTCACCAAGTTCTCAGCAGCAGATAGGCGAGTTATGTTCCTACACGGTAGCCCAAGTGGATTATAGAGGAAAACAGCAGCCGGACAAATACTAATAGTATAGTTTTAGTTATCTGCTTTAAAACATATTCATCTGTGCCTAATAATGAATACAGTAATGACGGTACATCTACTGAGTCTGGTTGCTAGGACCGCCCCCGGGTTGCTGAGGACGTCAGTAGTGGGTGGGGCCTCATGCCTTACATACACACACAAACATGGGGAGCGCCCAGCTTGCAGTTCTGTATATTAGGTTAGCGACTACTGCAACCGATTGTCCCTGAAGAAAGTTTTCTATTAAACTGAAACGTTGTAAAGTAAGTTCTGATTGTGACTTGTGTAATGGTCAATGAAACGCACCTGTATGCAGGTAAATCTCATTGGCCATATGGAGCATGGTGAGGCCAGGGTTTGTGGTTTTGTATGGTGATGAGATAAATTAGGTATACTTTAATATTTTATTGTTTTCATTACTGTGACGGCCTGTCCCCCTTTGCCATGGCATGCCTAGCGCTTTGCCACCATTTATCCCTTTTGTCCTTCGGCTTATATACAGTGATTGCGGCACTGCCAGGGTTTACGTTCCAACATGGAACATGTGCAGGAAATTATGCGTTTCCAGCTCATAGAAGGCGGATTCTCCGAGTCTTCGGGCTGTGAGACCGGAGATTTCTATCCGTGACTATTACGTAAGCCTTGGTTAAACTTTATGTATAATGTGATGATGATGATGTCACTTCCTGTGGCCGATGACTTTGGGGAAACAAAGGCCGATTGATGCAAGCATTTATATGGGGCTCACACGTGGTCTCTGTGCACTGCGCTACGCTGTTTGGACTGACAGAGGTCTGGATTATAACTGAAATATCAACTATGCTGCAATTTGCTTTGTGAGTAATTAAATATTTTCAATTTAATTTGTTAATGTTACACAACTCACCTCCATACCATGTATCCAATCCCCAGCACCAGGAGACCCAATCCCGCTGCTAGGACAAGCCAGGCTGCAGAGAGAGGAAGAGGTAGAGAGAAAGGGTAGGGAAAGAGTGGGAGGGAGAGAGAGAGAGAGAGGGGAAGAGGGAGAGAGAGGGGGAGAGAGAGAGGGGGAGACAGAGAGAGGGGGAGAGAGAGGAGGGAAAGGGTGAAAAAGGGAGAGAGAGGTAGAGTGTATGAGAGAGAGGGAGGGGGAGAGAGGGTGAAAGAATGAGGGAGGTAGAGAGTGTGTGAGAGGGGAGGGAGAGATGGGGAGGGATAGAGTGTGTGAGAGGCGTGGGGGAGAGAGAGAGACGATTAATGCAGGACCAGTGCTGTTTTTATGCTGATCTCATACATTACATTGTGGAGGACACATCTGACTTATCTGGTGGGACCTCTGAATAGAGCAAAGTGGAGCAATGGCCACTAACACGTGGGGCCGGTGTCAGTACTGGGGGTGGCACTGCTTCTGACATGGGGAGGGGGCTACATCCTGACTACGTTTCTATAGTGCGCACGGTATCATGGGGGATGGGGGCAAGTGTACACCTCCCCTGCACTCCCAGGCAACTAGGGAGGCCCAGGAACTTTAATCAAATCAGTGACAAATATACCGAAGTGCCAAAAGTGGTGGGATAGCAATAATGGTAGGTGGCGTCACTGTACTGAAACGTCTTTGAAATGCCCAGACATGCATCATTAGTAATCTGACAGCTCATGAGTCAGATATAACACCGGCTAGGCTGCTCATGGCAATTCCAGGTAAGTTATTGTAGTTGGAACGGGGCATGATAGTGGTCGCCTGACGGATGGGACATTCCATTTCCAAAGTTGTGTGGACATTCAGCATTCCTCCATCTATGGTGTCACGTGTGTACCAGGAATACCTCATGGAAGGCATTACCACCCACCGTGGAGAGCGTAGTGGCCGACCACGGGTGCTTAATGATCATTACAAGTGGTGTCTGTGCAGAATTGGCCATGGTAACGACTCTGGCTCATATCACATCCACATTCAATGCAGGAGCTACAGGACGCATATCCAACAGGGCCGTGCACGTTCTTTAGCTGATATGGGAGCAGGAGACCCACCAGAGAGCACCTGTTACCACTATGACACCGGACACATCGCCTCACCTGAGGTGAGGTTCAGGTGTAGATGAGGCCATAGACCCCACTTTTCAACAAGGCACCATGCAGGCTAGTTGTTGTTCCATAATGGTGTAGGTTTGTTCACGTGGCAAGGGTTGGTTCTGCTGAACACGTCATTGACCAGTAACCACTACGTTGCATTGCTTGATGACCATTTGCAGCTCTTAATGGACTTCATGTACCCAAACAATGATGAAATATTCCAGCAGGATAATGCACCATGTCATCGGTCCCAAGCTGTCCAGAATTGGTTTGAGGAGCATTCTGGAGAGTTCCGATGAATGGTTTCCACACGTTTGCCTGACATGAACCCAATTGAGCATTTATCGGACGTGGTGGAGAGGTCCATTCCTACCCAAGATCCTGCACCTACAAATGTCAGGGAGCTGTGAGAAGCTATCCAGACGGCATGGGTTAGCATCTCTCCAGAGGTCTTCTGTCCGTTTGTGGAATCGATGCCACATCGAGTTGCTACACTTCGCCTGGGCTAGAGGGGGTCTTACACAATACTAGGCACCTAACCCATGACTTTTTAGACTTCGGTATATATACACTGCCACATTCATACATACATACATACATACATACTGTAGGTACTCACCATTCTTGGAAACAGGGTTCTCTGTCTCGCTCTGTGCCGAGTGCTCCATTGTGTGGTCCAGAACATTTGGAGTCCTGCTGCTGGGGGTGAAGGTAGGACCAGGGTATGGCACTGCAGATACACCGGTTGGTGGCAACTTTCCCAGACCTGAGGTAGAGGGGTAGAGAGTCGGCTTCATTACTTTACCACTAACCACACACTGTACTAGCTTCATCCTGTCTTGCAATCTACCTGTTGTATAATCAGATCACTGACGTAAGGACACAACTCACCTCTCATGCTCCAGCAAACCCTGCTAGAACGCTATCCTGCAGAAGACGTACCTTTGTATGTGATGGCGTATCCTTGGCCGCTGTGCACACGGTCAGACTGGAATGTAATCTGTAGGTGTCCTGTTGGAAACGTGGCAATGGCGGGAGGATCCTCACCTCCTTTAATTTGAAGAAGAAGGTTTCCACTCCGTCCATCTCTCACCCCAAGAACGTCGTTTGGGTCTAGAACGTTAAAGATGTGGAACAGCATCTCTATAGCAGCGCTGCCTGGGCTCTGGACATCCCAGGAACACGTCATCCCTGCACTGTACTCGTCAGGGAAGTCAGGAGAATACAGGACACCGGAAGTGGAGGAGAGGTTATCCTGGCATGCCCCCACCCATACTGCGGGAAGATAACATGCCGAATATAATTATATACACACACACACACACACACACACAATCCTGGTACAGATTCTCCCCTCTCCTGTGTCTCCATACTCACCACTGTACACACTCAGTTTCCCGTCTCCACCGCACAGCTCATTGCTTCTCCCGAAACAGACCTGGTCACACTGAGAACTGCTGACCGCCTGTAGCTTGGCCACATCTGAGGGCGTGCCACAGAAACATGCATAACCAGCCTCTACACCCGCGTACTGGCATGGAGAACAAACAGAGAAGACACAAGTCATTGGGTCTCTGCTTCATGCATCAGCTGGAGCGTCACATGGCACGTACCTCTTTGAAGACAAATACATTTCTTTAGATTTCATGCTGTTGGAGGATGATGGTCAGACCTCCGCCCCCCCCCCCAGACTTTCTCTAGGGTTGCACATATGTGGAAATCCCTCCTCACACACAACAAGACTTTCTTCTACTCTCCAAACCTTCCAGCGTTCCCTGATAACTCCCCTGTGTAGCCAAATGTATTAAATTACAGTACAGAAACGCCCTGATATCAATATTGGTGTGTGACCTGTTCATATAGCCCCAGCAGCAAACTCTATAAATATACAGTATGTAAGCAATAAAAGGAATAGATACGGGCACTATTCTGTGCTATATTAGACTTATGAAGTTAGAGAACGGTTCTCTTATTTATAGTTGGGATAAGGGCTGAGTATTGTAGTAAATGTTACCTTGAAACCCTCCCTGCGACAGAATCGGATGCAGGTCTGTATGGTCAGTTTTGCTGATGTCCCACTGTTTCCACTGAGAGCAGGAGGAGATCCCAAGTCCGCAAAGCAACCAACGTATCCTGGCACTGGAGGAGAAACCCACAAAGACAACTTCATGTGACGGGCATTGTATCACTGAACGTATTGTTACTTAGTGTCTCCATGTGACAGGCATTGTATCACTATACGTATTGTTACTTAGTGTCTCCATGTGACAGGCATTGTATCACTATACGTATTGTTACTTAGTGTCTCCATGTGACGGGCATTGTATAACTATACGTATTGTTACTTAGTGTCTCCATGTGACGGGCATTGTATCACTATACGTATTGTTACTTAGTGTCTCCATGTGACAGGCATTGTATCACTATACGTATTGTTACTTAGTGTCTCCATGTGACAGGCATTGTATCACTATACGTATTGATACTTAGTGTCTCCATGTGACGGGCATTGTATCACTATACGTATTGTTACTTAGTGTCTCCATGTGACAGGCATTGTATCACTATACGTATTGTTACTTAGTGTCTCCATGTGACGGGCATTGTATCACTATACGTATTGTTACTTAGTGTCTCCATGTGATGGGCATTGTATCACTATACGTATTGTTACTTAGTGTCTCCATGTGACGGGCATTGTATCACTATACATATTGTTACTTAGTGTCTCCATGTGACGGCATTGTATAACTATACGTATTGTTACTTAGTGTCTCCATGTGACGGGCATTGTATCATTATACGTATTGTTACTTAGTGTCTCCATGTGACGGGCATTGTATCACTATACGTATTGTTACTTAGTGTCTCCATGTGACGGGCATTGTATCACTATACGTATTGTTACTTAGTGTCTCCATGTGACGGCATTGTATAACTATACGTATTGTTACTTAGTGTCTCCATGTGACGGGCATTGTATAACTATACGTATTGTTACTTAGTGTCTCCATGTGACGGGCATTGTGTCACTATACGTATTGTTACTTAGTGTCTCCATGTGACAGGCATTGTGTCACTATACGTATTGTTACTTAGTGTCTCCATGTGACGGGCATTGTATCACTATACGTATTGTTACTTAGTGTCTCCATGTGACAGGCATTGTATAACTATACGTATTGTTACTTAGTGTCTCCATGTGACAGGCAATGTATCACTATACGTATTGTTACTTAGTGTCTCCATGTGACGGGCATTGTATAACTATACGTATTGTTACTTAGTGTCTCCATGTGACAGGCAATGTATCACTATACGTATTGTTACTTAGTGTCTCCATGTGACAGGCATTGTATCACTATACGTATTGTTACTTAGTGTCTCCATGTGACAGGCAATGTATCACTATACATATTGTTACTTAGTGTCTCCATGTGACGGGCATTGTATCACTATACGTATTGTTACTTAGTGTCTCCATGTGACGGGCTTTGTATCACTATACATATTGTTACTTAGTGTCTCCATGTGACGGGCATTGTATCACTATACGTATTGTTACTTAGTGTCTCCATGTGACGGGCATTGTATCACTATACGTATTGTTACTTAGTGTCTCCATGTGACGGGCATTGTATCACTATACTTATTGTTACTTAGTGTCTCCATGTGACAGGCAATGTATCACTATACGTATTGTTACTTAGTGTCTCCATGTGACGGGCATTGTATCACTATACGTATTGTTACTTAGTGTCTCCATGTGACAGGCATTGTATCACTATACGTATTGTTACTTAGTGTCTCCATGTGACGGGCATTGTATCACTATACGTATTGTTACTTAGTGTCTCCATGTGACAGGCATTGTATCACTATACGTATTGTTACTTAGTGTCTCCATGTGACGGGCATTGTATCACTATACGTATTGTTACTTAGTGTCTCCATGTGACAGGCAATGTATCACTATACATATTGTTACTTAGTGTCTCCATGTGACAGGCATTGTATCACTATACGTATTGTTACTTAGTGTCTCCATGTGACAGGCAATGTATCACTATACATATTGTTACTTAGTGTCTCCATGTGACAGGCATTGTATCACTATACATATTGTTACTTAGTGTCTCCATGTGACAGGCATTGTATCACTATACGTATTGTTACTTAGTGTCTCCATGTGACGGGCATTGTATCACTATACGTATTGTTACTTAGTGTCTCCATGTGACAGGCAATGTATCACTATACATATTGTTACTTAGTGTCTCCATGTGACGGGCATTGTATCACTATACGTATTGTTACTTAGTGTCTCCATGTGACAGGCAATGTATCACTATACATATTGTTACTTAGTGTCTCCATGTGACAGGCATTGTATCACTATACGTATTGATAGGCATTTTCTTCCAACCTATGCTGGAAGGTCGGTAAAGATGGTGGAATGTGGTGAATGATGGATTCGGGCACATGGTTCTGTCCGGGGTCGGCTCTAGCAGTATGAGAGATCCTTGTGCTAATTGAAGCAAGATTGAGATGGGGGTAGATCAGGGTTTCCCAAACTCAGGGCATGATTCAGACCCGGACGCTATTTGCGGATGCTCGTTCTTAAAAAGTGGCAGGATATTTAAATTGAGCGCTCGTTGTTTGCGGTGTGTTGATGCCTCTATGTCTGAGCGAACGTCCAAAAAATGCGCTCGCTGTTTTGTAAAGACGCCCCCTGGCCGTTCGCATCACACGTCATCTCCGTTATTTATTAGATTAATCAGGAACATCGAAAGGCATCTGAACCGCTCGCAGTGCTTGTGGTGAGATTTACTTCCCGTAATCACTGCGAGCAGTTCAGGCTAAAAGACAACCAAGTGACGTGGTCGATGACGCCCCTTTACTAATTATGCACTCCCATTAAACGCCGTTTTGACTGTTTGGCACGCCTGCGTTCGGATCTCCACTCCCCGTTTTCAAGCACCTTCCCCTGTTACCACCCACAAAAGGTACATTCTGTCAATCAAATTAGCAGCCCCTCTTTGTTTTACGAGCGCACGATTTCCGACGGCAATGACTGGTTTGCGCATGCGCATTGCGAACCATACGCATGCGTAGTTGTGCGGACATCGCTCAGAGCGAACGAGCGGCTCTGAATCAGGCCCTCAGTCCTCAAGGCACCCTAACAGTCCAGGTTTTAAGGATGTCCGTCCTTAAGCACATGTGATCCCCAGTCTCCCCCTGAGCCCACTTTAGCTCCAAGGAGTGTGACCTTCTCCTCCAGCATCCGGCCCCTGTCCTAGAAGAGCCCAGTCTCCGGTGATACTGAGCTGCCCTCAGAGTGTTGCGACCAGGATTCCCTGCGAGGCAACGCCCACTTTATTTAGGTCACTCCCCTTTTCGGCTGGACGCATCTCCACCGCACGGGGGTAAGCAGGTGACGCCTCTGAATTAAGATCTTAATTCCTAGCACATAGTAGCATAAAACATATATGATAACATATCGTTTACCTTTAACATCAGTTATCAACATACCGCGCATCCGGAAAGTATTCACAGCGCTTCACTTTTTCCACATTTTCTTATGTTACAGCCTTATCCCAAAATGGAATAAATACATGTTTGTCCTCAAAATTCTTCACACAATACCCCATAATGACAACGTGTAAAAAAAATCTTTGAGATTTTTGCAAATTTAATTAAAAAAACTAAGAAATCACATGTACATAAGTATTCAAAGCCTTTGCCATGAAGCTCAGGTGCATCCTGTTTCCACTGATCATCCTTGAGATGTTCCTACAGCTTAATTGGAGTCCACCTGTGGTAAATTCAGTTGATTGGACATGATTTTGAAAGGCATACACCTGTCTATATAAGGTCCCACACTTGACAGTGCATGTCAGAACACAAACCAAGCATGAGTCCAAGGAATTGTCTGTAGACCTCTGAGACAGGATTGTCTCGAGGTGCAAATCTGGGGAAGGGTACAGAAAAATATCTGCTGGTTTGAAGCTCCCAATGAGCACAGTGGCCTCCATCATCTGTAAATGGAAGAAGTTCGGAACCACCAGGACTCTTCCTAGAGTTGGCCGGCCGTCTAAACTGAGCGATCGTGGGAGAAGAGCTCTAGTCAGAGAGGTGACCAAGAAATCCATGGTCACTCTGTCAGAGCTACAGCATTCTTCTGTGGGGAGAGGAGAACCTTCCAGAAGGACAACTATCTCTGCAGCAATTCACCAATCAGGCCTGTATGGTAGAGTGGCCATATGGAAGCCACTCCTTAGTAAAAAGCACATGACAGCTCACCTGGATTTTGCCAAAATGCACCTGAAGGACTCTCAGACCATGAGAGACAAAGATTGAACTCTTTGGTGTGAATGCCAGGCGTTCTGTTTGGAGGAAACCAGGCACCGCTCATCACCAGGCCAATACCATCCCTACAGTGAAGCATGGTGGTGGCAGCATCATGCTGTGGGGATGTTTTTCAGCGGCAGGAACTGGGAGACTAGTCAGGATAGAGGGAAAGATGAATGCAGCAATGTACAGAGACATCCTGGATGAAAACCTGCTCCAGAGCGCTCCTGACCTCAGACTGTGGCGAAGGTTCATCTTTCAGCAGGACAACGACCCTAAGCACACAGCCAAGATATGAAAGGGGTGGCTTCAGGACAGCTCTGTGAATGTCCTTCAGTGGCCCAGCCAGAGCCCAGACTTGAATCCGATTGAACATCTCTGGAGAGACCTGAAAATGGCTGTGCACCGACGCTTCCCATCCAACCTGATGGAGCTTGAGAGGTGCTGCAAAGAGGAACGGGCGAACCTGCCCAAAGACAGGTGTGCCAAGCTTGTGGTATCATATTCAAAAAGACTTGAGGCTGTAATTGCTGCAAAAGGTGCATCAACAAAATATTGAGCAAAGGCTGTGACTACTTATGTACGTGTGATTTCTTAGTTTTTTTTTTTTTTTTTTAATTAAATTTGCAAAAGTCTCTAAAAAAACTTCTTACACGTTGTCATTATGGGGTATTGTGTGTAGAATTTTGAGGACAAAAATTAATTTATTTTTATTTCATTTTGGAATAAGGCTGTAACATAACAAAATGTGGAAAAGTGAAGCGCTGTGAATACTTTCTGGATGTACTGTATATCGTATGCAGAGGGTTTAAGAAAACACATTTCGTTGTATGTATAAACATTTTACATGGTCACTTTTACTATCAGTCGCTATCTTTCTCCTCGGCAAGTCTCCAAACAAAACACATTACACAGTGTTACAATTCTATCCATTAGGACACAGTATAATAAAATACTTATTATTAAATACATGAATCTAATAGAAGGACTAAAGAGATGCTGGTAGCTTGCATCAATATTTTAGTAATAGAAATACTAATGATAAGTGCGGTCAATTCATCTATGAAATCCATTTAATATTTGTTTTATGTGTATAAATAAGTAGGAGGTATATTTCTGCTTTATCAGCACAAACATGGATATCCTTAAAACCAGGAACGTTTATGGTGCCCTGAGGAAGAGTTTGGGAAGCCATGGGGCAGATAAATACAGTTTCTTATGGTGTCGGTCTTGCAGCACGATGTTTGGGTGCTTCGTTTCGGACAGATCTCCTTCTATATGACAATAGCACAGGGAAGCTCCTATCGGTCCTGGTCACTAATAGCTATAGTCACATATGTAAGACAATCAGAGGTACGGTATAGCCGGAGAATACAGCACTTACTGTGGCATGCTGAGATCTCACAGTACTTCCAGTAGATCCCTTCCTCCGTCTCGGACACGTAGCACCACGGCTGGACATCGGAATCAGGGTTCCTGCAGGCAGAGGGACGGACACGTTATGTACTAACACACTTCCCTCATTAACATAGAACCATGTTGGCACAACAATAATAACTGATGGAGACTGAAATTAAGCTGATTGAGTGGTTGGGCGTACATCACCGTACATCACATCACCGTACATCACATCACCGTACATCACATCACTGTACACCACATCACATCACCGTACATCACATCACATCACCGTACATCACATCACATCACCGTACACCACATCACATCACCGTACATTACATCACATCACCGTACATCACATCACATCACCGTACATCACATCACTGTACACCACATCACATCACCGTACATCACATCACTGTACACCACATCACATCACCGTACATCACATCACCGTACATCACATCACATCACCGTACACCACATCACATCACCGTACATTACATCACATCACCGTACATCACATCACATCACCGTACATCACATCACATCACCGTACACCGCACATCACCGTACATCACATCACATCACCGTACATTACATCACATCACATCACCGTACATCACATCACATCACCGTACACCACATCACATCACCGTACATTACATCACATCACCGTACATCACATCACATCACCGTACATCACATCACATCACCGTACACCGCACATCACCGTACATCACATCACATCACCGTACATTACATCACATCACATCACCGTACATCACATCACCGTACATCACACCACCGTACATCACATCACATCACCGTACATCACATCACATCACCGTACATCACATCACCGTACATCACATCACATCACCGTACATCACATCACCGTACATCACATCACCGTACATCACATCACCGTACATCACATCACATCACCGTACATCACATCACCGTACATCACATCACCGTACATCACATCACATCACCGTACATCACATCACCGTACATCACATCACATCACCGTACATCACATCACCGTACATCACATCACATCACCGTACATCACATCACATCACCGTACATCACATCACATCACCGTACATCACATCACCGTACATCACATCACATCACCGTACATCACATCACTGTACATTACATCACATCACCGTACATCACATCACATCACTGTACATCACATCACATCACTGTACATTACATCACATCACCGTACATCACATCACATCACTGTACATCACATCACAGTACATCAAATCACCGTACATCACATCACATCACTGTACATTACATCACATCACCGTACATCACATCACATCACTGTACATTACATCACATCACCGTATATCACATCACATCACTGTACATCACATCACATCACCGTACATCAAATCACCGTACATCACATCACCGCACTTCACATCACATCACCATACATCACATCACATCACCATACATCACATCACATCACCGTACATTACATCACATCACATCACCGTACATCACATCACATCACCGTACATCACATCACATCACCGTACATCACATCACATCACCGTACATCACATCACCGTACATTACATCACATCACCGTACATCACATCACATCACCGTACATCACATCACCGTACATCACATCACATCACCATACATTACATCACCGTACATTACATCACATCACCGTACATCACATCACATCACCGTACATTACATCACATCACCGTACATTACATCACATCACCGTACATCACATCACATCACCGTACATCACATCACATCACCGTACATCACATCACTGTACATTACATCACATCACCGTACATCACATCACATCACTGTACACCACATCACATCACTGTACATCACATCACATCACTGTACATCACATCACATCACTGTACATCACATCACATCACCGTACATTACATCACATCACCGTACATCACATCACATCACTGTACATCACATCACATCACTGTACATTACATCACATCACCGTACATCACATCACCGTACATCACATCACATCACTGTACATCACATCACATCACTGTACATTACATCACATCACCGTACATCATATCACATCACTGTACATTACATCACATCACTGTACACCGCATCACATCACCGTACATCACATCACCATACATCACATCACTGTGCATCACATCACTGTACATCACATCACATCACCGTACATCAAATCACCGTACATCACATCACCGCACTTCACATCACATCACCATACATCACATCACCGTACATCACATCACCGTACATTACATCACATCACATCACCGTACATCACATCACATCACCGTACATCACATCACCGTACATTACATCACATCACCGTACATCACATCACATCACCGTACATCACATCACCGTACATTACATCACATCACATCACCGTACATCACATCACATCACCGTACATTACATCACATCACCGTACATCAAATCACATCACATCACCGTACATCACATCACCGTACATTACATCACATCACCGTACATCACATCACATCACCATACATTACATCACCGTACATTACATCACATCACATCACCGTACATTACATCACATCACATCACATCACCGTACATCACATCACATCACCGTACATCACATCACCGTACATCACATCACATCACCGTACATCACATCACATTACTGTACATTACATCACATCACATCACCGTACATCACATCACATCACTGTACATCACTGTACATTACATTACATCACCGTACATCACATCACCGTACATCATATCACATCACTGTACACCACATCACATCACCGTACATCACATCACCGTACATCACATCACATCACTGTACACCGCATCACATCACCGTACATCACATCACCATACATCACATCACTGTGCATCACATCACTGTACATCACATCACATCACCGTACATCAAATCACCGTACATCACATCACCGTACATCACATCACCGTACATCACATCACCATACATTACATCACATCACCGTACATTACATCACATCACTGTACATCACATCACATCACCGTACATTACATCACATCACTGTACATCACATCACATCACATCACCGTACATCACATCACCGTACATCACATCACCGTACATCACATCACATCACCGTACATCACATCACATCACCGTACATCACATCACCGTACATCACATCACCGTACATCACATCACCGTACATCACATCACCGTACATCACATCACCGTACATCACATCACCGTACATCACATCACATCACCGTACATCACATCACCGCACTTCACATCACCGTACATCACATCACATCACCGTACATCACATCACATCACCGTACATCACATCACCGCACTTCACATCACATCACCGTACATCACATCACATCACCATACATCACATCACCGTACATCACATCACCGTACATCACCGTACACCACATCACATCACCGTACATCACATCACATCACCGTACATCACATCACCGCACTTCACATCACATCACCGTACATCACATCACATCACCATACATCACATCACCGTACATCACATCACCGTACATTACATCACATCACATCACATCACCGTACATCACATCACATCACCGTACATCACATCACATCACCGCACTTCACATCACCGTACATCACATCACATCACCGTACATCACATCACCGTACATCACATCACCGCACTTCACATCACATCACCGTACATCACATCACCGTACATCACATCACTGTACATCACCGTACACCACATCACATCACCGTACATCACATCACCGTACATCACATCACCGTATATCACATCACCGTACATCACATCACCATACATTACATCACATCACATCACTGTACATCACATCACCATACATTACATCACATCACATCACTGTACATCACATCACCGTACATTACATCACATCACCGTACATCACATCACCATACATCACATCACTTCACATCACCGCACTTCACATCACCGCACTTCACATCACCGCACTTCACATCACCGCACTTCACATCACCGCACTTCACATCACCGCACTTCACATCACCGCACTTCACATCACCGCACTTCACATCACCGCACTTCACATCACCGCACTTCACATCACCGCACTTCACATCACCGCACTTCACATCACATCACCGTACATCACATCACATCACCGTACATCACATCACCATACATCACATCACAGTACATCACATCACATCACGTCACCGTACATCACATCACGTCACCGTACATCACATCACATCACCGTACATCACATCACCGTACATCACATCACCATACATTACATTACATCACCATACATTACATCACATCACCGTACATCACATCACCGTACATCACATCACCATACATTACATCACATCACCATACATTACATCACCATACATTACATCACCATACATCACATCACCGTACATCACATCACCGTACATCACATCACCGTACATCACATCACATCACCGCACTTCACATCACATCACCATACATCACATCACCGCACTTCACATCACATCACCGTACATCACATCACATCACCGTACATCACCGTACATCACATGACCGTACATCACATCACCGCACTTCACATCACATCACCGTACATCACATCACATCACCGTACATCACATCACATCACCGTACATCACATGACCGTACATCACATCACCATACATCACATCACCATACATCACATCACATCACCGTACATCACATCACAGTACATCACATCACCGTACATTACATCACCGTACATCACATCACCGTACATTACATCACCATACATTACATCACATCACCATACATCACATCACCGTACATCACATCACCGTACATCACATCACCGTACATTACATCACATCACATCACCGTACATCACATCACATCACCGTACATCACATCACATCACCGTACATCACATCACATCACCGTACATCACATCACCGCACTTCACATCACCGTACATCACATCACATCACCGTACATCACATCACATCACCGTACATCACATCACCGCACTTCACATCACATCACCGTACATCACATCACATCACCGTACATCACATCACCGTACATCACATCACCATACATCACATCACCATACATCACATCACCAGACATCACATCACCGTACATCACATCACATCACCGTACATTACATCACATCACATCACTGTACATCACATCACATCACCGTACATTACATCACATCACCGCACATCACAGTACATCACATCACATCACCATACATTACATCACATCACATCACCATACATCACATCACATCACCGTACATTACATCACATCACCGCACATCACATCACAGTACATCACCGCACAACACATCACCGTACATCACATCACCGTACATCACATCACCGTACATCACATCACCATACATCACCGTACATTACATCACATCACCGTACATCACATCACATCACCGTACATCACATCACATCACCGTACATCACATCACCGCACTTCACATCACCGTACATCACATCACCGTACATCACATCACCGTACATCACATCACCGTACATCACATCACCGTACATCACATCACCGCACTTCACATCACCGTACATCACATCACATCACCATACATCACATCACATCACCGTACATCACCGTACATTACATCACCATACATTACATCACATCACCATACATTACATCACCGTACATTACATCACATCACCGTACATCACATCACCGTACATCACATCACATCACCGCACTTCACATCACATCACCATACATCACATCACCGCACTTCACATCACATCACATCACCGTACATCACATCACCGTACATCACATCACATCACCGTACATCACATGACCGTACATCACATCACCATACATCACATCACCATACATCACATCACCATACATCACATCACAGTACATCACATCACCGTACATTACATCACCGTACATTACATCACCATACATTACATCACATCACCATACATCACATCACCGTACATCACATCACCGTACATCACATCACCGTACATCACATCACCGTACATCACATCACCGTACATCACATCACATCACCGTACATTACATCACATCACATCACTGTACATCACATCACATCACCGTACATTACATCACATCACCGCACATCACAGTACATCACATCACCATACATTACATCACATCACCATACATCACATCACCGTACATTACATCACATCACCGCACTTCACATCACATCACCATACATCACATCACCGCACTTCACATCACATCACCGTACATCACATCACCGCACTTCACATCACATCACATCACCGTACATCACATCACCGTACATCACATCACATGACCGTACATCACATCACCATACATCACATCACCATACATCACATCACATCACCGTACATCACATCACAGTACATCACATCACCGTACATTACATCACATCACCATACATCACATCACCGTACATCACATCACCGTACATCACATCACCGTACATTACATCACATCACCGTACATCACATCACATCACCGTACATCACATCACATCACCGTACATCACATCACCGCACTTCACATCACCGTACATCACATCACATCACCGTACATCACATCACCGTACATCACATCACCGCACTTCACATCACCGTACATCACATCACATCAACATACATCACATCACCGCACTTCACATCACATCACCGTACATCACATCACATCACCGTACATCACATCACCGTACATCACATCACCGTACATCACATCACATCACCGTACATTACATCACATCACCGTACATTACATCACATCACATCACTGTACATCACATCACATCACCGTACATTACATCACATCACCGCACATCACAGTACATCACATCAACATACATTACATCACATCACATCACCATACATCACATCACCGTACATTACATCACATCACCGCACTTCACATCACATCACCATACATCACATCACCGCACTTCACATCACATCACCGTACATCACATCACCGTACATCACATCACTGTACATCACATCACATCACCGTACATCACATGACCGTACATCACATCACATCACCATACATCACATCACCGTACATCACATCACAGTACATCACATCACCGTACATCACATCACATCACCATACATCACATCACCGTACATCACATCACCGTACATCACATCACCGTACATCACATCACATCACCGTACATCACATCACATCACCGTACATCACATCACCGTACATCACATCACCGCACTTCACATCACCGTACATCACATCACATCACCATACATCACATCACCGTACATCACATCACCGTACATCACATCACCGTACATTACATCACATCACCGTACATCACATCACATCACCGTACATCACATCACCGTACTTCACATCACCGTACATCACATCACATCACCGTACATCACATCACATCACCGTACATCACATCACCGCACTTCACATCACATCAACATACATCACATCACCGCACTTCACATCACATCACCGTACATCACATCACATCACCGTACATCACATCACATCACCGTACATCACATCACATCACCGTACATCACATCACATCACCGTACATCACATCACCGTACATCACATCACCATACATCACATCACCATACATCACATCACATCACCGTACATCACATCACCGTACATTACATCACCGTACATCACATCACCGTACATCACATCACTGTACATCACATCACATCACCGTACATCACATGACCGTACATCACATCACCATACATCACATCACCATACATCACATCACATCACCGTACATCACATCACAGTACATCACATCACCGTACATCACATCACATCACCGTACATCACCGTACACCACATCACATCACCGTACATCCCATCACATCACCGTACATCACATCACATCACCGTACATCACATCACATCACCGTACATCACATCACCGTACATCACATCACCGTACATCACATCACATCACCGTACATCACATCACCGCACTTCACATCACCGTACATCACATCACATCACCGTACATCACATCACATCACCGTACATCACATCACATCACCGTACATCACATCACCGTACATCACATCACCATACATCACATCACCATACATCACATCACATCACCGTACATCACATCACCGTACATTACATCACATCACTGTACATCACATCACTGTACATCACATCACCGTACATTACATCACATCACCATACATCACATCACATCACCGCACATCACATCACAGTACATCACCGCACATCACATCACCGTACACCACATCACAGTACATCACATCACCGTACATCACATCACATCACCATACATCACCGTACATCACATCACATCACCGCACATCACATCACAGTACATCACCGCACATCACATCACCGTACATCACATCACCGTACATCACATCACCGTACATCACATCACATCACCGTACATCACATCACCGTACATCACATCACCGTACATCACATCACCGTACATCACATCACATCACCATACATCACATCACCGTACATCACATCACCGTACATCACCGTACACCACATCACATCACCGTACATCCCATCACATCACCGTACATCACATCACATCACCGTACATCACATCACATCACCGTACATCACATCACCGTACATCACATCACATCACCGTACATCACATCACATCACCATACATTACATCACATCACCGTACATCACATCACCGTACATCACATCACCGTACATTACATCACATCACCGTACATCACATCACATCACCGTACATCACATCACCGTACATCACATCACCATACACCACATCACATCACCGTACACCACATCACATCACCGTACATCACATCACATCACCGTACATCACATCACATCACCGTACATCACATCACCATACACCACATCACCGTACACCACATCACATCACCGTACATCACATCACATCACCGTACATCACATCACATCACCGTACATCACATCACCGTACATCACATCACATCACAGTACATCACATCACCGCACTTCACATCACATCACCGTACATCACATCACATCACCGTACATCACATCACATCACCGTACATCACATCACATCACCGTACATCACATCACATCACCGTACATCACATCACATCACCGTACATCACATCACCGTACATCACATCACCATACATCACATCACCATACATCACATCACATCACCGTACATCACATCACCGTACATTACATCACCGTACATCACATCACCGTACATCACATCACTGTACATCACATCACATCACCGTACATCACATGACCGTACATCACATCACCATACATCACATCACCATACATCACATCACATCACCGTACATCACATCACAGTACATCACATCACCGTACATTACATCACCGTACATCACATCACCGTACATCACATCACATCACCGTACATCACCGTACACCACATCACATCACCGTACATCCCATCACATCACCGTACATCACATCACATCACCGTACATCACATCACATCACCGTACATCACATCACCGTACATCACATCACCGTACATCACATCACATCACCGTACATCACATCACCGCACTTCACATCACCGTACATCACATCACATCACCGTACATCACATCACATCACCGTACATCACATCACATCACCGTACATCACATCACCGTACATCACATCACCATACATCACATCACCATACATCACATCACATCACCGTACATCACATCACCGTACATTACATCACATCACTGTACATCACATCACTGTACATCACATCACCGTACATTACATCACATCACCATACATCACATCACATCACCGCACATCACATCACAGTACATCACCGCACATCACATCACCGTACACCACATCACAGTACATCACATCACCGTACATCACATCACATCACCATACATCACCGTACATCACATCACATCACCGCACATCACATCACAGTACATCACCGCACATCACATCACCGTACATCACATCACCGTACATCACATCACCGTACATCACATCACATCACCGTACATCACATCACCGTACATCACATCACCGTACATCACATCACCGTACATCACATCACATCACCATACATCACATCACCGTACATCACATCACCGTACATCACCGTACACCACATCACATCACCGTACATCCCATCACATCACCGTACATCACATCACATCACCGTACATCACATCACATCACCGTACATCACATCACCGTACATCACATCACATCACCGTACATCACATCACATCACCATACATTACATCACATCACCGTACATCACATCACCGTACATCACATCACCGTACATTACATCACATCACCGTACATCACATCACATCACCGTACATCACATCACCGTACATCACATCACCATACACCACATCACATCACCGTACACCACATCACATCACCGTACATCACATCACATCACCGTACATCACATCACATCACCGTACATCACATCACCATACACCACATCACATCACCGTACACCACATCACATCACCGTACATCACATCACATCACCGTACATCACATCACATCACCGTACATCACATCACCGTACATCACATCACATCACAGTACATCACATCACCGTACACCGTACATCACATCACTGTACATCACATCACCGTACATCACATCACATCACCGTACATCACATCACCGTACATCACATCACCGTACATCACATCACCGTACATCACATCACATCACCGTACATCACATCACCGTACATCACATCACCGTACATCACATCACATCACCATACATTACATCACATCACCGTACATTACATCACATCACATCACGGTACATCACATCACATCACCGTACATTACATCACATCACCATACATTACATCACACCACATCACATCACCGTACATTACATCACATCACATCACTGTACATCACCGTACATCACATCACCGTACATCACATCACATCACCGTACATTACATCACATCACATCACCGTACATCACATCACATCACTGTACATCACATCACCGTACATCACATCACCGTACATCACATCACCGCACATCACATCACCGTACATCACATCACATCACCGTACATCACATCACATCACCGCACATCACATCACCGTACATCACATCACCGTACATCACATCACCGTACATCACATCACCGTACATCACATCACCGTACATCACATCACTGTACATCACATCACCATACATCACATCACCATACATCACATCACCGTACATCACATCACATCACCGTACACCGTACATCACATCACCGTACATCACATCACATCACCGTACATCACATCACCGTACATCACTTCACATCACATCACCGTACATCACATCACTGTACATCACCGTACACCACATCACATCACCGTACATCACATCACCGTACATCACATCACCATACATTACATCACATCACCATACATTACATCACATCACCGTACATCACATCACCGTACATTACATCACATCACCGTACATCACATCACATCACCGTACATCACATCACCGTACATCACATCACCGTACATCACATCACCGTACATCACATCACCGTACATCACATCACTTCACCGTACATCACATCACATCACCGTACATCACTTCACCGTACATCACATCACATCACCGTACATCACATCACCGTACATTACATCACCGTACATTACATCACATCACCGTACATCACATCACATCACCGTACATCACATCACCGCACTTCACATCATCGTACATCACATCACATCACCGTACATCACATCACCGTACATCACATCACCGTACATCACCGTACATCACATCACATCACCGTACATCACATCACCGTACATCACATCACCGTACATCACATCACCATACATCACATCACCGTACATCACATCACCGTACATCACATCACCGTACATCACATCACATCACCGTACATCACATCACAGTACATCACATCACCGTACATCACATCACCATACATCACATCACCGTACATCACATCACATCACCGTACATCACATCACATCACCGTACATCACATCACTGTACATCACATCACATCACCGTACATCACATCACCGTACACCGTACATCACATCACCGTACATCACATCACCGTACATCACCGTACATCACATCACCGTACATCACATCACCGTACATCACATCACATCACCGTACATCACATCACCGTACATTACATCACATCACCGTACATTACATCACATCACCGTACATTACATCACATCACCGTACATTACATCACATCACCGTACATTACAACACATCACCGTACATCACATCACCGTACATCACATCACCGTACATCACATCACCGTACATCACATCACCGTACATCGCATCACCGTACATCACATCACATCACCGTACATCACATCACCGTACATCACATCACCGTACATCACATCACCGTACATCACATCACATCACCATACATTACATCACATCACCGTACATCACATCACAGTACATCACATCACATCACCGTACATCACATCACCGTACATCACATCACATCACCATACATCACATCACATCACCGTACATCACATCACCGTACATCACATCACGATACATCACATCACATCACCATACATCACATCACCGTACATCACATCACCGTACACCACATCACATCACTGTACATCACCATACACCACATCACATCACCGTACATCACCATACACCACATCACATCACCGTACATCACATCACCATACATCACATCACCGTACATCACATCACCATACATTACATCACATCACCGTACATTACATCACATCACCGTACATCACATCACCGTACATTACATCACCATACATCACATCACCGTACATCACATCACCGTACATCACATCACCGCCCATCACATCACCGTCCATCACATCACCGTCCATCACATCACCGCGCATCACATAACCGCGCATCACATCACAGTCCATCACATCACCGCGCATCACATCACATCACCGTACATCACATCACATCACCGCACATCATATCACCGTACATTACATCACATCACCGTACATTACATCACATCACCGTACATCACATCACTGTACATCACCGCACTGTACATCACCGCACATCATATCACCGTACATCACCGCACATCATATCACCGTACATCACATCACATCACCGTACATCACATCACCGCACATCATATCACCGTACATTACATCACATCACCGTACATTACATCACATCACCGTACATCACATCACTGTACATCACCGCACTGTACATCACCGCACATCATATCACCGTACATCACCGCACATCACATCACCGTACATCACATCACATCACCGTACATCACATCACATCACCGTACATCACATCACATCACCATACATCACATCACCGTACATCACATCACATAACCGTACATCACATCACATCACCGTACATTAGATCACATCACCATACATTACATCACCGTACATCACATCACCGTACATCACATCACATCACCGTACATCACCGCACATCATATCACCGTACATCACATCACCGTACATTACATCACATCACCGTACATCACATCACATCACCGTACATCACATCATATCACCGTACATTACATCACATCACCGTACATCACATCACCGCACATCATATCACCGTACATTACATCACATCACCGTACATTACATCACATCACCATACATCACATCACCGTACATCACATCACTGTACATCACCGCACTGTACATCACCGCACATCATATCACCGTACATCACCGCACATCACATCACCGTACATCACATCACCGTACATTACATCACATCACCGTACATCACATCACCGTACATCACATCACTGTACATCACCGCACTGTACATCACCGCACATCATATCACCGTACATCACCGCACATCATATCACCGTACATCACATCACATCACCGTACATCACATCACATCACCGCACATCATATCACCGTACATTACATCACATCACCGTACATTACATCACATCACCATACATCACATCACCGTACATCACATCACTGTACATCACCGCACTGTACATCACTGCACATCATATCACCGTACATCACCGCACATCACATCACCGTACATCACATCACATCACCGTACATCACATCACATCACCGTCCATCACATCACCGTCCATCACATCACCGCGCATCACATAACCGCGCATCACATCACAGTCCATCACATCACCGCGCATCACATCACATCACCGTACATCACATCACATCACCGCACATCATATCACCGTACATTACATCACATCACCGTACATTACATCACATCACCGTACATCACATCACCGTACATCACATCACTGTACATCACCGCACTGTACATCACCGCACATCATATCACCGTACATCACCGCACATCATATCACCGTACATCACATCACCGTACATCACATCACATCACCGCACATCATATCACCGTACATTACATCACATCACCGTACATTACATCACATCACCATACATCACATCACCGTACATCACATCACTGTACATCACCGCACTGTACATCACCGCACATCATATCACCGTACATCACCGCACATCACATCACCGTACATCACATCACATCACCGTACATCACATCACATCACCGTACATCACATCACATCACCATACATCACATCACCGTACATCACATCACATAACCGTACATCACATCACATCACCGTACATTAGATCACATCACCATACATTACATCACCGTACATCACATCACCGTACATCACATCACATCACCGTACATCACCGCACATCATATCACCGTACATCACATCACCGTACATTACATCACATCACCGTACATCACATCACCGTACATCACATCATATCACCGTACATTACATCACATCACCGTACATCACATCACCGTACATCACATCACCGTACATCACATCACCGTACATCACATCACCGTACATCACATCACATCACCGTACATCACATCACATCACCGTACATCACATCACCGTACATCACATCACATCACCGTACATTACATCACATCACCACACATCACATCACCGTACATCACATCACCATACATCACATCACCGTACATCACATCACATCACCGTACACCACATCACATCACCGTACACCACATCACATCACCGTACACCACATCACATCACCGTACATCACATCACCGTACACCACATCACATCACCGTACACCACATCACATCACCGTACATCACATCACATCACCGTACACCACATCACATCACCGTACATCACATCACCGTACATCACATCACCGTACATCACATCATCGTACATCACATCACCATACATCACATCACATCACCGTACACCACATCACATCACCGTACATCACATCACATCACCGTACATCACATCACCGTACATCACATCATCGTACATCACATCACCGTACATCACATCACATCACCGTACATCACATCACCGTACATCACATCATCGTACATCACATCACCGTACATCACATCACATCACCGTACATCACCGTACATCACATCACATCACCGTACATCACATCACATCACCATACATCACATCACATCACCATACATCACATCACCGTACATCACATTACCATACATCACATCACCGCACATCACATCACATCGCCATACATCACATCACCGTACATCACATCACATCACCGTACCGTGCATCACATCACCGTACCGTGCGTCACATCACCGTACCGCGCATCACATCACCGTGCATCACATCACCGTACATCACATCACCATACCGTACATCACATCACCGTACCGTACATCACATCATCGCACATCACATCACCGCGCATCACATCACATCACCGTACACCACATCACCGTACATCACATCACCGTACACCACATCACATCACCGTACATCACATCACCGTACATCACATCACCGCACATCACATCACCGTACACCGTACATCACATCACCGTACACCACATCACCGTACATCACATCAGATCACCGTGCATCACATCACCGTACATCACATCACCGTACATCACATCACATCACATCACCGTACATCACATCACCGTACACCACATCACCGTACATCACCGTACATCACATCACCGTACATCACATCACCGTACACCACATCACCGCACATCACATCACCGTACATCACATCACTTACTGTTAAATCCTCATTACTTATATAGTGTCAGCACATTAGACTTGACAATAGCAGAGTGGATCATACAAATATACATGAGGTAGACAGGGCCTCGTATTAGGAGATACGGTAGTGTAGGGTATACTAAGAAAAGTCGGGTTATTTTGGCCATTTGAAATTATGAGATATTGTGTGAAAGCCTGAAGAACACAGTTATGATAATCTGTAGTCAAGGCCGGCCATGAGGTCCTGTGGTCAGGGCAAGCAGCAAGGGCTTTTGGGTCTGTGGCCTGTGGTCAGGCAGGCAACGAGGGCTTGTGGTTCTGTGGTCAGGGCAGGCAGCGTGGGCTTGTGGTTCTGTGGCCTGTGGTCAGGGCAGACAGCGAGGGCTTGTGTTCTGTAACCTGTGGTCAGGGCAGGCAGCGAGGGTTTGTGGCTCCGTGGCTTGTGGTCAGGGCAGGCAGCGAGGGCTTGTTGTTCTGTGGCTTTTGGTCAGGGCAGGCAGCGAGGGCTTGTGGCTTGTGGTCAGGGCAGACAGCGAGGGCTTGTGTTCCGTAACCTGTGGTCAGGGCAGGCAGTGAGGGGCTGTGGTCAGGGTCGGTGGTAGTCTGTTGAAGCATGTTGTGTGGGGTACACCTGTAGATACTGAGGGAGAAATTCTGTGCACACAAGAAGGTCACATATTTGTGAAGGAGCAGAAATCAGTTCTAGATTATTTGTATCTGTGTTTGTGTATCATAAACCCCTCAATGTGCAGCATTAAGGCTTAATAATAAAGTATAATATTAGTGGTATAAACAATAAATAAGAAGTGAACATACAGAAGGCAATAAATCATTGTTAGATGGGGAAGGATTAGACCCTCTCTCACCCAGGAGGCTACTAAGACCTTAATACACTCACTGGTCATCTCCAGATTGGATTACTGTAACCTCCTCCTATCTGGCCTCCCTGACTCCCATCTCTCTCCTCTCCAGTCTGTCATCAATACTGATGCTCAGCTCAACTTCCTCTCCAAACACTCTACATCTGCCTCCCCTCTCCTTACACTGGCTCCCCTTCCCTTTCAGAACCCAATCCAAGGTTCTCACACTTGCTTACACAGCCCTCACCCAATCCTCTCCCAATAACATCTCTGACCTCATCTCCCCTCACTCTCCTGTCCTACCACTTATCTCAACTAATGCCGCCTCTCCTGCAACCTGATTACTTCCTCCCACTCCCGATTCCAACATATTATCTGTGCCTCTCCCTACTTCCGGAACTCTCTCCCTCTCCCTACTTCCGGAACGCTCTCCCTCTCCCTATCAGACTCTCCACCTCTCTACTAATATTCAAACGAGCTCTCAAGACCCCCTACTTCATCATAGCCTTCCAGTTCCCATCCTAATCCGCTGCTCCATCTTCACTGTCTACCCATGTTTTACCCCGTCTGTCTGCCCCTCCCCTTTTGAATGTAATCTATCACGAGCAGGGTCCTCTTCCCTCACGTGCTTCTCCTTCACTTATACTTTCCTCTACTCCTTACTCCCCACTAGGGCATCTAACACTAGATTGCTGACGCCCTACTGCTTATGTAACTGTTATAATCACTAATGCAGCAATGTTTATAGACCGTATCCTTGTGCACATTACTCACCTGTAATACGTCACAGCCCAACACGCCACTCACCTGTAATACGTCACACCTCAGTACCCCACTCACCTGTAATACATCACACCCCAGCACACCACTCACCTGTAATACATCACACCTCAGCACCCCACTCACCTGTAATACGTCACACCCCAGCACACCACTCACCTGTAATACCTCACACCCCAGCACACCACTCACCTGTAATACCTCACACCCCAACACGCCACTCACCTGTAATACGTCACACCCCAACACACCACTCACCTGTAAAACGTCACACCCCAGCACACCACTCACCTGTAATATGTCACACCTCAGCACCCCACTCACCTGTAATACATCACACCCCAGCACACCACTCACCTGTAATACGTCACACCCCAGCACACCACTCACCTGTAATACCTCACACCCCAGCACACCACTCACCTGTAATACCCCAGCACCCCACTCACCTGTAATACGTCACACCTCAGCACCCCACTCACCTGCAATACGTCACACCCCAACACCCCACTCACCTGTAATACATCCCACCTCAGCACCCCACTCACCTGTAATACGTCACACCCCAGCACACCACTCACCTGTAATACATCACACCCCAGCACACCACTCACCTGTAATACGTCACACCCCAGTACACTACTCACATGTAATATGTCACACCCCAGCACACCACTCACCTGTAATACCTCACACCCCAGCACACCACTCACCTGTAATACCCCAGCACCCCACTCACCTGTAATACATCACACCCCAGCACACTACTCACCTGTAATATGTCACACCACAGCACCCCACTCACCTGTAATACGTAACACCACAACACCCCACTCACCTGCAATACGTCACACCCCAGCACACTACTCACCTGTAATACGTCACACCCCAGCACCCCACTCAACTGTAATACATCACACCCCAACACACCACTCACCTGTAATACGTCACACCCCAACACCCCACTCACCTGTAATACGTCACACCCCAGTCACCTGTAATACCTCACACCCCAACACCCCACTCACCTGTAATACGTCACACCCCAACACCCCACTCACCTGCAGTAATTGTGGTTTCCCAGCCCCAGCTCTCCGGATAGATAGGACATTGTGTTGTATCTGTGTTGGGTGGTCTGGTTCCAGTACAGACAGGGAATTCTTTCTGGCCCCGCATAGTTCACAGACCCCCGATAATCTCTTCCATTCACAGTGAAGCATTCAGAAAATTCTGAGGTTAAAAGTCAGTACAGACTTACAGACTAATAGATTGCTAGCTCTTTGTGCCAGTCCTCTGATCAATACAATTAGTTATATAAAATCCCTGCAGACCCCCTGTATGATCCCACTTGTGGTACATGACCCTCATTACACACCTGGTATAGGGGCATCCGACATCACATAGACAGCCAGAGCCAGGAGCAGAAGAAGCATCTTCTCAGGGTCTCACAGGAGAGAGCTGTGTGCAATGAGAGTATTCCCTGAGAGACCCCCAGCCAGAAGAGCAGAGAGAGACCCCCAGCCAGAAGAGCAGAGAGAGTCCCCCAGCCAGAAGAGTAGAGAGAGACCCCCAGCCAGAAGAGCAGAGAGAGTCCCCCAGCCACAGGACAGTAGAGACCCCCAGCTAGAAAAGAGAGCACAGATACCCACAGCCAGAAGAGACTGCTGTTTCTTTGTGTTGCAGTTCAGCCTGCTCATGTCTGTGAAACGTTAATAACCTTAGAGCACCTGCAGGCGACTCGTGTCTGTACCTGTCCTCTCTACTTGCAGGAAGTGATGTCTCATCCCCACCTGCAGGCAGATGTTTCTCAGCTTCTGAAGAGCTGTCTCTATTTCTTGTGAGGCGCTGTCTCTCCAGTCTCTCTCGGTTTGCGGGGAGCTGTCTCTCCAGTCTCTCTCGGTTTGCGGGGAGCTGTCTCTCCAGTCTCTCTCGGCTTGTGGGGAGCGGTCTCTCGGGTGTGGATTTAAAGTTTTACATTAATTAGATAGACAGTCAACAGGTCGACACCAACTGGTAGACAGGCAATAGGTCGACAAGTACATAAGTTCGATACACAAAAGGTCAACATGGTGAAAAACAAAAAACAAAACAGACATTGGTATGGTCGCCACAAAAAAAAAAAAATTGTTATTTTTTTTTCCCTAAAGCTAATATTCACCTTAACATTAATCCTTCTGGTGTTAACCCTAACTGTCCCTCCTAGTGCCTAACCCTAACTGTCCCTCCTAGTGCCTAACCCTAACTGTCCCTCCTAGTGCCTAACCCTAACTGTCCCTCCTAGTGCCTAACCCTCCTAACTGTCCCTCCTAGTGCCTAACCCTCCTAACTGTCCCTCTTAGTGCCCAACCCTAACTGTCCCTCCTGGTACCTAACCCTAACTGTCCCTCCTAGTACCTAACCCTCCTAACTGTCCCTCCTAGTGCCCAACCCTTTTAACTGGCCTTCCTAGTGCCCAACCCTAACTGGCCCTCCTAGTGCCCAACCCTAACTGGCCCTCCTAGTGCCTAACCCTCCGAACTGTCCCTCCTAGTGCCTAACCCTCCTAACTGTCCCTCCTAGTGCCTAACTGTCCCTCCTAGAAACATAGAATTTGACGGCAGATAAGAACCACTTGGCCCATCTAGTCTGCCCTACTTTAAAACATATTATTACCTCAACCCTTATTGATCCTTACTTCTTCTGAAGGATATCCTTATGTCTATCCCATGCATGTTTAAATTGCTCTACTGTCTTAGCCTCTACCACCTCTGATGGAGGCTATTCCACTTGTCCACTACCCTCTCTGTGATGTCATTTTTCCTCAAAATTTCCCCTGAACCTACCACCCTCCAGTTTTAGAACATGTCCTCTTGTTCTAATACTTCACTTCCTATGAAGAATGTCTCCTGCCTTTACCTGGTTAAAACCCTTTATATATTTGAACGTTTCTACCATGTCCCCCCTATCCCTTCTCTGCTCCAAACTATACATATAAAGATCTTTTAGTCTTTCCTGGTACGTTTTGTGGTGTAGACCTTGCACCATTTTAGTTGCCCTTCTTTGTACAGTCTCTAATGTATTAATATCCTTCTGGAGATATGGCCTCCAGAACTGAACACAGTGGTATTATCACTTCTTCCTTTCAGCTACTGATTCCTCTCCCTATGCAACCAAGCATCCTAGTGCCTATCCCTCCTAACTGTCCCTCCTAGTGCCTAACCCTCCTAACTGTCCCTCCTAGTGCCTAATCCTCCTAACTGACCCTCCTAGTGCCTAACCCTAACTGTCCCTCCTAGTGCCTAACCCTATCTGTCCCTCCTAGTGCCTAATCCTATCCGTCCCTCCTATTGCCTAACCCTAACGGTCGCTCTTAGGGGCATATGTATCAAAGCTTGATGTGAGATAAAATTGTGAAATATATAATCACCAACCAATCAGCTCCAAACTATAATTTCTTAAACACAGCCTGCAAAATGTAAGTTAGAAGCTGATTGGCTGGTGATATATATATCTCACAATTTTATCTCACATCAAGCTTTGATACATATGCCCCTTAGTGCCTAACCCTCCTAACTGTCCCTCCTATAGCCCAACCCTCCTAACTGTCCCTCTAGTGCCCAACCCTAACTGTCCATCCTAGTGCCGAACCCTAACTGTCCCTCCTAGTGCCTAACCCTAACTTGTCCCTCCTAGTGCCTAATCCTAACCCTTCAGTAAGTGTCTAAGCATTAACTTCAGGCCACCTCCCAGTCATCCCCCAGGAATACTTTCACTTCAGGTCACCACCTAGGAACGTGTCCACTTCAGGCCACCTCCCAGTCACCACTCAGGAACGCGTCCACTTCAGGCCACCTCCCAGTCACCCCCCAGGAATACTTTCACTTCAGGTCATCACCCAGGAATGCGTCCACTTCAGGCCATCACCCAGGAATGCGTCCACTTCAGGCCACCTCCCAGTCACCACTCAGGAACGCGTCCACTTCAGGCCACCTCCCAGTCACCCCCCAGGAATACTTTCACTTCAGGTCATCACCCAGGAATGCGTCCACTTCAGGCCACCTCCCATGGAATGCGTCCACTTCAGGCCACCTCCCAGGAATACTTTCACTTCAGGTCATCACCCAGGAACGCGTCCACTTCAGGCCACCTCCCAGTCACCCCCCACCGTGTCCACTTCAGGCCACCTCCCAGTAATCCCCCAGGAACACGTCCACTTCAGGCCACCTCCCAGTCACCACCCAGGAACGCGTCCACCTCAGGCCACCTCCCAGTCACCCCCCGAGAATGCGTCCACTTCAGGCCACCTCCCAGTCACCCCCCCAGAAACGCAATTCACTTCAGGGTCACATCCCAGTCACCCACCAGGAACGCATTCACTTCAAGGTCACCTCCTAGGGACCCCGACTCATGGTTTTGCCACAACATTATTTCTTTTTAAAAAATATATATATTTGTTTATTGAAAGGATCAACAGAGACAGAGAGAAACGCTGTCAGTACACAGTAGTATGGCAACACAATACCAAGGAAATGGGGTCAGTCCATGGTAACATGCAGATCACTAGAGGTGAACAACAATAGTATAAATATAGACCATTAAATCAGAAGTAAATCCTGGCAGAGTATCAGAGGGGGCGGGCAGTGCTGGCAAGATCACAACAACTGATAACATCACGTGGCTACATCAGAACAGAGGGATTCCATCAGATGAGATCTTGGGATTATGCCATGACGATAAATCAGTTGATGCTCTAAGGGCAGATCTAATCTGGAGTGATAAAGGTGAGGACATAAGGGAGCCATATGGAGGAATCCAATCCATGGGAGAGGTGAGATATCTGAGGCAAAAGGAGGGACAAGCCAGGTGCGTCTAGGGAGACCCATTGGGGAAATCGGTCTTTACAGCAGTCGCCACTTTAACAAGTAACTTATTTTTATGAGTAAAGGGATAGGGGGATATCGATGCTATGGAGCATAGGAGGAAGATGGGGGGATAGATTCCATAATGCATAGGAAGGGGTGGGGGGATTTAGATTCCATAGTGCATAGGGGGGATGGGGGGGATATAGTTCCATAGTGCAAAAGGGGGGGATGGGGGATATAGATTCCACAGTGCATAGAAGGGATATAGGTTCCTTAATGCATAGGAGGATATAGATTCCATAGCGCATAGGAGCAGGATGAGGATATAGGTTCCATAATGCATAGGAAGATGGGGGATATAGATTCCACAGTGCATAGGAGGGATATAGGTTCCATAATGCATAGGAGGATGATTGGGGGACATATATTCCATAGTGCATAGGAGGGATATAGGTTCCATAATGCATAGGAGGGGATGAAGGATATAGATTCCATCTAGTGCATAGGAGGAGGATGAAGGATATAGATTCCATATTGCATAGGAGGATGGGGGATATAGACTCCTTACTACATAGGAGGAGGATGGGAGATATAGATTCCATAGTGCAAGGGTGGGGAACCTTTTTCTGCCAATGGCCATTTTGATATATATAATGTTATTTGCAGGCCACGCCCCCTCCGTGTGACGTGACATGGGGGCGTAGCCACAATCGCCAGTGATTCTGTGTGTATGTGAGCATACGGTAGGGAATATAGTTCGAATAACAGCCCTGTCCTGAAGGAAGATCAGAAATGGAGAGCGTCCCCAAATCTGACACCCTACGGCAGGGGTTCCCAACCACAGTCCTCAAGGCACACTAACAGTCCAGGTTTTAAGTATAGCCATAGTAGAGCACAGGTGACTTAATTAGTACCTTAGTTATTTTGATTTAACCATCTCTGCTTGAGCCTGGATATCACTAAAACCTGGCCTGTTAGTGTGCCTTGAGGACAGAGGTTGGGAATCACTGCCCTACGGGCAGACACGAAAGCCAGAAGAAAAAGAAAGATTTTGCAGTGAGCCATTTCATGTCTGAGTCCAGGGGTTCAAACAGAGGTCCCTGAAGTGCATGGAGAACCACTAACACATCTCACGGTGCCACAGGAGGGACAAAGGGAGGTTGTATGCAGAGGACACCCTGAAGGAAGGAGTGAACATCCGGCAGTAGAGCAATTCTGCGCTGGAACCAGATGGACAGAGCAGGGTTTCCCAAGACAATTAGTGGTACCCCGCAGTCTCCCTATTTCCCCTCTCCCGGTTTCTCAGGAGCCGGCGTGGGTTAACTCCCTGACGAGTTCTGTACAGCACTTGTCGGATGTGTTGCAGGGGGAGGCTGTGATGCGGCCATATAAACGGCCGGTGGCGTCTCTGTCGGCTCCTTATGAGGATGACGACGGGACGTCTGATGATGGGGAGATTCTGGATCCTTACGATCAGGAACCTCTCCATACTAAGGACGCCGACGCTAGGTCCAAGGTGTATATTCCTGGACTTATTCGGGCAGTCCGCACAGCCTTGGTGATTGAGGACGAAGTTCCCCCAGCGGCTAAATCCAAGTATGCCTTTTTTAAGGATGTGAAGGGTGACGCCACAGTCTTTCCTCTTTCGGGTCAGTTAATGGACCATTTAGAGGAGGCGTGGAAACAGCCTGGCAAGCGATACCAGCCGCAGAGGCGCCTGGCGGTGGCTTATCCGTTCGCGGATAATTATTTTGCTAAGTGGGAATCCCCTCCACAGGTGGATTCTCATGTGACACGTCTTGTCCGTAGTGCCACATTGCCGATGCCATCCATGCTATGGACCGCAAGGTGGAGATCTGCCTGAAGTCCGCTTATTCCCTTGCGGGGGGCAGCGCGGCCGGCTATGGCCATTTGCTGGGTTGCCAGAGCGATGGAGCGCTGGGCGGATTCATTGAAGGCGTCCTTTGATTCCGACTGTCCGGCCGAATAGGTGGAGTTGATTGGTAATCTCCGTGATTCGGCCACTTATATCAACGAGGCGGCCTTAGACATTAGTACCCTGGTGTCTCGAATTTCTTCAGCAGCGGTGGCTGCTCGTCGCACCTTGTGGTTGAGATCCTGGAAGGCGGACGCTGATTCCAAAAAGGGTTTGGAGGCGTTGCCCTTTAACGGAGAAGTTCTCTTCGGTCCAGATCTGGACAAGATTGTGGCCACGCTGGCGGCAGCCAAATCGGCATGTCTCCCATCGGCCGCTGTTCCTTCTAGTTCAGGACCATCGTCCTTTCGGTCTTATAGGGCCCAGGGCAGGCCCAAACCACAGTCTTTTCCCCGACAGGCTGGTCCCAAGAAATCGGCCAAGCCCCGGAAGCAGGCATGGAGTACCAGACGTCCAGCCCCTAATCCAGATGACAAGCCTGCGGCCTGACGGTCCGGGCCTCCCTTTGGGGGATCCCAAAGTGGGAGGCCGCCTGCTGCAGTTCGCCCGGTGTTGGTCGGTCACCACGACAGACACTTTGGGTTCTCGAGGTGGTCTCCCACGGGTACGCCCTCTCTTTCCGGCACAGACCCCCGGCTCGATTTTTCACCACGGGTCTACCATCAGACCGGAACAAGGCCGCGGAGCTGCGGAAGGTCTTGCACACTATGCTCCAGGCTGGAGTTATAGTGCCTGTTCCATTCTCCAAGAGGGGCCAGGGTTTCTATTCCAATCTCTTTTTGGTGCAGAAACCCAATGGGTCGTATCATCCGATTCTCAACCTCAAAGCTCTCAACAAGTCTTTGCGGGTGCCGAAGTTTCGGATGGAGACCCTACGGTCCATCATTCTGGCGCTGGAACCTGGGAACTACATGGTGTCATTGGGCATACAGGACGCTTACCTGCATGTCCCTATTCTTTTGCGCCATCAACAGTTCCTCAGGTTTGCAATCCGCAGCGACCACTTTCAGTTTCGGGCGTTACCTTTTGGCCTGGCAACAGCACCGCGCGTGTCATCACCAAGGTGATGGCGGTCATGGCGGCTTCTCTGCGGCTGTAGGGAGTCCACATGTTGCCGTACTTGGACGACCTTTTATTAGTGGCAGGATCTCCGTAGCTCCTTCTGCGCCACTTGGACCTGACCATTGCGCTACTGCAACGGCATGGCTGGTTAATAAACTGGCAGAAGTCCACTCTAATCCCGTCTCGGCGGATTCTGCACCTCGGAGCCTTATTGGATTCGGGACAGCAAAGGATCTTTGTGACGGGGGAAAAGATCTCTGCTTTACAGTCGAGGGTGCGCAGTTGTCTGCACAGCCGCCGGGTGTCTCTACACTCGGCGATGAGGTTACTGGGCTCCATGGTGTCGGTGTTAGACATGGTGGAATATGCCCAGTTTCACTCCAGACCTCTGCAGCACCTGATCCTGTCCAAGTGGAACGGGCTGCCTCAGTCTCTGAAGTCCCAGACGATGGTGCTCACCCCGGAGGTTCGCCTGTCCCTTGCCTGGTGGTTACAGACGAACCATCTCAGCAAGGGACGTCCGTTCTGGGTACCGAATTGGGTCCTGTTGACAACGGACGCCAGTCTTCAGGGCTGGGGAGCAGTGTCGGGTCCACACTTGTTCCATGGCAGGTGGACTCCGACAGAAGCGGAGCTTCCAATAAATATCTTGGAACTCTGTGCGGTCTTCAATGCCCTCCAGCAGGCACATCGGGTTCTCCAGGGTCGCCCAGTGCAGGTCCAGTCGGACAATGCTACCACCGTGGCCTACATAAACCGGCAAGGAGGAACCCGAAGTCGGGCGGCTCTCGTAGAGGTGTCTCGGATCCTGGTATGGGCGGAGCACAATCTTCCGGCCATATCAGCTGTCTTCATCCCGGGAGTGCTAAATTGGGAGGCGGACTTTCTAAGTCTCCAGGACGTTCATCCGGGGGAATGGTCCCTGCACCCGGATATTTTTCAACTACTGGTGGACAAGTGGGGTCTTCCAGAGATCGACCTCATGGCGTCCCGGCACAACAACAAGTTGCCGGTGTACGGGTCTCGCACAAGAGACAAAGAGGCGTCTCTGGTGGATGCTCTGTCCGTCCGGTGGACGTTCTGGTTCGCTTACCTGTTTCCTCCGGTTTCCCTTCTTCCACGGGTAATCCGGAATTTCAAACAGGAAGGAGGGACGCTCCTGTTGATAGCTCCCGCGTGGCCCAGACGGCACTGGTTCTCAGACCTTCAGGGTCTGTCCGTGGACAGTCCTCTGCGGTTGCCGCTACGACCGGACCTTCTGTCGCAGGGTCCTTGTCTTCACCCGGACCTGACTCGGCTGTCTTTGACGGCGTGGCTGTTGAGACAGCGATGTTGAGGTCCAGGGGTTTTTCCAGCTCTGTAGTGCGTACCATGTTACGAGCTCGGAAACCATCTTCCGCGAGGATATACCATCGCGTGTGGCATACGTTCTTCCAGTGGTGTCGACCGAGAGGTTATGCACCGCGGGAGTTTCGTCTGTCTCGGATACTCGCCTTCCTACAAGTGGGACTAGATCATGGGCTTCGCCTTGCTTCTTTGAAGGTACAGGTTTCGGCCCTGTCTGTCTGGTTTCACCGTAGGATTGCTACAATCCCAGATGTGCGCACCTTTATGCAAGGTGTTCTCCGCATTCAGCCGCCCTTTGTTCCACCTGTGGCACCTTGGGACTTGGCTGTGGTCCTGAGGGCTCTCCAGGGACCGCCGTTTGAACCACTGGGCTCAGTGGATCTTAAATGGCTAACAGCGAAGACTGTTTTCCTTCTGGCCATTGCTTCGGCCAGACGTGTTTCTGATTTAGGGGCTCTTTCTTGTAGACCCCCTTTCTTGATTTTTCATGGGAACAGGGCAGTGCTCCGCACTCGGCCTGAATTTCTTCCCAAAGTTGTTTCCCAGTTTCATGTTAACGAGGAAATAGTTGTTCCGGCCTTTAACTCACCTGGCCTTTCAGTGAGTGAGGCCACTTTGGATGTTGTGCGGGCCTTAAGGACTTATGTTGACCACACTTCTTCGTTTAGGAAGTCGGACGCCTTGTTTGTCCTCTATGGCTTCCGTAAAAAGGGTTGGCCTGCTTCAAAGCAAACTTTGGCAGCCTGGATCCGTATGGCTATTTCTGAAGCTTATCTTCATGAAGGTCTGCCGGCTCTTCCTTCTTTGAAGGCTCATTCCACTAGGTCTGTGGGTCCTTCGTGGGCAGCTCGATGTGGTGCCTCTGCAGTCCAGATCTGCAAGGCTGCTACGTGGTCCTCTGTCCATACCTTCGTGAGGTATTACAGGTTTGACATCTTCGCCTCTCAGGATGCTTCCTTCGGCGGCAGATTCTCCTTTCAGCACAGGAGCGTCCCCACCCTTAAAGGATACTGCTTTGGGACATCCCCAAGGTATCCTGTGGATACCCTATGGACCCTGAAGTAGAAAATATGAGATATGGTAAGAACTTACCTTTGTTATCTCTATTTCTACGAAGTCCATAGGGTTCCACAGGACTCCCGCCCTGTCGCACCTGTGCTGCAGATGGGCTTTATTCTGGTCACCGGTTTTTCTGTCTCCCTTTGGTGAGAGTGTGATTCTTGTGTGTATCCAGATCTTCTTTCTCTCTCTTCCTTCTCCTCCTCCGGCCTATGGCTTGGTAACTAACGGAGGTGCCTTGGCTCGGGGGCGGGGTATAGGAGGGGGACCCTAGTGCATCCTGGGAGGCTGAAAGCTTAACTCTATGGTGCCCGATGACTGAAGGCAAGGATCCGAGAAACCCGAAAAACCTGAGGGTCATAGCTTTTGGTAGCACACCACTGGAAATATGTATGCCACACCCGGTGATAGATCTGGGCGGAGGCCGGCTTACGTGCTCTGAGCATTGTCTGGAGCACAGAGCAAGAAAGCCCTTTGGACCTTTGGAGGGATGTCTCAAAAGCCATGCTATCAAAGAGAGATGGGCCAGGTCCGCATGTAGACAGGGACCCTGAGACAACAGGTCTGGCCGTTGAGGAAGCTGGAGAGGAGAGTCTATGGAGAGACTTTGAAGATCTGAGTACCAATGGCTTCTGGGCCAAGCCAGAGCTACCAACAGAACCGTGCCCCCTTCTTGCTTGAATTTCCGAAGGACCCGAGGAAGAAGGGAGACTGGAGGGAAAAGGTACGCCAAATGGAAGGTCCACTTCACTGACAAGGCGTCCACGAAAGCTGCTTCAGGGTCCTTTGTCCTGGACCCGTACACTGGAAGCTTGTGTTTGTGTCGTGAGGCCATGAGGTCCACGTCCGGTAGACCTCATTAGTCCACCAGGAGCTGAAAGACCTCTGGGTGTAGAGATCACTCCCCAGCATGCACATCGTGATGGAAATCCACTTTCCAATTGAGAATCCCCGGGATAAACACTGCGGAGATGGCTGGGAGAGGATGTTCGACCCACTTGAGAATACTTGCCACTTCTGCCATTGCTGCCCGACTGAGAGTGCCTCCTTGGTGATTGAGGTAGGCCACCGCCGTGGCGTTATCGGACTGAACTTCTACTGGCATGCCCTTAAGAATGTCCTCTTCTAGAGTGAGGGCTCTGTGGCTCAGAGCTCTAGGACGTTAATTGGTAGGACCCCCTCGGTGGGAGTCCAATGAGCCTGGAAGGAGTGCCCCACCTGCGGAGGCTTGCATCCATCGTGAGGAGCACCCAATCCGGGATCCAGAAGGGGCAACCTTGGTTTAGGCGGGACGTTTGTAACCACTAGGAGAGGGATAGACAAAATTCCAAAGAGATGACTATCGTCTGGGATCCAATCAAATGGGGCAGCCTATTCCACCTGGAGAGGATTGGGTGTTGTAGGGGCCTGGAGTGGAACTGAGAGAACTCCACCATGTAGAAGGTGGATACCATGGACAACAAGGTCTGCATTGCTGAGTGAATTGACACTCGGCGACTGTGGAGTAACCTGCGCACTCGTAGCTATAGTGCGGAGATTTTGTCTGCTGTCAGGAAGATTCTCCGAGTCTGAGAGTCCAGGAGGGCTCCCAGATGAACCATCCTTTCAGAAGGGGAGGACTTTTTCCAGTTGATCAACCAGCCATGTTGTGATACAAAGGCCATGGTTAGCTGAAGAATGTCCAGAGAGACCATAAAGTCCCCAATTTTCATAGCTAGGACAATAGAGCAGAGGGTTTCCATACGAAACCTGGGCACTCTGATAAACTTGTTCAGAGACTTGAGATTGAGGATAGGCCAATGAGACCCATTTGGCTTCTGAACCAAGAAAGGGTAACGTAATAACCAGTCCCTCACAGTGACAATGGGACCGGAATTATCACCCCCGAGTGAAGCAAGGACTGAATGGCCATCTGGAGGAGCAGAGCTTTGCTCGGGTCTGATAGAGGGCCTGTGTAAAAGAACTGCTGAGGGGGCAGTCTCAGAAATGAGAGGGCATACCCGTGAGAAACTACTTCTTGTACTCAGGTTCCGGTGGTGGTCTGATGACAGAACTGGGTGAAAAGAAGTCGGCCTCCCACCCTGGGATTCCCCAGGGGGAGGGCCACGCAGTCAGGCTAAAGGCTTGGCCTCGGACTTGGCAGCTGGACGTCTAGTAGCCCAGGTTTGCTTGGCCCATGGCTTGGAGGCCTTAGTGGAAGCTGACTGCCGTGGAAAGAACTAACATTTAGCTTTTCCCTGGGGACGAAAGGACCTAAAGGATGACATCCGAGGCCTTGGTGTAGATGCTGAGGGCAGGAAAGCCATCTTAGGAGCTACAAAGGTAGCCACAATCTTGTCCAATTCTGGACCAAACAGGATCTCCCCAGTGTAGGGCAGTGATTCCAAGGCCTTCTTAGAGTCTGTGTCAGTCTTCCATGAACAAAGCCAAATGATACGGCGGGCTACCACCGAAGTAGCAGATGCCTTGGAAGCTAGACCAGTATCAAAATTTACTTCTCCTAAAAAGGTTGCATCCCTGATGTGCGAGATGTAGGACAGCTGTTCCCGAGAAGCATCAGAGGGAAATTAGTTCTCAAGAGCATCTGCCCAGCTCTCAATGGCTTTGGCCACCCAGGCAATGGCCATGGCTGGACGAGTAATAGCTCCTGTAAGAGAATACACAGATTTGAGGCATGCTTCAATCCTTCTATCCATCGTGTCCTTTAAGGAGGATACTGTAGGGATAGGTAAAGTAGAGCTTCTAACTAGACGGAGTCACGTGGGAAACCACCGCTGGGGAAACTTCCCATTTAGCGCAATCGGCTGCTGGAATAGGATAGAAAGAAACCAGGCGATTTGGCAGCTGGAACTTTTTACTTGGCGTATTCCATGCCTCACTCCTGAGCTCAGAAAGCTGATCAGAGTGAGGAAATTCCCCCAAGACCACTTTCTGTCGCTTAAAAAGAGGGGCTCTTTTACTTTAGGAATGGGCTCAGCATCTTCTATTGGAAGAATTGATCTGACAGCCCTCACTAGTGTAGGAACATTTAATTTAGACTGATGCTCTTCCTCCCCCGAGGGGGACTCTGGGCCTGATTGAGCCGCTCGTTCGCTCCGAGCGATGTTCGCACAACTGCGCATGCGTATGGGTTGTAATGCGCATGCGCCAACCAGTCAGTGCGGTCGGAAATCGTGTGCTCGCAAAATAGCGAATGCCTGCTAATTTGAGTAACAGGATGAGGAGGTCAAAACGGGCGTTTTAAGGGTGTGCATAATTAACAAAGCAGCATCATCGACCACGTCACTTGGTTGTCTTTTAGCCTGAACTGCTCGCATGATTGCGGTAGGAAAATCCAACCACAAGAATAGCGAGCAGTTCATTCGCCTTTCGATGTACTCGATTCATCTAATAAATAGCGGAGATGATGTATGATGCGAGCGGCCAAGGGGCGTCTTTACAAAATAGCGAGCGCATGTTTCGTTCGCTCGTTCAGACAGAGGCGTCAACAGACCGCAAAGAGCGAGCTCTCTATTTAAATAGCCAGCCTCTTTTTCTGAACGAGCGTCCGCAAATAGCGTCCGGCTCTGAATGAGGTCCTCAGTGAGCGATCAGCATCTTCTGCCTCCCCAGACGATACCTCAGAATCTGAGAGCTGTGTGGACTGTGAGGATAGCACAGTACGCTTAGTAGTATTACTGGGTAAGGGTCTCTCACTATGCAACAGTTGTGAAAAGCTGTAGAAGTAGCCGCTAGACTCTGCACTGAGGTAGAGAGCATGTCTACCCATTGGGGAGTCATAGGAGGTACTGGTATCGGTGGGTGTACCTGTTGTGGCCATCCCATAGGGGAAGCTACCGCAGGGACTGCTAGGCGGTCTGCAATGTTTGCCAACACCTGTAAAAAAGAAGCCCAGAGGGGTTTCTGAGCAGGGACTGACTGGCCTGGGGCAGTATAACAAGATGCACATAGACTATACTGAAATACATCCTCCTGGGTTAATCCTGCTGAACAGGACCTGCAAGAGCAGTATAGGAGCAGCAGCTGCTTGTTACCCTGGCCTGTGCCAGACATAGCTGCAAGGATAGTATATCACACAATATGGCACTGAGCAGTGTGCAACACACAGAGTATGTGACAGCCTTCACAAATAAAGGTAGATGTGAAGTACAGTGAACCCCCCTATACACCAGTATCCCAGGGTTATTGTGAGAGGAAAAGCTATAAGCTTACAGAAGAAAACACAGACAGCAGCGCTAGCACAAGTCACAGACAATGCAGAGTATAACGTATAACTACAATGGGCACTAAATTCAACTACACAGAGCGCAGTGGCTGGTAGGAAATAGCGCTGTATAACCTGGCTCCTAGGGGAGGTATACAGGAGACTGGACCCAGCGTTCCCAGAGACCTGTGGCTGCTCTGAAGAAAATGGCCGCCGTGAGTATCTGAGGGAGCGGAGGGAGGAGCAGAACAGGGGAGGCAAGATCGCAGTGGAATGGCGCCCTGAGCCGGGGGAGGGACCCGCATGGAAAGAGTTGACCTCCCTATGCTGACATCAACCATCGGGTCCCTGGCCTCTGTTTATTCCCTGCGCCAGTATAAGTTTATGCCCTGGTGGTCTAGTAGAGTCCCGAACTAACCGATGTCCACATCGGCACCTCCGGTCTGTCTCCTGAGACCAGACTGTGCATAGACGCGGATTCCCGCGAACGGGAACCAGCCTTATCTGCCCACTGTGTCTCAGCTGCAGTCTGGGGTCCTCCCGTGGAACCACGCTAGCCAGGCTCCCCTGTGCCCCACCGAAAGTACTAAGCCTGGGGACTGCCTAGCGCTGTCTGCTCTTCAGTAAAACCAAATAAAAGCCCCCACTGTTGTAAATGGTGACCAGCTCCTGCCGGACACCAACAATTCTCTCAGCCTGTGGGCGGGGAGGACCGAGGCATCCTGGGACAGAAAAGCTTTAACTGTTGGTGTCCGATCCTCCTATCCACCACCTACACCCCATTGTCTCCCCTGTGGACCCTGAAGAAGAAAGTCTTTTGCAGTCTCTTTATTTTGTATGCGTTTTATCTCCGTGTGAGGAGACGGCGCTCTGTTACCTCTCTGAAGGCTGCTGTGTCGAGAGCAGTCTCTCTATTATGTTTGTGGAGCCGGTCTGTCTTCCCGGCGTTTGCTGAGCAGTCTCATGCGTCTGCGCTCCATTCTGACACAGCCATAGGGCAGTACAGAGCTTAGTGACCGGGAGCTGGAGGATTAGACGGCAGAACCACCATCGGATGATTATTCATTATCATTATACAATCACATTGTAGCACAAATCTTCCAAACCTCTCTACAGCCAGCATCGGTGGAGAGTGGCGAGGAGTGACGTAATGCGAGGCTGGAATCTCTACAGCCAGGACAATAAACGTCTACATCGGTGGAGAGGGGCGAGGAGTGACGTAATGCGAGGCTGGAATCTCTACAGCCAGGACAATAAACGTCTACATCGGTGGAGAGGGGCGAGGAGTGACGTAATGCGAGGCTGGAATCTCTACAGCCAGGACAATAAACGTCTGCATCGGTGGAGAGGGGCGAGGAGTGACGTAATGCGAGGCTGGAATCTCTACAGCCAGGACAATAAACGTCTGCATCGGCGGAGAGGGGCGAGGAGTGACGTAATGCGAGGCTGGAATCTCTACAGCCAGGACAATAAACGTCTGCATCGGCGGAGAGGGGCGAGGAGTGACGTAATGCGAGGCTGGAATCTCTACAGCCAGGACAATAAACGTCTACATCGGCGGAGAGGGGCGAGGAGTGACGTACAGCGAGGCTGGAATCTCTACAGCCAGGACAATAAACGTCTACATCGGTGGAGAGGGGCGAGGAGTGACGTAATGCGAGGCTGGAATCTCTACAGCCAGGACAATAAACGTCTACATCGGTGGAGAGGGGCGAGGAGTGACGTAATGCGAGGCTGGAATCTCTACAGCCAGGACAATAAACGTCTGCATCGGTGGAGAGGGGCGAGGAGTGACGTAATGCGAGGCTGGAATCTCTACAGCCAGGACAATAAACGTCTGCATCGGTGGAGAGGGGCGAGGAGTGACGTAATGCGAGGCTGGAATCTCTACAGCCAGGACAATAAACGTCTGCATCGGTGGAGAGGGGCGAGGAGTGACGTAATGCGAGGCTGGAATCTCTACAGCCAGGACAATAAACGTCTACATCGGCGGAGAGGGGCGAGGAGTGACGTACAGCGAGGCTGGAATCTCTACAGCCAGGACAATAAACGTCTGCATCGGCGGAGAGGGGCGAGGAGTGACGTAATGCGAGGCTGGAATCTCTACAGCCAGGACAATAAACGTCTGCATCGGCGGAGAGGGGCGAGGAGTGACGTAATGCGAGGCTGGAATCTCTACAGCCAGGACAATAAACGTCTACATCGGCGGAGAGGGGCGAGGAGTGACGTAATGCGAGGCTGGAATCTCTACAGCCAGGACAATAAACGTCTACATCGGCGGAGAGGGGCGAGGAGTGACGTAATGCGAGGCTGGAATCTCTACAGCCAGGACAATAAACGTCTGCATCGGTGGAGAGGGGCGAGGAGTGACGTAATGCGAGGCTGGAATCTCTACAGCCAGGACAATAAACGTCTACATCGGTGGAGAGGGGCGAGGAGTGACATAATGCGAGGCTGGAATCTCTACAGCCAGGACAATAAACGTCTGCATCAGTGGAGAGGGGCGAGGAGTGACGTAATGCGAGGCTGGAATCTCTACAGCCAGGACAATAAACGTCTGCATCGGTGGAGAGGGGCGAGGAGTGACGTAATGCGAGGCTGGAATCTCTACAGCCAGGACAATAAACGTCTACATCGGTGGAGAGGGGCGAGGAGTGACGTAATGCGAGGCTGGAATCTCTACAGCCAGGACAATAAACGTCTACATCGGTGGAGAGGGGCGAGGAGTGACGTAATGCGAGGCTGGAATCTCTACAGCCAGGACAATAAACGTCTACATCTGTGGAGAGGGGCGAGGAGTGACGTAATGCGAGGCTGGAATCTCTACAGCCAGGACAATAAACGTCTGCATCGGTGGAGAGGGGCGAGGAGTGACGTAATGCGAGGCTGGAATCTCTACAGCCAGGACAATAAACGTCTACATCGGTGGAGAGGGGCGAGCAGTGACGTACTGCGAGGCTGGAATCTCTACAGCCAGGACAATAAACGTCTGCATCGGTGGAGAGGGGCGAGGAGTGACGTAATGCGAGGCTGGAATCTCTACAGCCAGGACAATAAACGTCTGCATCGGTGGAGAGGGGCGAGGAGTGACGTAATGCGAGGCTGGAATCTCTACAGCCAGGACAATAAACGTCTACATCGGTGGAGAGGGGCGAGGAGTGACATAATGCGAGGCTGGAATCTCTACAGCCAGGACAATAAACGTCTACATCGGTGGAGAGGGGCGAGGAGTGACGTAATGCGAGGCTGGAATCTCTACAGCCAGGACAATAAACGTCTGCATCGGTGGAGAGGGGCGAGGAGTGACGTAATGCGAGGCTGGAATCTCTACAGCCAGGACAATAAACGTCTGCATCGGTGGAGAGGGGCGAGGAGTGACGTAATGCGAGGCTGGAATCTCTACAGCCAGGACAATAAACGTCTGCATCGGTGGAGAGGGGCGAGGAGTGACGTAATGCGAGGCTGGAATCTCTACAGCCAGGACAATAAACGTCTACATCGGTGGAGAGGGGCGAGCAGTGACGTACTGCGAGGCTGGAATCTCTACAGCCAGGACAATAAACGTCTGCATCGGTGGAGAGGGGCGAGGAGTGACGTAATGCGAGGCTGGAATCCCTACAGCCAGGACAATAAACGTCTGCATCGGTGGAGAGGGGCGAGGAGTGACGTATTGCGAGGCTGGAATCTCTACAGCCAGGACAATAAACGTCTGCATCGGTGGAGAGGGGCGAGGAGTGACGTAATGCGAGGCTGGAATCTCTACAGCCAGGACAATAAACGTCTGCATCGGTGGAGAGGGGCGAGGAGTGACGTAATGCGAGGCTGGAATCTCTACAGCCAGGACAATAAACGTCTACATCGGTGGAGAGGGGCGAGCAGTGACGTACTGCGAGGCTGGAATCTCTACAGCCAGGACAATAAACGTCTGCATCGGTGGAGAGGGGCGAGGAGTGACGTAATGCGAGGCTGGAATCTCTACAGCCAGGACAATAAACGTCTGCATCGGTGGAGAGGGGCGAGGAGTGACGTAATGCGAGGCTGGAAGGTGTTTGGTGCTGTCGCCATAATAAATAAATCACAATATAGTGTCAGAACCGTTTCTTACAATCTTTAGTCTCTCACAACAGGATTCAGCGATGATTTCCGCACAATGCAAAGAAAACCAACAGAAGTAATAACAGTGTGTGTGTGTACGTGTACGTGTGTGTGTGTGTACGTGTGCGTGTGTGTGTAAGGTAATCCGACGACACAGCACAGCCCGCTATCACTTCTGTGCCCTCTGCTCCCGCCTGGGTACGGGGCATCTCTTCTGGAGAACAGCTGTAACACCGCCAGGGCACAGATGGGGCAGTAGGGGGTGGACTCTCCCTGGGCAATAGAGCGCTGTACTGTTACATCTTCCCAGAGGGAGTGGAGGTCTCCCTGGCAGAGACGGCCCCCGTTATCTATCCTGACCCACTACAGATGGCGCTGATCCCTACTGTCGCTCCTGCTCTGTGTTTGGTGAAGTCCTTGTGTAATAAATGATGGAATACACAGTTATACCCAGCTCTGCCCCAATCCAGCGCCCAATGCTCACTTCTCCCTGCCCAAGGTGACTGGCGCTGAATCCCGGTGACTCTCTGGTATATGTGAATGGAGGCCGAGGCATTAACGGTAAGATTAGGGCAGAGTTATTTCCCACCCGTTACTCCATGTGCAGGAGGATTATAAGTACATCCGGTAACACGTCCGGCAGATATAACTGACCAGAAGGACCTAATACATTGGCCCATTATTCGGTAACCAGCCAATGCATGTACGGATGGGGGAGGGGCTGGTACGGATGGGGGAGGGGCTGGTGCGGATGGGGGAGGGGCTGGTAATGCTGCACCAAATACTACATGTAATATAAATTCTCAGCCGGAGGATTTACCCCCGAACAACAGCGACTCTGACCGCACAAGGGTCGCGCCTGAAGCGGAGAAGGAACGCCTGGCAACCAATCACATCCATGTATTTATTTACTGATCACAGCGGAGGGAGCGCGAGGACCTGTGGAGACAGCGCTGAGTATCCCATGCGTCATGTGTAGCGTTAATATCCCATAATAATAACACCGAGTCCTTGGCAGACAGATCACCATGGCGACCGCCCAGTAACGCGCTAGTCTCATCATGAAGAGTCACATTACTAAGCAGAAAGTCAGTCTCCGAGCGTTTCCTCCTATGTCACGTCAGGCGAGCTGCGGTTGCGCTAGTCCTCCTCCGAGGTAGACTCATCCTCCGATAGATCCGCCACCGGAAAGCGCAAAATGGCTGCAACGCCGGTCAGCTGATTCAATTCTGGAAAATAAATATCATGATTAGGACAAACTACACCCAAAGACCACCCAACCCACGCAAATATATACAGTGCCCCACGCCAGCATATATACAGTGCCCCACGCCAGCATATATACAGTGCCCCATGCCAGAATCTATACAGTGCCCCACGCCAGAACACATACAGTGCCCCACGCCAGAACACATACAGTGCCCCACGCCAGAACACATACAGTGCCCCACGCCAGAACACATACAGTGCCCCACGCCAGAACACATACATACAGTGCCCCACGCCAGAACACATACATACAGTGCCCCACGCCAGAACACATACATACAGTGCCCCACGCCAGAACACATACATACAGTGCCCCACGCCAGAACACATACATACAGTGCCCCACGCCAGAACACATACATACAGTGCCCCACGCCAATATAGACTGTGTCCCATGGCAGTACTGTACCCCATGGCAATAACAAGAGATATGGTAAGAACTTACCTTTGTTATCTCTGTTTCTACGAAGTCCATAGGGTCCACAGGGTTGACCTTGGGGTATAGGTTGGGAACCAAATCCGGGCACCACGCAGTTAAAGCTTTTAGCTCCCAGGATGCACTGGGTCCACTCTCCCTATAACCCCACCCCCAAGCCAGAGGCACCTCAGTTTGTAAGTAGCCAAAGGCCGGAGGAGGAGAGAAAAAGAGAGAGAAAACTGGAACACTCAATAACCATACTCACAGAAATGGGAGACGGAAAACCGGTGACCAGCCACACAGCCCATATGAAGCCAGGTGCGTCAGGGCGGGCGCCCTGTGGACCCTATGGACTTCGTAGAAACAGAGATAACAAAGGTAAGTTCTTACCATATCTCTTGTTTTCTACTTCAGGGTCCATAGGGGGTCCACAGGGTTGACCTTGGGGATGTCCCAAAGCAGTTCAACCAAGGGTGGTGACGCTCCTGTGCTGAGAGGAGAATCCGTCGCCAAAAAGGAAGCATCCTGAGAGGCAAAGGAAACCAATGCCTAGAACCTTAAAAAGGTGTGGACAGAAGACCACGTGGCCACCTAGTAAGGCAAAACAGCCGAGGCGCCACAGCGAGCCGCACACGAGGGTCACATGGCCCGAGAAAAAACAAGCATCAACAACAGGAAGGCCTACCCATGGGTAGGCCCCTGAGGAAGACCTACGAGGCCATCCAGCCAACATTTGGTTATAGGCCGGCCATCCTTTCCTGTGAAAACCAGAAATCTCAGACCACCAATAAGGAGTCCGATTTCCGTAAGGAACCTGAACGGATCACATAAATCCAAAGAGGCCAGACCACAGTCAATGAGGCCCCACCAGCCGAGAGGACTGGGGACAGAATGGCCGTACCATAAGTTCCAGAATAATATGGAACCTGAAAACCACTAAGAAGAAACACAGGGCGAGAGCAACTCACACCCTGACATGATGCCCTCCAGAAGAGGGAGCCACATGAGAACGCTCCCAATTCAGACACTCTCCTGGTTGATATAAACACCCTGAGAGAAAGAGAGAGCCTAAGCAATAGACCATGTAATGGCTATCACAACCAGCGGTTCCATTGACTGTCCCCGGAGGTAACGAAGAACCACTACTTACTCCCAAGGAGTCCCTAGGGAGGACAAATGGAGGCATAATCAAGAAAACACTCCAAAGGATGAACTGGATACCAGAGTGGAGCAATTCCATATCTTAACCATACTGACAGTGTAGAGATCCGCACTGTCAGGAAGACCAGGCCAAGTGTGAAACCCAAGCCAGCCGGAAGGAATGCCAGAATATCTGGAAATCCTGGACACCGGAGGATTGTATCGACAGGTACAATACCATAAGATTTATGGCTGCCACAGTTTGTGGTAGGTCCCAGCAAAAGCTGATCCATGTGCTCTAATCATTCCAACGATGACAAAGCCAGGGAAGCCGTAAGACCACTGTAAGGACACAGTTAAAGACAAACGACCCAGGTCCAAGGCAAAACCAAGGACCCTGAGACAACAGGTCCGGGCAGTGAAGCATCAGGGATGGAGTATCGATGTAGAGACTCCGAAGATCCAAGTACCCCTGACATCTGGGGCAATCAGGAGCCACCAGCAGGAAAGCATCTCCGTCTCGATTGAAAACACTTCCAAAGACCTCGAGGAAGAAGGGAGACCATGAGGGTCACCTCAGGGGGGCCCCCCCTGCTCACCAGGAGATGAAACCTCTCTTGGGGAAGAGACTAGTCCCCGGGATGCACGTCGTGACGGCTGAGGACTCCCGCTTCCCAATGGAGAGCTCCTGAAATGAACGCTGCCGAGATGGTCGGGAGGAGACCCTCGGACTATGTCCGAATATGTGACATACCTGTCATTGCCACCCAACGAACAGTGTTGCTAAAAAGGAAGCCACTGTCCTGACCCTGTCGGACTGAACCTTTTCAGGTTCACCGGGAAACAAGAGTTATGCCAGAGTAAGTTAATTGACAGGGTGGAATCGACAGACGTCCAACTGCACTGAAAAGGATTCGATCCAGACACTGTCCATAGCAAAGAAAACCCTGGACGAGATGGCCATAGCCACCCGGACAGGGACCGACTTGCCTCCGGAGAGAGCATCATCGTTTGAACAGTTATCCGACAGAAAAAACTCGTTCCATCTGGAGATGAGCCAATTATGGAAAGGCCTGGAATGGAACTGAGCCCATTCCACCATGCATCCCAGAGTGTAAAGACATCTGTCGACTGCGCAGACAACCATGTACTCCTAATGGAAGAGTGGAGATTCCGTCTTACGCCAGAAGAATTCTCAGATTCTGAGAATCCAGCAGGGATCCTAGATGAAGAATACCCAGAGAGGGATGCAGGGAGGACTTTTTCCCCGTTGATTAAACGTCTGCACCCTGAAGAAGCCACAGTCATCCTGACCTGGCTGTAAAGTACCCCGGTGATCCCGCTAAGAGCAGGAGGCCGTCCAGGTACAAGAGCATTGGGATATACTGAACAGAAGAACTGTCAGAAAATCCAAAACGCTGGTAAACCCCTGTGGGGCTGAGGACAGTCCCAACAGGCAGAGCCCGAAAAATTGTAAGTGTTGCTGTGATACAGCAAACCTCAGCCCATGCTGAGGAAAGGTCTCTGTAAGTACCCGTAGGCACGCGTCCTGTATATCCAGTGATACCATAAAGTCCCCAGGTTCCAAACATCGTATGATGGAGCATAGGGATTTCCTCCTGAGCCCAGGTAGCTTTAGGAACTGGTTCAGGGAATTGAGACAGAGAATAGGCCAAAGAGGACCATTCAGCCACCGCACCAGAAAGAAAGCAGAACAACCAGTCCCTCACTGAGATAGTGGGGATGGCCTAATTAGCTCCGCTTACCGCAACAACTGCATAGCTTTCTGGATCTGTAAGGCCCTTGTAAAGAGGCCGCCTGAGCAAAGAGGGCGTACCCTCCTACCCACGTAGCCGCGGCAACTTGACACTAGTACCGGGCGAACTGAGAAAATCGGTATCTCCCAGTTGTAGGCCTGTCCCGTCAGGCTGAAGAGATATCCGTAGGTTCAGAAGCAGGATCGGCTGGCAGTCCAGGCCTGCTCGGTACTGGATATGTCGGCCCTTGTAGATGCCGACAGTCTACGAAGAAACAGACCTTTAGGCTGACCCAGAGGACAAAAAGACTTAACAGACTTAGTCTGAGGCCTTGTAGTGGGCATAGCTGAAAGCGGTAAACTTGTCGTTAGTAATACTGCCAATGTTACTACAATCTTGTCAAGGTCAGGACCAAACAATATCAACCCTAAAGATGGTATCTGCACCTCTGCATTCCCAGAGCGCAGCCATAGGGTATTACGGAGGATACAGTCGCAGCCGGAACTCTGAAAGTTAGGAGACTGGTATCCAATATAGGCATTTCCACCTATGACAACTGCATATATTACGTGAGCGACCAAATACATTTGAACCCCCGACGTGTTGGAGGGGAAAAAACGTTACAAATGCATCAACCCAATATGCAATAGTATTAACCAACCATGCTATAGCCATGGTAGGATGGGTAACAACTCCTGAAAGCAAGTATACTGATTTCAGGCAGACTTACCACCTACGGATCCGAAGAATCCGACCACGCAGGAATGGGAGGCGTAGTAACGTCTGTAATCAGACGAGTAACACGCCCATCCACCCCAGGAGGGGCTCGTGATGACCCTCAGGGAATTTGGGACAGGAGGCCAAACACTGTTGTAACACCTCCTATCTGGCAACAGCCAGAGTCCCGCTATGCGATCCACCCGCTAGTCAGCAACAGGGAACCCGAAGGCACGCAATACTGAGGGTGTATGATACAGGTGCAGGTCAACATTCACTCTAACCAGAATGGACCTGCTACCAGCCCTAAAGCAGGGATAATAATACCTGAAATAGGCTTCCCCCCGTGTAAGAGGGAAAGAGCCCCAAACAGTATCCAGTTCACGGCAGAGCCAACTGGGAAGTAACCACAGGGCGTCAACCACGCCAATTAGCGTTTCGTAGAAAACGACATCCACCCAGGGTGGCTGTTGTGGTAATCCCTGCAAGGGGAATGACAGACTATTGTGGCACCAGGGGGAATTCATATACTGCGAAAAACCCCTGCAGGGAGCGGTAGTCTGTGTCACAGGGGAAGAGTGCAAGAAGCTGCGAGATACCCTGAGATGAAAAGGGCAGTATGGTGAAGTAACCCCAAGTGAGGTACAACAATGGGGCCCGCCCGGCGATCCGCAAATGAGAGGATCCCGAGAAAACAAACCGCCTAAGGGGGTCGTGAAAGGGGCCGGCACCCGATGACGCCACATACAGAACCCTTTAAGAGTTAAATCCTCCGCACTAACACCTGCAGCACATGGCTTGCAGGATAGTAAAAATGGGTGCAGTATAACGCTCCATCTCCTGGTCAGACATATCTGACCAAGCCTTGTGATCAAGCAGCGCTATACTGGTCCTGACTGATGCCAAAAATTAGCTGCAGGGACCCATTTTCAGCGTATGCAACACACAGTTCCATCTAAAATATGGCAACGTGCAGCACGCAACAGTATGTGACAAACCACACAAATATTAACAAGTATATAAATGTGAGGTCTCAGAACCACCCTAAGTACAGCTGTATTAGGGCAGATAAAGAAAAGGGATAGATATACACTGACAGGTGAGAGAATAAAGTACAGACAGTCAGCACTAGCATAAGTCACATACAATGCAGATATATACATATATACATAAACATGTCATATAATATACTGCACTATTACACTGCATTCAACTGCCCAGATTCAGTGTCTGGGAAGGCTACAGCGCTGTGTACACTGACCTGATGGTGAGGTACGCAGGGGGACTGGACTCACTGCCATCCTGAGAGATCTCTGCTGCACCACAGAGATAAAATGGCCGCTGGAGACCTCAGAGGAAGCGTGGCCCGCGGAGGAAGCAGCTCAGCGACGCCAGACTATGGATACTGAAAGGCGCGCTGAGCTGAGGGGAGGAGCCGCTGTAACAGGGAAGGCTGCCTCCCCTGGCCGGATATTAACCCCCGGGACGCCGGCTCCCTGCACCGATCGTTAAGTCCCTGGTGGTCTAGTGGACACACGGGGTATGGGGGGCCCGCCGCCACTGCCGGCGCCTCCGGTCTGTCCCCTGAGACCGGAGGCACAGGACTGCATTTGAAATGCGCGGATCACCGCAAGCGGTGATCCGCGACCTTACCTGCTCCCCGTGGATCCGGCAGCAGTCCTGGGCGCCCACAGAGTCCGGCTAGTACAGACTCTGGGGTCCCGCTGAGATCCCCAGATCTGTACTGGCGTCTCAGCGCCAGCGGGGTGACGGAGCGGCAGCTTAGACGTCCTATGGACAGTCCGACGCTGCCGCTCTGAAGAGTCCAAAGTCCATGGAAAAAACTTTGTCCCTAAAAAAATAAAATAAGCTTAGGGGCTGCTAATCAGCTCCCCCTGCGCTAACGGTGACCCGACTCCGGCCGGGCACCAACTGAAACTGAGGTGCCTCTGGCTTGGGGGTGGGGTTATAGGGAGAGTGGACCCAGTGCATCCTGGGAGCTAAAAGCTTTAACTGCGTGGTGCCCGGATTTGGTTCCCAACCTATACCCCAAGGTCAACCCTGTGGACCCCCTATGGACCCTGAAGTAGAAATATACAGTGCCCCAGGGAATACTATTCAGCTTCTCTGTATAACCACCAGTGTTTCCTTATTCCCATATTACTTTTTTTAATTTTGAATGATCATTTGGTTTTCAACCCCAGAAATATACAGATCCTTCAGGTTTATAAGTGATCCCAATAACAGCACAAATCTACTTACGTTCTCCCGATACATGTAAGCTGGAGAAAATCCTAAGGAGAAAAGGAGGAGAGACAGAAACCACGTCATATAAATATAGCAATTACCGAGTGCTGCTCCTCACCCCCTAATTACTACCATTCATCATACACCCCATCCATCATATCTATCCTACCACATTCACTGAGTGCTGCTCCTCACCCCCTAATTACTACCATTCATCATACACCCCATCCAATGTATCTATCCTACCACATTCACTGAGTGCTGCTCCTCACCCCCCTAATTACTACCATTCATCATACACCCCATCCAATGTATCTATCCTACCACATTCACTGAGTGCTGCTCCTCACCCCCTAATTACTACCAATCATCATACACCCCATCCATCATATCTATCCTACCACATTCACTGAGTGCTGCTCCTCACTCCCTAATTACTACCATTCATCATACACCCCATCCATCATATCTATCCTACCACATTCACTGAGTGCTGCTCCTCACTCCCTAATTACTACCATTCATCATACACCCCATCCAATGTATCTATCCTACCACATTCACTGAGTGCTGCTCCTCACCCCCTAATTACTATCATTCATCATACACCCCATCCAATGTATCTATCCTACCACATTCACTGAGTGCTGCTCCTCACCCCCTACTTACTACCATTCATCATACACCCCATCCATCATATCTATCCTACCACATTCACTGAGTGCTGCTCCTCACCCCCTAATTACTACCATTCATCATACACCCCATCCAATGTATCTATCCTACCACATTCACTGAGTGCTGCTCCTCACCCCCTAATTACTACCATTCATCATACACCCCATCCAATGAATCTATCCTACCACATTCACTGAGTGCTGCTCCTCACCCCCTAATTACTACCATTCATCATACACCCCATCCATCGTATATATCCTACCACATTCACTGAGTGCTTCTCCTCACCCCCTAATTACTACCATTCATCATACACCCCATCCATCATATCCATCCTACCTCATTCACTGAGTGCTGCTCCTCACCCCCTAATTACTACCATTCATCATACACCCCATCCAACGTATCTATCCTACCACATTCATTGAGTGCTGCTCCTCACCCCCTAATTACTACCATTCATCATACACCCCATCCAATTTATCTATCCTACCTCATTCACTGAGTGCTGCTCCTCACCCCCTAATTACTACCATTCATCATACACCCCATCCAATGTATCTGTCCTACCACATTCAATGAGTGCTGCTCCTCACCCCCTAATTACTACCATTCATCATACACCCCATCCAATGTATCTATCCTACCACATTCACTGAGTGCTGCTCCTCACCCCCTAATTACTACCATTCATCATACACCCCATCCAATGTATCTATCCTACCTCATTCACTGAGTGCTGCTCCTCACCCCCTAATTACTACCATTCATCAAACACCCCATCCATCATATCTATCCTACCACATTCACTGAGTGCTGCTCCTCATCCCCTAATTACTACCATTCATCATACACCCCATCCAACGTATCTATCCTACCACATTCACTGACTGCTGCTCCTCACCCCCTAATTACTACACCCCATCCAATGTATCTATCCTACCACATTCACTGAGTGCTGCTCCTCACCCCCTAATTACTACCATTCATCATACACCCCATCCAATGTATCTATCCTACCTCATTCACTGAGTGCTGCTCCTCACCCCCTAATTACTACCATTCATCATACACCCCCATCCAATGTATCTATCCTACCACATTCACTGAGTGCTGCTCCTCACCCCCTAATTACTACCATTCATCATACACCCCATCCAATGTATCTATCCTACCACATTCACTGAGTGCTGCTCCTCACCCCCTAATTACTACCATTCATCATACACCCCATCCAATGTATCTATCCTACCTCATTCACTGAGTGCTGCTCCTCACGTCCTAATTACAACCATTCATCATACACCCCATCCATCATATCTATCCTACCACATTCACTGAGTGCTGCTCCTCATCCCCTAATTACTACCATTCATCATACACCCCATCCAACGTATCTATCCTACCACATTCACTGAGTGCTGCTCCTCACCCCCTAATTACTATCATTCATCATACACCCCATCCAATGTATCTATCCTACCACATTCACTGAGTGCTGCTCCTCACCCCCTAATTACTACCATTCATCATACACCCCATCCAATGTATCTATCCTACCACATTCACTGAGTGCTGCTCCTCACCCCCTAATTACTACCATTCATCATAAACCCCATCCAATGTATCTATCCTACCACATTCACTGAGTGCTGCTCCTCACCCCCCTAATTACTACCATTCATCATACACCCCATCCAATGTATCTATCCTACCACATTCACTGAGTGCTGCTCCTCACCCCCTAATTACTACCATTCATCATACACCCCATCCATCATATCTATCCTACCACATTCACTGAGTGCTGCTCCTCACTCCCTAATTACTACCATTCATCATACACCCCCATCCAATGTATCTAGCCTACCACATTCACTGAGTGCTGCTCCTCACCCCCCTAATTACTACCATTCATCATACACCCCATCAAACGTATCTCTCCTACCACATTCACTGAGTGCTGCTCCTCACCCCCCAATTACTACCATTCATCATACACCCCATCAATCATATCTATCCTACCACATTCAATGAGTGCTGCTCATCATCTCCTAATTACTACCATTCATCATACACCCCATCCAACGTATCTATCCTACCACATTCACTGAGTGCTGCTCCTCATCCCCTAATTACTACCATTCATCATACACCCCCATCCAATGTATCTAGCCTACCACATTCACTGAGTGCTGCTCCTCACCACCCCCTAATTACTACCATTCTTCATACACCCCATCCAACGTATCTATCCTACCACATTCACTGAGTGCTGCTCCTCACCCCCTAATTACTACCATTCATCATACACCCCATCCAATGTATCTATCCTACCACATTCACTGAGTGCTGCTCCTCATCCCCTAATTACTACCATTCATCATACACCCCATCCAATGTATCTATCCTACCACATTCACTGAGTGCTGCTCCTCACCCCCTAATTACTACCATTCATCATACACCCCATCCAATGTATCTATCCTACCTCATTCACTGAGTGCTGCTCCTCACCCCCTAATTACTACCATTCATCATACACCCCATCCAATGTATCTGTCCTACCACATTCACTGAGTGCTGCTCCTCACCCCCTAATTACTACCATTCATCATACACCCCATCCAATGTATCTATCCTACCACATTCACTGAGTGCTGCTCCTCACCCCCTAATTACTACCATTCATCATACACCCCATCCAATGTATCTATCCTACCTCATTCACTGAGTGCTGCTCCTCACCCCCTAATTACTACCATTCATCATACACCAGATCCATCATATCTATCCTACCACATTCACTGAGTGCTGCTCCTCATCCCCTAATTACTACCATTCATCATACACCCCATCCAACGTATCTATCCTACCACATTCACTGAGTGCTGCTCCTCACCCCCTAATTACTACCATTCATCATACACCCCATCCAATGTATCTATCCTACCACATTCACTGAGTGCTGCTCCTCACCCCCCTAATTACTACCATTCATCATACACCCCATCCAATGTATCTATCCTACCACATTCACTGAGTGCTGCTCCTCACCCCCTAATTACTACCATTCATCATACACCCCATCCATCATATCTATCCTACCACATTCACTGAGTGCTGCTCCTCACTCCCTAATTACTACCATTCATCATACACCCCATCCATCATATCTATCCTACCACATTCACTGAGTGCTGCTCCTCACCCCCTAATTACTACCATTCATCATACACCCCATCCAATGTATCTATCCTACCACATTCACTGAGTGCTGCTCCTCACCCCCTAATTACTATCATTCATCATACACCCCATCCAATGTATCTATCCTACCACATTCACTGAGTGCTGCTCCTCACCCCCTAATTACTATCATTCATCATACACCCCATCCAATGTATCTATCCTACCACATTCACTGAGTGCTGCTCCTCACCCCCTAATTACTACCATTCATCATACACCCCATCCAATGTATCTATCCTACCACATTCACTGAGTGCTGCTCCTCACCCCCCTAATTACTACCATTCATCATACACCCCATCCAATGTATCTATCCTACCACATTCACTGAGTGCTGCTCCTCACCCCCTAATTACTACCATTCATCATACACCCCATCCATCATATCTATCCTACCACATTCACTGAGTGCTGCTCCTCACTCCCTAATTACTACCATTCATCATACACCCCATCCATCATATCTATCCTACCACATTCACTGAGTGCTGCTCCTCACCCCCTAATTACTACCATTCATCATACACCCCATCCAATGTATCTATCCTACCACATTCACTGAGTGCTGCTCCTCACCCCCTAATTACTATCATTCATCATACACCCCATCCAATGTATCTATCCTACCACATTCACTGAGTGCTGCTCCTCACCCCCTAATTACTACCATTCATCATACACCCCATCCATCGTATATATCCTACCACATTCACTGAGTGCTTCTCCTCACCCCCCAATTACTACCATTCATCATACACCCCATCCAACGTATCTCTCCTACCACATTCACTGAGTGCTGCTCCTCACCCCCTAATTACTACCACTCATCATACACCCCATCCATCATATCTATCCTACCACATTCACTGAGTGCTGCTCCTCATCCCCTAATTACTACCATTCATCATACACCCCATCCAACGTATCTATCCTACCACATTCACTGAGTGCTGCTCCTCATCCCCTAATTACTACCATTCATCATACACCCCCATCCAATGTATCTAGCCTACCACATTCACTGAGTGCTGCTCCTCACCACCCCCTAATTACTACCATTCTTCATACACCCCATCCAACATATCTATCCTACCACATTCACTGAGTGTTACTCCTCACTCCCTAATTACTACCATTCATCATACACCCCATCCAATGTATCTATCCTACCACATTCACTGAGTGCTGCTCCTCATCTCCTAATTACTACCATTCATCATACACCCCATCCAATGTATCTATCCTACCACATTCACTGAGTGCTGCTCCTCACCCCCTAATTACTACCATTCATCATACACCCCATCCAATGTATCTGTCCTACCACATTCACTGAGTGCTGCTCCTCACCCCCTAATTACTACCATTCATCATACACCCCATCCAATGTATCTATCCTACCACATTCACTGAGTGCTGCTCCTCACCCCCAATTACTACCATTCATCATACACCCCATCCAATGTATCTATCCTACCACATTCACTGAGTGCTGCTCCTCACCCCCTAATTACTACCATTCATCATACACCCCATCCAATGTATCTATCCTACCACATTCACTGAGTGCTGCTCCTCACCACCCCCTAATTACTACCATTCATCATACACCCCATCCAATGTATCTATCCTACCACATTCACTGAGTGCTGCTCCTCACCCCCTAATTACTACCATTCATCATACACCCCATCCAATGTATCTATCCTACCACATTCACTGAGTGCTGCTCCTCACCCCCTAATTAATACCATTCATCATACACCCTATCCAACGTATCTATCCTACCTCATTCACTGAGTGCTGCTCCTCACCCCCTAATTACTACCATTCATCATACACCCCATCCAATGTATCTATCCTACCACATTCACTGAGTGCTGCTCCTCACCCACTAATTACTACCATTCATCATACACCCCATCCATCATATCTATCCTACCACATTCACTGAGTGCTGCTCCTCACCCCCTAATTACTACCATTCATCATACACCCCATCCAACGTATCTATCCTACTACATTCACTGAGTGCTGCTCCTCAGCCCCTAATTACTACCATTCATCATACACCCCATCCATCATATCTATCCTACCACATTCACTGAGTGCTGCTCCTCACCCCCCTAATTACTACCATTCATCATACACCCCATCCATCATATCTATCCTACCACATTCACTGAGTGCTGCTCCTCATCCCCTAATTACTACCATTCATCATACACCCCATCCATCATATCCATCCTACCTCATTCACTGAGTGCTGCTCCTCACCCCCTAATTACTACCATTCATCATACAGCCCATCCAATGTATCTAGCCTACCACATTCACTGAGTGCTGCTCCTCACCCCCTAATTATTACCATTCATGAATCACCGCCATAGTATGTAGATCTATTTCTACCAATCGAAACGTTGGGTCTCATTTACAGTCAGGAGCACATGCAGTGGGATAGCGAATATTTGCACCTGGACTCACCATGTTAGGATGCAAGGGGAAACAATGTGTTGCATGCTGGGAAAGCTACTTTTGCATGTGGTGTACCGGGCACATATCGGGCAGTTTTATTTAACAAATTAAGGATTGACAGTATATAGCAAAAAGGATGTTACTGGTGGCCGATGATCTCCTTTATTCCTGCTATTTCGGAGCGCTCTATACGCTTGGGGCAATCGTCTCTCTGTATAGAGACTCACAGTGACCGGTACACCGTGTTCCTATGCAGCCCGCACCAATCCTCCGTGAGCCGCCATTACCTGCTGAAAGGCAGCTAATCTGATCGCCAGCCCCTCTGCCTAATTACCCTTCTCTGGGGCATTATCTACCTTCATATTGGTGTGTTTCACCCCTATCTTCGGTTCTGCTTAATCTTCCTGCTTGGAGGGATATTGTAACATTGGATCCCAGTCATCAATGTCCGGCAGTAAGCAGCAAATGACCAGCCTTACTCTATGGCAGTGTATAGGAAGCCATTACAGAGCTTCACCGACTCATTGGCTGAGCCAGTATATTGCTGAATATTAGTTTTAGAGTGTCAGTGTTCTCCTCAGGACCTCTCTGATGGGTGCTCCACCCGGCATTTATCTAACCGTGCCCGGCTCCCAGAGTGCGATGGCGCAGGCCAGCAGGGGCATCGTGGGCGGTGAAGGTGCTCAATGAGCGGGGCCCACCCTGCACTGAAAGCACACTGCAGGCATTGCGGGTGCCGATGGGAGAGGATGAGGGTGCACGGTGCCCACCGCCACTCCTTTCCCCGGCTGCCTCATGGCGCCGCCCGACTTTGTGGAAAACCTGGGGAGAACCCTGGGTATATTTAATGCGTTGCTTATAGTGAGGATTCATCTGTGTATTGGACTTCCGACTCCCGGGAGATGACGCTATATGATTTGATATATAGCTTTTCCTGCACAAATCGTGTTTCGCTTATAGCACCAAGGGCTGCAAGTCATACGTGTCTGTTCTCCGGGGATTTTTACGCACCCTTCCTCGCTGGCTGGCTATCAGAGTATTTTTCTGGACCATCACATAGAGCGTCTTAAAAAAAATACTTTTATCAGATTTCTAAAACTGTTCATCTTCTCTGAACGTAGCAGAACACACAGCTCCATGTCACCCACCCACCATTCTAAGCTCCCTCCTACTCAATACCTAGTGTACCACCCAACCACCTCAGTCCTGTCCTCCTGCTCACCTGACCATCCCTCCTACTCAGTACCTAGTGTACCACCCAACCACCTCAGTCCTATCCTCCTGCTCACCTGACCATCCCTCCTACTCAGTACCTAGTGTACCACCCAACCACCTCAGTCCTGTCCTCCTTCTCACCTGCCCATCCCTCCTACTGAGCACCTAGTGCACCACCCAACCACCTCAGTCATGTCCTCCTTCTCACCTGACCATCCCTCCTACTCAGTACCTAGTGTACCACCCAACCACCTCAGTCATGTCCTCCTCCTCACCTGCCCATCCCTCCTACTCAGTACCTAGTGTACCACCCAACCACCTCAGTCCTGTCCTCCTTCTCACCTGCCCATCCCTCCTACTGAGCACCTAGGGCACCACCCAACCACCTCAGTCCTGTCCTCCTCCTCACCTGCCCATCCCTCCTACTCAGTACCTAGTGTACCACCCAACCACCTCAGTCCTGTCCTCCTTCTCACCTGACCATCCCTCCTACTCAGTACCTAGTGTACCACCCAACCACCTCAGTCCTGTCCTCCTTCTCACCTGCCCATCCCTCCTACTGAGCACCTAGTGCACCACCCAACCACCTCAGTCCTGTCCTCCTCCTCACCTGACCATCCCTGCTACTCAGTACCTAGGGTACCACCCAACCACCTCAGTCCTGTCCTCCTTCTCACCTGCCCATCCCTCCTACTCAGTACCTAGTGCACCACCCAACCACCTCAGTCCAGTCCTCCTCCTCACCTGGCCGTCTCTTCTACTCAGAACCTAGTGCACCACCCAACCACCTCAGTCCTGTCTTCCTGCTCACCTGACCGTCCCTCCGACTCAGTACCTAGTGCACCACCCAACCACCTCAGTCCTGTCTTCCTGCTCACCTGACAGTCCCTCCTACTCAGTACCTAGTGTACCACCCAACTACCTCAGTCCTGTCGTCCTTCTCATCTGACCATCCCTCCTACTCAGTACCTAGTGTCCCACCCAACCACCTCAGTCCTGTCGTCCTTCTCACCTGACCATCCCTCCATTCTCTTTCACGTTGTCCACAAGTCTCACATAACGGCTTCGTGTGGCCACATCTTGATGCCTAATTCAGAAGACACACATTATCAGAAAAGGTCGCACCCAGCGGTATGACAGAAATCACTTGTTACCTCATGGAACGTACCTGAAGAGCTCATCAGTGACCAACAAAGTGTCAATAGCTAGCGCCTCATTGGCCCTCTCTACGTGCTTAATCCTGGTAGGATGCAACAGAAGAAAGACACCAAATTACTATGCACCAGAGCAGGCATACCGTAACACCAGTGCCGTGTGAGGATGATGGGAGGAGTAGGCTGTGTATAATGGGAAGCTGGTGGTAGTAGTGATAATGTAGTGCGACTTCCCCAGTACAGATAATTAGACACCAGGACGGCAGGGCAGGGAGGATGGTGGTAGTAGTGATAATGTAGTGTGTATTCCCCAGTACAGAAAATTAGACACAAGGACAGCAGGGAGGATGGTGGTACTAGTGATAATGTAGTGTGAATTCCCCAGTACAGATAATTAGACACCAGGACGGCAGGGCAGGGCAGGGGGGATGGTGGTAGTAGTGATAATGTAGTGCGACTTCCCCAGTACAGATAAATAGACACCAGGACGGCAGGGCAGGGAGGATGGTGGTAGTAGTGATAATGTAGTGTGAATTCCCCAGTACAGATAATTATACACCAGGACGGCAGGGCAGGGAGGATGGTGGTAGTAGTGATAATGTAGTGTGAATTCCCCAGTACAGACAATTATACACCAGGACTGCAGGGCAGGGAGGATGGTGGTAGTAGTGATAATGTAGTGTGACTTACCCAGTACAGATAATTAGACACCAGGGCAGGGAGGATGGTGGTAGTAGTGATAATGTAGTGTGACTTCCCCAGTACAGATAATTAGACACCAGGGCAGGGAGGATGGTGGTAGTAGTGATAATGTAGTGTGACTTCCCCAGTACAGATAATTAGACACCAGGACGGCAGGGCAGGGAGGATGGTGGTAGTAGTGATAATGTAGTGTGACTTCCCCAGTACAGATAATTAGACACCAGGACGGCAGGACAGGGAGGATGGTGGTAGTAGTGATAATGTAGTGTGACTTCCCCAGTACAGATAATTAGACACCAGGACGGCAGGGCAGGGAGGATGGTGGTAGTAGTGATAATGTAGTGTGACTTCCCCAGTACAGGTAATTAGACACCAGGACGGCAGGGCAGGGAGGATGGAGGTAGTAGTGATAATGTAGTGTGAATTCCCCAGTACAGATAATTATACACCAGGATGGCAGGGAGGATGGTGGTAGTAGTGATAATGTAGCGTGACTTCCCAAGTACAGATAATTAGACACCAGGACGGCAGGGCAGGGACGAAGGTGGTGGTAGTAGTGATAATGTAGTGTGTATTCCCCAGTACAGATAATTAGACACCAGGACGGCAGGTCAGGGAGGATGGTGGTAGTAGTGATAATGTAGCGTGACTTCCCCAGTACAGATAATTAGACACCAGGACGGCAGGGAAGGGAGGATGGTGGTGGTAGTAGTGATAATGTAGTGTGTATTCCCCAGTACAGATAATTAGACACCAGGACGGCAGGGCAGGGAGGATGGTGGTAGTAGTGATAATGTAGCGTGACTTCCCCAGTACAGATAATTAGACACCAGGACGGCAGGGCAGGTAGGATGGAGGTAGTAGTGATAATTTAGTGTGAATTCCCCAGTACAGATAATTAGACACCAGGACGGCAGGGAGGATGGTGGTAGTAGTGATAATGTAGTGTGACTTCCACAGTACAGATAATTAGACACCAGTACGGCAGGGCAGGGAGGATGGTGGTAGTAGTGATAATGTAGTGTGAATTCCCCAGTACAGATAATTAGACACCAGGACGGCAGGGCAGGGAGGATGGTGGTAGTAGTGATAATGTAGTGTGACTTCCCTAGTACAGATAATTAGACACTAGGACGGCAGGGCAGAGAGAATGGTGGTAGTAGTAGTGATAATGTAGTGTGAATTCCCCAGTACAGATAATTATATCCAGGACGGCAGGTCAGGGTGGATGGTGGTAGTAGTGATAATGTAGTGTGTCTTCCCCAGTACAGATAATTAGAGGGCAGAGCAGGGAGGATGGTGGTAGTAGTGATAATGTAGTGTGTATTCCCCAGTACAGATAATTAGACACCAGGACGGCAGGGCAGGGAGGATGGTGGTAGTAGTGATAATGTAGTGTGAATTCCCCAGTACAGATAATTAGACACCAGGGCAGGGAGGATGGTGGTAGTAGTGATAATGTAGTGTGAATTCCCCAGTACAGATAATTAGACACCAGGACGGCAGGGCAGGGAGGATGGTGGTAGTAGTGATAATGTAGTGTGACTTCCCCAGTACAGATAATTAGACACCAGGACGGCAGGGCAGGGAGGATGGTGGTAGTAGTGATAATGTAGTGTGACTTCCCCAGTACAGAGAATTAGACGCCAGGACGGCAGGGCAGGGAGGATGGTGGTAGTAGTGATAATGTAGTGTGACTTCCCCAGTACAGGTAATTAGACACCAGGACGGCAGGGCAGGGAGGATGGTGGTAGTAGTGATAATGTAGTGTGAATTCCCCAGTACAGATAATTAGACACCAGGGCAGGGAGGATGGAGGTAGTAGTGATAATGTAGTGTGACTTCCCCAGTACAGATAATTAGACACTAGGACGGCAGGTCAGGGAGGATGGTGGTAGTAGTAGTGATAATGTAGTGTGAATTCCCCAGTACAGATAATTAGAGAGCAGGACGGCAGGGCAGGGAGGATGGTGGTAGTAGTGATAATGTAGTGTGAATTCCCCAGTACAGATAATTAGACACAAGGACGGCAGGGCAGGGAGGATGGTGGTAGTAGTAGTGATAATGTAGTGTGAATTCCCCAGTACAGATAATTAGAGAGCAGGACGGCAGGGCAGGGAGGATGGTGGTAGTAGTAGTGATAATGTAGTGTGAATTCCCCAGTACAGATAATTAGACACCAGGACGGCAGGGCAGGGAGGATGGTGGTAGTAGTGATAATGTAGTGTGACTTCCCCAGTACAGGTAATTAGACACCAGGACGGCAGGGCAGGGAGGATGGTGGCAGTAGTGATAATGTAGTGTGAATTCCCCAGTACAGATAATTAGACACCAGGGCAGGGAGGATGGAGGTAGTAGTGATAATGTAGTGTGACTTCCCCAGTACAGATAATTAGACACTAGGACGGCTGATCAGGGAGGATGGTGGTAGTAGTAGTGATAATGTAGTGTGAATTCCCCAGTACAGATAATTAGAGAGCAGGACGGCAGGGCAGGGAGGATGGTGGTAGTAGTGATAATGTAGTGTGAATTCCCCAGTACAGATAATTAGACACAAGGACGGCAGGGCAGGGAGGATGGTGGTAGTAGTAGTGATAATGTAGTGTGAATTCCCCAGTACAGATAATTAGAGAGCAGGACGGCAGGGCAGGGAGGATGGTGGTAGTAGTAGTGATAATGTAGTGTGAATTCCCCAGTACAGATAATTAGAGAGCAGGACGGCAGGGCAGGGAGGATGGTGGTAGTAGTGATAATGTAGTGTGAATTCCCCAGTACAGATAATTAGACACCAGGACGGCAGGGCAGGGAGGATGGTGGTAGTAGTGATAATGTAGTGTGAATTCCCCAGTACAGATAATTAGACACCAGGACGGCAGGGCAGGGAGGATGGTGGTAGTAGTGATAATGTAGTGTGACTTCCCCAGTACAGATAATTAGACACTAGGATGGCAGGGCAGGGAGGATGGTGGTAGTAGTGATAATGTAGTGTGACTTCCCCAGTACAGATAATTAGACACCAGTACGGCAGGGCAGGGAGGATGGTGGTAGTAGTGATAATGTAGTGTGACTTCCCCAGTACAGGTAATTAGACACCAGGACGGCAGGGCAGGGAGGATGGTGGTGGTAGTAGTGATAATGTAGTGTGACTTCCCCAGTACAGATAATTAGACACCAGGACGGCAGGGCAGGGGGGATGGTGGTAGTAGTAGTGATAATGTAGTGTGACTTCCCTAGTACAGATAATTAGACACCAGGACGGCAGGGCAGGGAGGATGGTGGTAGTAGTGATAATGTAGTGTGACTTCCCCAGTAAAGATAATTAGACACCAGGACGGCAGGGCAGGGAGGATGGAGGTAGTAGTGATAATGTAGTGTGAATTCCCCAGTACAGATAATTAGACACCAGGACGGCAGGGAAGGGAGGATGGTGGTAGTAGTGATAATGTAGTGTGACTTCCCCAGTACAGATAATTAGACACTAGGACGGCAGGTCAGGGAGGATGGTGGTAGTAGTAGTGATAATGTAGTGTGAATTCCCCAGTACAGATAATTAGAGAGCAGGACGGCAGGGCAGGGAGGATGGTGGTAGTAGTGATAATGTAGTGTGAATTCCCCAGTACAGATAATTAGACACAAGGACGGCAGGGCAGGGAGGATGGTGGTAGTAGTAGTGATAATGTAGTGTGAATTCCCCAGTACAGATAATTAGAGAGCAGGACGGCAGGGCAGGGAGGATGGTGGTAGTAGTGATAATGTAGTGTGAATTCCCCAGTACAGATAATTAGACACCAGGACGGCAGGGCAGGGAGGATGGTGGTAGTAGTGATAATGTAGTGTGAATTCCCCAGTACAGATAATTAGACACCAGGACGGCAGGGCAGGGAGGATGGTGGTAGTAGTGATAATGTAGTGTGAATTCCCCAGTACAGATAATTAGACACCAGGACGGCAGGGCAGGGAGGATGGTGGTAGTAGTGATAATGTAGTGTGAATTCCCCAGTACAGATAATTAGACACCAGGACGGCAGGGCAGGGAGGATGGTGGTAGTAGTGATAATGTAGTGTGAATTCCCCAGTACAGATAATTAGACACCAGGACGGCAGGGCAGGGAGGATGGAGGTAGTAGTGATAATGTAGTGTGAATTCCCCAGTACAGATAATTAGACACCAGGACGGCAGGGCAGGGAGGATGGTGGTAGTAGTGATAATGTAGTGTGAATTCCCCAGTACAGATAATTAGACACCAGGACGGCAGGGCAGGGAGGATGGTGGTAGTAGTGATAATGTAGTGTGACTTCCCCAGTACAGATAATTAGACACCAGGACGGCAGGGCAGGGAGGATGGTGGTAGTAGTGATAATGTAGTGTGACTTCCCCAGTACAGATAATTAGACACCAGGACGGCAGGGCAGGGAGGATGGTGGTAGTAGTGATAATGTAGTGTGACTTCCCCAGTACAGGTAATTAGACACCAGGACGGCAGGGAGGATGGTGGTAGTAGTGATAATGTAGTGTGACTTCCCCAGTACAGATAATTAGACACCAGGACGGCAGGGCAGGGAGGATGGTGGTAGTAGTGATAATGTAGTGTGACTTCCCCAGTACAGGTAATTAGACACCAGGACGGCAGGGCAGGGAGGATGGTGGTAGTAGTGATAATGTAGTGTGACTTCCCCAGAACAGGTAATTAGACACCAGGACGGAAGGGCAGGGAGGATGGTGGTAGTAGTGAAAATGTAGTGTGACTTCCCCAGTACAGGTAATTAGACACCAGGACGGCAGGGCAGGGAGGATGGTGGTAGTAGTGATAATGTAGTGTGACTTCCCCAGTACAGATAATTAGACACTAGGACGGCAGGGCAGGGAGGATGGTGGTAGTAGTGATAATGTAGTGTGACTTCCCCAGTACAGGTAATTAGACACCAGGACGGCAGGGCAGGGAGGATGGTGGTAGTAGTGATAATGTAGTGTGACTTCCACAGTACAGATAATTAGACACCAGGACGGCAGGGCAGGGAGGATGGTGGTAGTAGTGATAATGTAGTGTGACTTCCCCAGTACAGGTAATTAGACACCAGGACGGCAGGGCAGGGAGGATGGTGGTAGTAGTGATAATGTAGTGTGACTTCCCCAGTACAGGTAATTAGACACCAGGACGGCAGGGCAGGGAGGATGGTGGTAGTAGTGATAATGTAGTGTGACTTCCCCAGTACAGGTAATTAGACACCAGGACGGCAGGGCAGGGAGAATGGTGGTAGTAGTGATAATGTAGTGTGACTTCCCCAGTACAGATAATTCGACACTAGGACGGCAGGGCAGGGAGGATGGTGGTAGTAGTGATAATGTAGTGTGACTTCCCCAGTACAGGTAATTAGACACCAGGACGGCAGGGCAGGGAGGATGGTGGTAGTAGTGATAATGTAGTGTGACTTCCCCAGTACAGATAATTAGACACCAGGGCAGGGAGGATGGTGGTAGTAGTGATAATGTAGTGTGACTTCCCCAGTACAGATAATTAGACACCAGGACGGCAGGGCAGGGAGGATGGTGGTAGTAGTGATAATGTAGTGTGACTTCCCCAGTACAGATAATTAGACACCAGGACGGCAGGACAGGGAGGATGGTGGTAGTAGTGATAATGTAGTGTGACTTCCCCAGTACAGATAATTAGACACCAGGACGGCAGGGCAGGGAGGATGGTGGTAGTAGTGATAATGTAGTGTGACTTCCCCAGTACAGGTAATTAGACACCAGGACGGCAGGGCAGGGAGGATGGAGGTAGTAGTGATAATGTAGTGTGAATTCCCCAGTACAGATAATTATACACCAGGATGGCAGGGAGGATGGTGGTAGTAGTGATAATGTAGCGTGACTTCCCAAGTACAGATAATTAGACACCAGGACGGCAGGGCAGGGACGAAGGTGGTGGTAGTAGTGATAATGTAGTGTGTATTCCCCAGTACAGATAATTAGACACCAGGACGGCAGGTCAGGGAGGATGGTGGTAGTAGTGATAATGTAGCGTGACTTCCCCAGTACAGATAATTAGACACCAGGACGGCAGGGAAGGGAGGATGGTGGTGGTAGTAGTGATAATGTAGTGTGTATTCCCCAGTACAGATAATTAGACACCAGGACGGCAGGGCAGGGAGGATGGTGGTAGTAGTGATAATGTAGCGTGACTTCCCCAGTACAGATAATTAGACACCAGGACGGCAGGGCAGGTAGGATGGAGGTAGTAGTGATAATTTAGTGTGAATTCCCCAGTACAGATAATTAGACACCAGGACGGCAGGGAGGATGGTGGTAGTAGTGATAATGTAGTGTGACTTCCACAGTACAGATAATTAGACACCAGTACGGCAGGGCAGGGAGGATGGTGGTAGTAGTGATAATGTAGTGTGAATTCCCCAGTACAGATAATTAGACACCAGGACGGCAGGGCAGGGAGGATGGTGGTAGTAGTGATAATGTAGTGTGACTTCCCTAGTACAGATAATTAGACACTAGGACGGCAGGGCAGAGAGAATGGTGGTAGTAGTAGTGATAATGTAGTGTGAATTCCCCAGTACAGATAATTATATCCAGGACGGCAGGTCAGGGTGGATGGTGGTAGTAGTGATAATGTAGTGTGTCTTCCCCAGTACAGATAATTAGAGGGCAGAGCAGGGAGGATGGTGGTAGTAGTGATAATGTAGTGTGTATTCCCCAGTACAGATAATTAGACACCAGGACGGCAGGGCAGGGAGGATGGTGGTAGTAGTGATAATGTAGTGTGAATTCCCCAGTACAGATAATTAGACACCAGGGCAGGGAGGATGGTGGTAGTAGTGATAATGTAGTGTGAATTCCCCAGTACAGATAATTAGACGGCAGGGCAGGGAGGATGGTGGTAGTAGTGATAATGTAGTGTGACTTCCCCAGTACAGATAATTAGACACCAGGACGGCAGGGCAGGGAGGATGGTGGTAGTAGTGATAATGTAGTGTGACTTCCCCAGTACAGAGAATTAGACGCCAGGACGGCAGGGCAGGGAGGATGGTGGTAGTAGTGATAATGTAGTGTGACTTCCCCAGTACAGGTAATTAGACACCAGGACGGCAGGGCAGGGAGGATGGTGGTAGTAGTGATAATGTAGTGTGACTTCCCCAGTACAGAGAATTAGACGCCAGGACGGCAGGGCAGGGAGGATGGTGGTAGTAGTGATAATGTAGTGTGACTTCCCCAGTACAGGTAATTAGACACCAGGACGGCAGGGCAGGGAGGATGGTGGTAGTAGTGATAATGTAGTGTGACTTCCCCAGTACAGATAATTAGACACCAGGACGGCAGGGCAGGGAGGATGGTGGTAGTAGTGATAATGTAGTGTGACTTCCCCAGTACAGGTAATTAGACACCAGGACGGCAGGGCAGGGAGGATGGTGGTAGTAGTGATAATGTAGTGTGAATTCCCCAGTACAGATAATTAGACACCAGGGCAGGGAGGATGGAGGTAGTAGTGATAATGTAGTGTGACTTCCCCAGTACAGATAATTAGACACTAGGACGGCAGGTCAGGGAGGATGGTGGTAGTAGTAGTGATAATGTAGTGTGAATTCCCCAGTACAGATAATTAGAGAGCAGGACGGCAGGGCAGGGAGGATGGTGGTAGTAGTGATAATGTAGTGTGAATTCCCCAGTACAGATAATTAGACACAAGGACGGCAGGGCAGGGAGGATGGTGGTAGTAGTAGTGATAATGTAGTGTGAATTCCCCAGTACAGATAATTAGAGAGCAGGACGGCAGGGCAGGGAGGATGGTGGTAGTAGTAGTGATAATGTAGTGTGAATTCCCCAGTACAGATAATTAGACACCAGGACGGCAGGGCAGGGAGGATGGTGGTAGTAGTGATAATGTAGTGTGACTTCCCCAGTACAGGTAATTAGACACCAGGACGGCAGGGCAGGGAGGATGGTGGCAGTAGTGATAATGTAGTGTGAATTCCCCAGTACAGATAATTAGACACCAGGGCAGGGAGGATGGAGGTAGTAGTGATAATGTAGTGTGACTTCCCCAGTACAGATAATTAGACACTAGGACGGCAGGTCAGGGAGGATGGTGGTAGTAGTAGTGATAATGTAGTGTGAATTCCCCAGTACAGATAATTAGAGAGCAGGACGGCAGGGCAGGGAGGATGGTGGTAGTAGTGATAATGTAGTGTGAATTCCCCAGTACAGATAATTAGACACAAGGACGGCAGGGCAGGGAGGATGGTGGTAGTAGTAGTGATAATGTAGTGTGAATTCCCCAGTACAGATAATTAGAGAGCAGGACGGCAGGGCAGGGAGGATGGTGGTAGTAGTAGTGATAATGTAGTGTGAATTCCCCAGTACAGATAATTAGAGAGCAGGACGGCAGGGCAGGGAGGATGGTGGTAGTAGTGATAATGTAGTGTGAATTCCCCAGTACAGATAATTAGACACCAGGACGGCAGGGCAGGGAGGATGGTGGTAGTAGTGATAATGTAGTGTGAATTCCCCAGTACAGATAATTAGACACCAGGACGGCAGGGCAGGGAGGATGGTGGTAGTAGTGATAATGTAGTGTGACTTCCCCAGTACAGATAATTAGACACTAGGATGGCAGGGCAGGGAGGATGGTGGTAGTAGTGATAATGTAGTGTGACTTCCCCAGTACAGATAATTAGACACCAGTACGGCAGGGCAGGGAGGATGGTGGTAGTAGTGATAATGTAGTGTGACTTCCCCAGTACAGGTAATTAGACACCAGGACGGCAGGGCAGGGAGGATGGTGGTGGTAGTAGTGATAATGTAGTGTGACTTCCCCAGTACAGATAATTAGACACCAGGACGGCAGGGCAGGGGGGATGGTGGTAGTAGTAGTGATAATGTAGTGTGACTTCCCTAGTACAGATAATTAGACACCAGGACGGCAGGGCAGGGAGGATGGTGGTAGTAGTGATAATGTAGTGTGACTTCCCCAGTAAAGATAATTAGACACCAGGACGGCAGGGCAGGGAGGATGGAGGTAGTAGTGATAATGTAGTGTGAATTCCCCAGTACAGATAATTAGACACCAGGACGGCAGGGAAGGGAGGATGGTGGTAGTAGTGATAATGTAGTGTGACTTCCCCAGTACAGATAATTAGACACTAGGACGGCAGGTCAGGGAGGATGGTGGTAGTAGTAGTGATAATGTAGTGTGAATTCCCCAGTACAGATAATTAGAGAGCAGGACGGCAGGGCAGGGAGGATGGTGGTAGTAGTGATAATGTAGTGTGAATTCCCCAGTACAGATAATTAGACACAAGGACGGCAGGGCAGGGAGGATGGTGGTAGTAGTAGTGATAATGTAGTGTGAATTCCCCAGTACAGATAATTAGAGAGCAGGACGGCAGGGCAGGGAGGATGGTGGTAGTAGTGATAATGTAGTGTGAATTCCCCAGTACAGATAATTAGACACAAGGACGGCAGGGCAGGGAGGATGGTGGTAGTAGTAGTGATAATGTAGTGTGAATTCCCCAGTACAGATAATTAGACACCAGGACGGCAGGGCAGGGAGGATGGTGGTAGTAGTGATAATGTAGTGTGAATTCCCCAGTACAGATAATTAGACACCAGGACGGCAGGGCAGGGAGGATGGTGGTAGTAGTGATAATGTAGTGTGAATTCCCCAGTACAGATAATTAGACACCAGGACGGCAGGGCAGGGAGGATGGAGGTAGTAGTGATAATGTAGTGTGAATTCCCCAGTACAGATAATTAGACACCAGGACGGCAGGGCAGGGAGGATGGTGGTAGTAGTGATAATGTAGTGTGACTTCCCCAGTACAGATAATTAGACACCAGGACGGCAGGGCAGGGAGGATGGTGGTAGTAGTGATAATGTAGTGTGACTTCCCCAGTACAGATAATTAGACACCAGGACGGCAGGGCAGGGAGGATGGTGGTAGTAGTGATAATGTAGTGTGAATTCCCCAGTACAGATAATTAGACACCAGGACGGCAGGGCAGGGAGGATGGTGGTAGTAGTGATAATGTAGTGTGAATTCCCCAGTACAGATAATTAGACACCAGGACGGCAGGGCAGGGAGGATGGTGGTAGTAGTGATAATGTAGTGTGAATTCCCCAGTACAGATAATTAGACACCAGGACGGCAGGGCAGGGAGGATGGTGGTAGTAGTGATAATGTAGTGTGAATTCCCCAGTACAGATAATTAGACACCAGGACGGCAGGGCAGGGAGGATGGTGGTAGTAGTGATAATGTAGTGTGAATTCCCCAGTACAGATAATTAGACACCAGGACGGCAGGGCAGGGAGGATGGAGGTAGTAGTGATAATGTAGTGTGAATTCCCCAGTACAGATAATTAGACACCAGGACGGCAGGGCAGGGAGGATGGTGGTAGTAGTGATAATGTAGTGTGAATTCCCCAGTACAGATAATTAGACACCAGGACGGCAGGGCAGGGAGGATGGTGGTAGTAGTGATAATGTAGTGTGACTTCCCCAGTACAGGTAATTAGACACCAGGACGGCAGGGCAGGGAGGATGGTGGTAGTAGTGATAATGTAGTGTGACTTCCCCAGTACAGGTAATTAGACACCAGGACGGCAGGGCAGGGAGGATGGTGGTAGTAGTGATAATGTAGTGTGACTTCCCCAGAACAGGTAATTAGACACCAGGACGGCAGGGCAGGGAGGATGGTGGTAGTAGTGAAAATGTAGTGTGACTTCCCCAGTACAGGTAATTAGACACCAGGACGGCAGGGCAGGGAGGATGGTGGTAGTAGTGATAATGTAGTGTGACTTCCCCAGTACAGATAATTAGACACTAGGACGGCAGGGCAGGGAGGATGGTGGTAGTAGTGATAATGTAGTGTGACTTCCCCAGTACAGGTAATTAGACACCAGGACGGCAGGGCAGGGAGGATGGTGGTAGTAGTGATAATGTAGTGTGACTTCCACAGTACAGATAATTAGACACCAGGACGGCAGGGCAGGGAGGATGGTGGTAGTAGTGATAATGTAGTGTGACTTCCCCAGTACAGGTAATTAGACACCAGGACGGCAGGGCAGGGAGGATGGTGGTAGTAGTGATAATGTAGTGTGACTTCCCCAGTACAGGTAATTAGACACCAGGACGGCAGGGCAGGGAGGATGGTGGTAGTAGTGATAATGTAGTGTGACTTCCCCAGTACAGGTAATTAGACACCAGGACGGCAGGGCAGGGAGGATGGTGGTAGTAGTGATAATGTAGTGTGACTTCCCCAGTACAGGTAATTAGACACCAGGACGGCAGGGCAGGGAGAATGGTGGTAGTAGTGATAATGTAGTGTGACTTCCCCAGTACAGATAATTCGACACTAGGACGGCAGGGCAGGGAGGATGGTGGTAGTAGTGATAATGTAGTGTGACTTCCCCAGTACAGGTAATTAGACACCAGGACGGCAGGGCAGGGAGGATGGTGGTAGTAGTGATAATGTAGTGTGACTTCCCCAGTACAGGTAATTAGACACCAGGACGGCAGGGCAGGGAGGATGGTGGTAGTAGTGATAATGTAGTGTGACTTCCCCAGTACAGGTAATTAGACACCAGGACGGCAGGGCAGGGAGGATGGTGGTAGTAGTGATAATGTAGTGTGACTTCCCCAGTACAGGTAATTAGACACCAGGACGGCAGGGCAGGGAGGATGGTGGTAGTAGTGATAATGTAGTGTGACTTCCCCAGTACAGGTAATTAGACACCAGGACGGCAGGGCAGGGAGGATGGTGGTAGTAGTGATAATGTAGTGTGACTTCCCCAGTACAGGTAATTAGACACCAGGACGGCAGGGCAGGGAGGATGGTGGTAGTAGTGATAATGTAGTGTGACTTCCCCAGTACAGGTAATTAGACACCAGGACGGCAGGGCAGGGAGGATGGTGGTAGTAGTGATAATGTAGTGTGACTTCCCCAGTACAGGTAATTAGACACCAGGACGGCAGGGCAGGGAGGATGGTGGTAGTAGTGATAATGTAGTGTGACTTCCCCAGTACAGGTAATTAGACACCAGGACGGCAGGGCAGGGAGGATGGTGGTAGTAGTGATAATGTAGTGTGACTTCCCCAGTACAGGTAATTAGACACCAGGACGGCAGGGCAGGGAGAATGGTGGTAGTAGTGATAATGTAGTGTGACTTCCCCAGTACAGATAATTCGACACCAGGACGGCAGGGCAGGGAGGATGGTGGTAGTAGTGATAATGTAGTGTGACTTCCCCAGTACAGGTAATTAGACACCAGGACGGCAGGGCAGGGAGGATGGTGGTAGTAGTGATAATGTAGTGTGACTTCCCCAGTACAGGTAATTAGACACCAGGACGGCAGGGCAGGGAGGATGGTGGTAGTAGTGATAATGTAGTGTGACTTCCCCAGTACAGGTAATTAGACACCAGGACGGCAGGGCAGGGAGGATGGTGGTAGTAGTGATAATGTAGTGTGACTTCCCCAGTACAGGTAATTAGACACCAGGACGGCAGGGCAGGGAGGATGGTGGTAGTAGTGATAATGTAGTGTGACTTCCCCAGTACAGGTAATTAGACACCAGGACGGCAGGGCAGGGAGGATGGTGGTAGTAGTGATAATGTAGTGTGACTTTCCCAGTACAGGTAATTAGACACCAGGACGGCAGGGCAGGGAGGATGGTGGTAGTAGTGATAATGTAGTGTGACTTCCCCAGTACAGGTAATTAGACACCAGGACGGCAGGGCAGGGAGGATGGTGGTAGTAGTGATAATGTAGTGTGACTTCCCCAGTACAGGTAATTAGACACCAGGACGGCAGGGCAGGGAGGATGGTGGTAGTAGTGATAATGTAGTGTGACTTCCCCAGTACAGGTAATTAGACACCAGGACGGCAGGGCAGGGAGGATGGTGGTAGTAGTGATAATGTAGTGTGACTTCCCCAGTACAGGTAATTAGACACCAGGACGGCAGGGCAGGGAGGATGGTGGTAGTAGTGATAATGTAGTGTGACTTCCCCAGTACAGGTAATTAGACACTAGGACGGCAGGGCAGGGAGGATGGTGGTAGTAGTGATAATGTAGTGTGACTTCCCCAGTACAGGTAATTATACACCAGGACGGCAGGGCAGGGAGGATGGTGGTAGTAGTGATAATGTAGTGTGACTTCCCCAGTACAGGTAATTAGACACCAGGACGGCAGGGCAGGGAGGATGGTGGTAGTAGTGATAATGTAGTGTGACTTCCCCAGTACAGGTAATTAGACACCAGGACGGCAGGGCAGGGAGGATGGTGGTAGTAGTGATAATGTAGTGTGACTTCCCCAGTACAGGTAATTAGACACCAGGACGGCAGGGCAGGGAGGATGGTGGTAGTAGTGATAATGTAGTGTGACTTCCCCAGTACAGGTAATTAGACACCAGGACGGCAGGGCAGGGAGGATGGTGGTAGTAGTGATAATGTAGTGTGACTTCCCCAGTACAGGTAATTAGACACCAGGACGGCAGGGCAGGGAGGATGGTGGTAGTAGTGATAATGTAGTGTGACTTCCCCAGTACAGATAATTAGACACCAGGACGGCAGGGCAGGGAGGATGGTGGTAGTAGTGATAATGTAGTGTGAATTCCCCAGTACAGATAATTAGACACCAGGACGGCAGGGCAGGGAGGATGGTGGTAGTAGTGATAATGTAGTGTGACTTCCCCAGTACAGGTAATTAGACACCAGGACGGCAGGGCAGGGAGGATGGTGGTAGTAGTGATAATGTAGTGTGACTTCCCCAGTACAGGTAATTAGACACCAGGACGGCAGGGCAGGGAGGATGGTGGTAGTAGTGATAATGTAGTGTGACTTCCCCAGTACAGGTAATTAGACACTAGGACGGCAGGGCAGGGAGGATGGTGGTAGTAGTGATAATGTAGTGTGACTTCCCCAGTACAGGTAATTAGACACCAGGACGGCAGGGCAGGGAGGATGGTGGTAGTAGTGATAATGTAGTGTGACTTCCCCAGTACAGGTAATTAGACACCAGGACGGCAGGGCAGGGAGGATGGTGGTAGTAGTGATAATGTAGTGTGACTTCCCCAGTACAGGTAATTAGACACCAGGACGGCAGGGCAGGGAGGATGGTGGTAGTAGTGATAATGTAGTGTGACTTCCCCAGTACAGGTAATTAGACACCAGGACGGCAGGGCAGGGAGGATGGTGGTAGTAGTGATAATGTAGTGTGACTTCCCCAGTACAGGTAATTAGACACCAGGACGGCAGGGCAGGGAGGATGGTGGTAGTAGTGATAATGTAGTGTGACTTCCCCAGTACAGGTAATTAGACACCAGGACGGCAGGGCAGGGAGGATGGTGGTAGTAGTGATAATGTAGTGTGACTTCCCCAGTACAGGTAATTAGACACCAGGACGGCAGGGCAGGGAGGATGGTGGTAGTAGTGATAATGTAGTGTGACTTCCCCAGTACAGGTAATTAGACACCAGGACGGCAGGGCAGGGAGGATGGTGGTAGTAGTGATAATGTAGTGTGACTTCCCCAGTACAGGTAATTAGACACCAGGACGGCAGGGCAGGGAGGATGGTGGTAGTAGTGATAATGTAGTGTGACTTCCCCAGTACAGGTAATTAGACACCAGGACGGCAGGGCAGGGAGGATGGTGGTAGTAGTGATAATGTAGTGTGACTTCCCCAGTACAGGTAATTAGACACCAGGACGGCAGGGCAGGGAGGATGGTGGTAGTAGTGATAATGTAGTGTGACTTCCCCAGTACAGGTAATTAGACACCAGGACGGCAGGGCAGGGAGGATGGTGGTAGTAGTGATAATGTAGTGTGACTTCCTCAGTACAGGTAATTAGACACCAGGACGGCAGGGCAGGGAGGATGGTGGTAGTAGTGATAATGTAGTGTGACTTCCCCAGTACAGGTAATTAGACACCAGGACGGCAGGGCAGGGAGGATGGTGGTAGTAGTGATAATGTAGTGTGACTTCCCCAGTACAGGTAATTAGACACCAGGACGGCAGGGCAGGGAGGATGGTGGTAGTAGTGATAATGTAGTGTGACTTCCCCAGTACAGATAATTAGACACCAGGACTGCAGGGCAGGGCGGACGTCTGCTGCTCACGTGTGCTGTACCCAGGCCTGGTGCCAGGTGTGAGGGTGTGGTGATGATGAGGAGATGTGATAAGGATCTCCGGCAGGGAATAACGTTGATAACCCTGAGGGAACCATAAACATCTGTCATGACCCAACCTGCTCCGGAGAAGAAGAAGAGGTGGAGGAGGAGGAGGAGGTGGGAGACTTGGGATGAAGATGTGACAGTCAGTATATGCTCCTGGTCGCAGCTACAGGACAAATTATCTACTGAAACATTTCACTAAATCAGTGGTTCACAAACTTTCTTTAGTCAGGGCGACCTAGTGCAGGGGTTCCCAACCACGGTCCTGAAGGCACACTAACAGTCCAGGTTTTAAGGATAGCCATACTTGAGCACAAGTGACTTAATTAGTGCCTCGGTAATTTTGATTAAACCGTCTGTGCACAATCCTGGATATCACTAATACCAGGACCGTTAGTGTGCCCCGAGGACCGTTAGTGTGCCCTGAGGACCGTTAGTGTGCCCTGAGGAGCGAGGTTGGGAATCACTGATAGTATCAGCATTTCTCTCACCATACACACAAAGACTTTCTTATTGAAATATTCAGAAAAATAAGTAAATTGTGCGTAGCGGTATTCCTTACACTGGGTACACACTAGGCAACCTAAGGATTGGTGATTGTATACACACTTACCAATCGTCCGCCCCATGTGTCGGGCCAGACGTCACAACTGGACAGGGATTTTAAATTTGCCCACTCAGTTCAGCTGTCACTCACCGCCGGGTCCCTGCTGCATGCGTACGGGGGATCGGCCATATGCACTATAGATGTAGATCGCCCCATGCACTATAGATGTAGATCGCCCCATGCACTATAGATGTAGATCGCCCCATGCACTATAGATGTAGATCGCCCCATGCACTATAGATGTAGATCGCCCCATGCACTATAGATGTAGATCGCCCCATGCACTATAGATGTAGATCGCCCCATGCACTATAGATATAGATCGCCCCATGCACTATAGATGTATATCGCCCCATGCACTGGTGGTGAATAGGGCTGAATGTCGGTTTATCACATTGTGTGGTTGGCAGCCACCAGCACTGGTTTTGCCCATCACACTGACCATTAATAATTTGATTTGGTTCTGGACCTCCATCCTGCGGCACCTCTGTAAGCACCCTGCGGCACCTCTGTAAGCACCCTGCGGCACCTCTGTAAGCACCCTGCGGCACCCAGTTTAGGTACCACTACACTAAAACACTGTAATACATGAGGTCTAGGTGCTTACAGCACTAGATGCCCATACTGTCAGACATTACATTATGGAGAGGAGTGTTGTACTGAGACAGGGTGGGCATGGAGTGAGGTAGGAGGCATCAGACACAGGGATCGGGGAAGAGGAGGTGTACAGGGAGAGAGAGGACAGACACGGGGGGGAGGGAGCGGAGGAAGAGGAGGTGTACAGGGAGAGAGAGGACAGACACGGGGGGGGGGGAGCGGAGGAAGAGGAGGTGTACAGGGAGAGAGAGGACAGACACGGGGGGGGGGAGCGGAGGAAGAGGAGGTGTACAGGGAGAGAGAGGACAGACACGGGGGGGAGCGGAGGAAGAGGAGGTGTACAGGGAGAGAGAGAACAGACACGGGGGGAGCGGAGGAAGAGGAGGTGTACAGGGAGAGAGAGGACAGACACGGGGGGGAGGGAGCGGAGGAAGAGGAGGTGTACAGGGAGAGAGAGGACAGACACGGGGGGGAGGGAGCAAAGGAAGAGGAGGTGTACAGAGAGAGAGGACAGACACGTGGGGGAGGGAGCGGAGGAAGAGGAGGTGTACAGAGAGAGAGGACAGACACGGGGGGGGGGGGGGGGAGCGGTGGAAGAGGAGGTGTACAGGGAGAGAGAGGACAGACACGGGGGGGGGGGAGCGGAGAAAACAAGAGATATGGTAAGAACTTACCTTTGTTATCTCTGTTTCTACGAAGTCCATAGGGTCCACAGGGTTGACCTTGTGTATAGCTGGATCTGGATCCACGGGCACCACGCAGTTAAAGCTTTGCTGCTCCCAGGATGCACTTGGATCCGTCCTCCTCTATACCCCGCCCCCGGCCACAGGCACCTCAGTTGGTAAGCAGCTAAGGCCGGAGGAGGAGACTAAACAGAGAGAAGGAAGACTGGAACACACAAGAAACCATACTCACAGAAATGGGAGACGGAAAACCGGTGACCAGCCACACAGCCCATTTGAAGCCAGGTGCGGCAGGGCGGGCGCCCTGTGGACCCTATGGACTTCGTAGAAACAGAGATAACAAAGGTAAGTTCTTACCATATTTCTTGTTTTCTACTTCAGGGTCCATAGGGGGTCCACAGGGTTGACCTTGGGGATGTCCCAAAGCAGTTCAACTAAGGGCGGGGACGCTCCTGTGCTGAAAGGAGTACCCGGAGCCCAAAGGATGCATCCTGAGAGGCGAAGGTGTCAAACGCATAGAACCTCAAAAACGTTTGAATTGAAGACCAAGTGGCCGCCTTACACAGCTGAACAGCGGAGGCGCCACGTCTAGCAGCCCAAGAGGGACCCACAGAACGAGTGGAATGAGCCTTAACAGAGGCTGGCACAGGTAAACCCTCCTGTGCATAAGCCTCACAAATAACAGAACGAAGCCAACGGGCTAACGTTTGCTTGTTGGCAGGCCAACCCCTCTTGTGAAAACCGAAGAGGACAAACAATGAATCCGACTTCCTAACCGAAGCAGTCCGGTCCACGTAGATTCTAAGTGCCCGGACTACATCTAAGGAAGCCTCACCAGCTGAAAGATCAGGTGACTGAAAAGCTGGTACAACAAGTTCCTGATTAATGTGGAACTTTGAGACCACTTTGGGCAAAAACTCAGGACGAGTGCGGAGCACCGCTCTGTCCTGATGAAAAATCAGAAAAGGGGGGCGACAGGAAAGCGCCCCCAATTCTGAAACCCTCCTGGCAGAAGCAATTGCTAGGAGAAAAACGGTCTTGAACGTCAGCCACTTGAGCTCCACCACCTCAAGAGGCTCAAAAGGAGGACCCTGCAAGACCCGTAGCACCACCGCCAAGTCCCAAGGAGCCACAGGAGGCAGGAAGGGAGGCTGTATCCTGAGAACACCCTGGAAAAAGGTGTGAACATCCGGTAGTGTAGCAATCCGTCGCTGAAACCACACGGACAAAGCAGACACATGAACCTTTAGAGAGGCCAGGCGTAAGCCGAGGTCCAAACCTGATTGAAGGAACTCCAAGATTCTGGAAACCCGGAACACCTGAGGATCATAGTTTCTGGATTCACACCACTGAAAGTAAGTGCGCCACACCCTGTGGTAAATCCGTGCGGAGGTAGGCTTGCGTGCCCTAAGCATGGTACCAATGACCGAACTGGAGAAACCCCTAGACCTCAAGACGGCTGTCTCAAGAGCCACGCCATCAAAGACAGCCGACCCAGATCCGGGTAAAGGCAGGGCCCTTGAGACAACAGGTCCCGACGCTGAGGAAGAAGGTACGGAGCGTCGATGGAGAGACACCTCAGATCGGAGTACCAAGGACGTCTGGGCCACGCCGGAGCAACCAGCACGAGAGTGCCGCCGTCCTGCTTGAATTTCCGCAGAACCCGAGGAAGTAAGGATATCGGAGGAAACAGATACGCCAGGTGAAACGACCATTTCACCGACAGCGCGTCTACCAGACTAGCGCCTGCGTCTCTTGTCCTTGAACCGTAAACGGGCAACTTGTGATTGTGACGGGAGGCCATCAAGTCCAGCTCCGGCAGCCCCCACCTGTCCACGAGTAGCTGAAACACCTCTGGGTGAAGCGACCATTCCCCGGGATGCACGTCGTGACGGCTGAGGAAGTCCGCCTCCCAATTGAGGACTCCGGGAATGAAGACTGCCGAGATCGCTGGAATGTGACACTCCGCCCAAGCAAGGATGCGAGACACCTCCGACATCGCTGCCCGACTTAGAGTTCCTCCTTGGTGGTTGATATACGCCACCGTGGTGGCGTTGTCGGACTGCACCTGAACTGCCCTTCCGTGAAGAGCGGGACCCGGACGACTGCAGGGGCCCGATAAACCGCCCGCAGTTCCAGAATGTTGATGGGAAGAAGAGCTTCTTCCGCAGACCAACGACCCTGAAGTGACAACGAGCCGGTCACTGCCCCCCAACCCCGAAGACTGGCATCCGTCGTGAGCAGGACCCAGTCCGGGATCCAAAAGGGGCGCCCCTCGACCAGATGAGCTGTCTGAAGCCACCAAGCCAAAGACTGCCGAACCTCTGGGAACAACACCAGCAACTGAGAGCGGATCCGGTGAGGTAACCCGTTCCATTCCGATAGAATCAGCCCCTGCAGGGGCCGGGAATGGAACTGGGCAAATTCCACCATGTCGAATGTTGACACCATGGAGCTCAAAACCCTCAGAGCCGAATGGACCGACAGGTGGCAACTGCTCAGGCAACTGTGTATCCTCAGCTGCAGGGAAGAGACCTTCTCCGGGGTCAGGAAGATCCTTTGCTGACGAGAATCCAGCAGGGCTCCCAAATGAACCATCCGCTGAGATGGAATCAGGGAGGACTTTTTCCAAATTATTTGCAGGCAAGCGACCGTCAAGTGGAGATGATGAAGCAGTACCTCCGGGAAACTCGCCAGCAACAGGAAGTCGTCCAGATACGGTAGTAGCCGTACATTCTGGTTCCGAAGATGTGCGGCCATGACCGCCATAATCTTCGTGAACACCCTCGGTGCCGTGGAGAGACCAAAGGGTAGCGCCCGGAACTGGTAATGGTGTTGAAGGATAGCGAACCTCAGATACCGCTGGTGCGAAGGTGCTATTGGAACATGGAGTTAGGCGTCCTGGATATCCAGGGACACCATGTAATCCCCCGGTTCCATCGCCAGAATGATGGAACGTAACGTTTCCATCCTGAACTTGGGAACTCTGAGGAATTTGTTCAGAGATTTCAAGTTGAGGATAGGGCGATGAGAACCATTGGGTTTCCGCACCAGAAACAGAGAAGAATAGTACCCCGTCCCTCGTTGTAATTGAGGAACGGGAACAATGACCCCTGCTGTCAGCAAGGACTCTATAGCTTCCAGAATCTGTAAAGACTTGGTCGCATCCTGAGAAGGACTCGTGCAGAAAAACTGGTGGGGCGGTCTGTGCCAAAAAGACAGGGCGTACCCCTGGGAGACCACTTCTCGAACCCAGGCATCCGTGGTGGTATTGTGCCAGCACTGGGCAAATAGAAGAAGTCGGCCTCCCACTCTGGGGTCCCCCAGAGGGAGGCCCGTCCCATTAGGCAGAAGGTTTATCATCCTGCTTGGAAGAAGGGCGCCTGGCACTCCAGGGCTGCTTCTTGGGCTTAGAAGCGGCCTTTGTCGTCGACTGCCTCGGGAAGGACTGACCTTTGGCCTTGCCCTGAACCCGAAAGGACCGAAAAGCAGAGCTCCGTACCTTGGTAGGAGCAGAAGCCGAAGGGAGGAAGGCTGATTTAGACTTAGCCAGAGTGTCCACAATTTTGTCCAAGTCTGGACCAAAAAGCAACTCCCCATTAAAAGGTAAGGCCTCCAGCCCCTTTTTGGAGTCAGCGTCAGCTCTCCAAGACCTCAGCCACAAGGACCGACGCGCCAACACAGCTGCAGCCGACACCCGAGAGGTTAGCAGGCTTGCGTCTAACGATGCTTCCCCAATGTAGGAAGCCGCATCCCTCATTTGACCTATCAACGCTCTCTGGATCTCCGGAGCATCTTCCGGAAAGGTATCCTCCAAAGCATTGGCCCAGCTCTCGATGGCCTTAGCCACCCAAGAGATGGCCATGGACGGACGGGCCACCGCCCCCGAGAGAGAGTAGATAGACTTCAAACAAGTCTCCACCTTCCTGTCCGTGGGATCTTTCAGGGAGGAGATCGACGGCAAAGGCAGTGTAGCGCTTTTAATTAAGTGGGTAACGTGGGAATCCACCGCTGGAGGAGTTTCCCACTTCCTGCAATGAGCCTCCGGAAACGGATAGTTCAAAGCCAACCGCTTCTGCGGTTGGAACCTCTTGCTGGGCAACTGCCAGGCCCCTGCCATATGATCCGTCAATTGATCGGACAGGGGAAAAACCGTCGAAGCTACCTTGGCCTTTTTAAAATTTGGGTATTTTGACCTGGGGGCGGACACATCCTCCTCAATGTGAAGGATGGCCCGCACCGCCCTAACCAATGCCGGCACATTAATGGAAGACTTAGCCTCCATCTCCTGGGCCCCGGCATCCGAGTCAGAGTCTTCATGGATCTCCCCGTCATCCGAAGACACGTCCGTGTCCGTGAACTGAGCCGCCAGTGAAGCTGGAACGGAACGCTTGGACGCCCGTGGGGGCAAATCACTGTGCAACATATTTTGAAAAGCCGATGACGAAGCCGCCAGACTCTGAACAGAGCTGGAGAGGACGTCCACCCAAGGCGGGGGTACTGCCTGAGGATACCCCTGAAAGGGTACCATCGACTGCTGCGGCACCGTGGGGGATTGCACGTATACCGGCAAACCCGCATAAGGACCCAAAGTCTGAGACCCGGGAGGAGACTGCACCAGACGTGTCACACCCGGGGAACGGGGGATGGTAGGCTGGGGCAACGACCTAGAAGGGGCCGCAGTCGGGACCGCAAGTCGGTCTGCGATTGACGCCAGCACTTGCGTAAACATCGCCCACGAAGGATCCTGCGCCACCGGGGGTTTAGAGGGTCCAGGTACCAACTGGCACCGCCCGCACAGACCGTCCCGAGACAAATCTGCCCCGTCAACCCCTGCCGAACAGCGTTGGCAGGAAAACAACACAGGAGCCTCGGAGCACTCATTCCCCTCATCAGACATGACACAAACTTTTTTGCAATAAAAGTGTCTCACCGAAACAAGGTAAGGCGTATAACACCCACGCACTCCCAAGTATGCAACACAAACAGCCCACAATCTGGTACTGTGTAGCACACAACTGTATGTGACGGACCTCACAAATACGTAGATTTATATAAGTGAGGTACACAGAAAGAACACCCCTCCCCCACGCACCTGCGGGCCGTAGAAGGAAAGGGATAGGTATAAGCTGACAGTAAGTAGAAATAAGCACAGACAGGAGGCACTAGCAATAGTCACATACCATGCAGAGAAGTTATACTCACTGCACCTTCCGCTACAATCACCCTCCCAGATTCAGTGTCTGGGAGGGCTATAGCGCTGCGGGACTGGTCCACTGTAAGCCTGCCTGGGAGCTCTGCAATGCTGCCTGAGGAAGATGGCCGCCGGAGAGCTCAGAGGAGGAGTGGCCGAGAGAGAGCACAACGACGCCAGCACACATGAGAGAAGGCGCGCTGGGCTGAGGGGAGGAGCGCTGAAGCAGGGAAGGCTGCCTCCCCTGCTAGTACTAAACCCCCGGGGAAGCCGGTTCCCCGCCGGTACTTACACCCCGGGGGCCAGCGGACACGCGGGGTATTCCTGAAGAGGGGGAGCCCGCCGCCGCTACTAGCGCCGCCGGTCTGTCCCCAGAGACCGGCGGCATGAAGACTGCATTATCCCCGCGTGCAGCGCTGCACGCGGCTTACCTGGCCCCTTGAGTCAGGCAGCAGTCCTTGGGAGGTCCCGGAGCCACACTAGTACTGACTCCGGGGTCCCGCTGCGATCCCCGGATCAGTACCGGCGTCGCAGCGCCAGCGGGGCTGTTGGAGCGGCAGCGTAGACATCCAGATGGACAGTCTGATGCTGCCGCTCTGAAGACAGTAAAAATAAAATAATAAAATCTTCGTTTTTAAAAATAAATGAATAAAGCTTAGGGGCTGCTTATGCAGCCCCACTGTGCAGGGTGACCCGACTCTGGCCGGGAACCAACTAAAACTGAGGTGCCTGTGGCCGGGGGCGGGGTATAGAGGAGGACGGACCCAAGTGCATCCTGGGAGCAGCAAAGCTTTAACTGCGTGGTGCCCGTGGATCCAGATCCAACTATACCCCAAGGTCAACCCTGTGGACCCCCTATGGACCCTGAAGTAGAAAGAGGAGGTGTACAGGGAGAGAGAGGACAGACACGGGGGAGGGGGGAGCGGAGAAAGAGGAGGTGTACAGGGAGAGAGAGGACAGACACGGGGGAGGGGGGAGCGGAGAAAGAGGAGGTGTACAGGGAGAGAGAGAGGACAGACACGGGGGGGGGGGGGAGCGGAGAAAGAGGAGGTGTACAGAGAGAGAGGACAGAGACGGGGGGGAGCGGAGAAAGAGAAGGTGTACAGGGAGAGAGAGGACAGACACGGGGGGGAGCGGAGAAAGAGGAGATGTACAGGGAGAGAGAGAGAGGACAGACACGGGGGGGGGGAGCGGAGAAAGAGGAGATGTACAGGGAGAGAGAGAGAGGACAGACACGGGGGGGGGAGCGGAGAAAGAGGAGATGTACAGGGAGAGAGGACAGAGACGGGGGGGAGCGGAGAAAGAGAAGGTGTACAGGGAGAGAGAGGACAGACACGGGGGGGGAGCGGAGAAAGAGGAGATGTACAGGGAGAGAGAGAGAGGACAGACACGGGGGGGAGCGGAGAAAGAGGAGATGTACAGGGAGAGAGAGAGAGGACAGACACGGGGGGGGAGCGGAGAAAGAGGAGATGTACAGGGAGAGAGAGAGAGGACAGACACGGGGGGGGGAGCGGAGAAAGAGGAGATGTACAGGGAGAGAGAGAGAGGACAGACACGGGGGGGGGAGCGGAGAAAGAGGAGATGTACAGGGAGAGAGAGAGAGGACAGACACGGGGGGGGGAGCGGAGAAAGAGGAGATGTACAGGGAGAGAGAGAGAGGACAGACACGGGGGGGGGGGGAGCGGAGAAAGAGGAGGAGTACAGAGAGAGAGGACAGAGACGGGGGGGAGCCGAGAAAGAGAAGGTGTACAGGGAGAGAGAGGACAGACACGGGGGGGGGAGCGGAGAAAGAGGAGATGTACAGGGAGAGAGAGAGAGGACAGACACGGGGGGGGGAGCGGAGAAAGAGGAGATGTACAGGGAGAGAGAGAGAGGACAGACACGGGGGGGGAGCGGAGAAAGAGGAGATGTACAGGGAGAGAGAGAGAGGACAGACACGGGGGGGGAGCGGAGAAAGAGGAGATGTACAGGGAGAGAGAGGACAGACACGGGGGGGGGGGAGCGGAGAAAGAGGAGATGTACAGGGAGAGAGAGAGAGGACAGACACGGGGGGGGGAGCGGAGAAAGAGGAGATGTACAGGGAGAGAGAGAGAGGACAGACACGGGGGGGAGCGGAGAAAGAGGAGATGTACAGGGGGAGAGAGAGAGGACAGACACGGGGGGGGGAGCGGGGAAGAGGAGGTGTACAGGGAGAGAGAGGACTGACACGGGGGGGGAGCGGGGAAGAGGAGGTGTACAGGGAGAGAGAGGACAGACACGGGGGGGGGGAGCGGAGAAAGAGGAGGAGTACAGGGAGAGAGAGAGGACAGACACGGGGGGGGGAGCGGAGAAAGAGGAGGTGTACAGGGAGAGAGAGAGGGCAGACACGGGGGGGGAGCGGAGAAAGAGGAGGTGTACAGGGAGAGAGAGAGGACAGACGGGGGGGGGGGGAGCGGAGAAAGAGGAGGTGTACAGGGAGAGAGAGAGGACAGACACAGGGGGGGGTTTGGAGAAAGAGGAGATGTACAGGGAGAGGATAGACACGGGGGGGGGGGGGCGGAGGAAGAGGAGGTGTACAGGGAGAGAGAGGACAGACACGGGGGGGGGGGAGCGGAGAAAGAGGAGATGTACAGGGAGAGAGAGAGAGGACAGACACGGGGGGGGGGAGCGGAGAAAGAGGAGATGTACAGGGAGAGAGAGAGAGGACAGACACGGGGGGGAGCGGAGAAAGAGGAGATGTACAGGGGGAGAGAGAGAGGACAGACACAGGGGGGGGAGCGGAGAAAGAGGAGATGTACAGGGAGAGAGAGAGAGAGAGAGGACAGACACGGGGGGGAGCGGAGAAGAGGAGGTGTACAGGGAGAGAGAGGACAGACATATGGGGGGGGAGCGGGGAAGAGGAGGTGTACAGGGAGAGAGAGGACAGACATATGGGGGGGAGCGGGGAAGAGGAGGTGTACAGGGAGAGAGAGGACAGACATATGGGGGGGAGCGGGGAAGAGGAGGTGTACAGGGAGAGAGAGGACAGACACGGGGGGGGAGCGGGGAAGAGGAGGTGTACAGGGAGAGAGAGGACAGACATATGGGGGGGGGAGCGGGGAAGAGGAGGTTTACAGGGAGAGAGAGGACAGACATATGGGGGGGGGAGCGGGGAAGAGGAGGTGTACAGGGAGAGAGAGGACAGACATATGGGGGGGGAGCGGGGAAGAGGAGGTGTACAGGGAGAGAGAGGACAGACACGGGGGGGGGAGCGGGGAAGAGGAGGTGTACAGGGAGAGAGAGGACAGACATATGGGGGGGAGCGGGGAAGAGGAGGTTTACAGGGAGAGAGAGGACAGACACGGGGGGGAGCGGAGAAGAGGAGGTGTACAGGGAGAGAGAGGACAGACATATGTGGGGGGAGCGGGGAAGAGGAGGTGTACAGGGAGAGAGAGGACAGACACGGGGGGGAGCGGGGAAGAGGAGGTGTACAGGGAGAGAGAGGACAGACACGGGGGGGGGGGAGCGGAGAAAGAGGAGGTGTACAGAGAGAGAGAGGACAGACACGGGGGGGGGGGGGGGGGAGTGGAGAAAGAGGAGGTGTACAGGGAGAGAGAGAGGACAGAGACGGGGGGGGAGCGGAGAAAGAGGAGATGTACAGGGAGAGAGAGAGTGGACAGACACGGGGGGGGGGGAGCGGGGAAGAGGAGGTGTACAGGGAGAGAGAGGACAGACACGGGGGGGGAGCGGGGAAGAGGAGGTGTACAGGGAGAGAGAGGACAGACACGGGGGGGGGAGCGGAGAAAGAGGAGGTGTACAGGGAGAGAGAGAGGACAGACACGGGGGGGGGGAGCGGAGAAAGAGGAGGTGTACAGGGAGAGAGAGAGGACAGACACGGGGGGGGGGGGAAAGGAAGAAATAGGAGGTGTACAGGGAGAGAGAGAGGACAGACGGGGGGGGGGAGCGGAGAAAGAGGAGGTGTACAGGGAGAGAGAGAGGACAGACACAGGGGGGGGGAGCGGAGAAAGAGGAGGTGTACAGGGAGAGAGAGAGGACAGACACGGGGGGGGGGGGGAGCGGAGAAAGAGGAGGTGTACAGGGAGAGAGAGAGGACAGACGGGGGGGGGGGGGGGGGAGCGGAGAAAGAGGAGGTGTACAGGGAGAGAGAGAGGACAGACACAGGGGGGGGGTTTGGAGAAAGAGGAGATGTACAGGGAGAGGATAGACACGGGGGGGGGGCGGAGGAAGAGGAGGTGTACAGGGAGAGAGAGGACAGACACGGGGGGGAGCGGAGAAAGAGGAGATGTACAGGGAGAGAGAGAGAGGACAGACACGGGGGGAGCGGAGAAGAGGAGGTGTACAGGGAGAGAGAGGACAGACATATGGGGGGGGGGTGGGGAAGAGGAGGTGTACAGGGAGAGAGAGGACAGACATATGGGGGGGGAGCGGGGAAGAGGAGGTGTACAGGGAGAGAGAGGACAGACACGGGGGGGGAGCGGGGAAGAGGAGGTGTACAGGGAGAGAGAGGACAGACATATGGGGGGGGAGCGGGGAAGAGGAGGTTTACAGGGAGAGAGAGGACAGACACGGGGGGGAGCGGAGAAGAGGAGGTGTACAGGGAGAGAGAGGACAGACACGGGGGGGAGCGGAGAAGAGGAGGTGTACAGGGAGAGAGAGGACAGACATATGGGGGGGGAGCGGGGAAGAGGAGGTGTACAGGGAGAGAGAGGACAGACACGGGGGGGGGAGCGGGGAAGAGGAGGTGTACAGGGAGAGAGAGGACAGACACGGGGGGGGGGAGCGGAGAAAGAGGAGGTGTACAGAGAGAGAGGACAGACACGGGGGGGGGGGGGGAGTGGAGAAAGAGGAGGTGTACAGGGAGAGAGAGAGGACAGAGACGGGGGGGGCGCGGGGAAAGAGGAGATGTACAGGGAGAGAGAGAGGACAGAGACGGGGGGGGGGCGGAGAAAGAGGAGATGTACAGGGTGAGGATAGACACGGGGGGGAGCGGAGAAAGAGGAGATGTCCAGGGAGAGAAGACAGGCAGGGGGGGGGGGGGGGGTTAGGGAGTGGAGAAAGAGGAGGTGTACAGGGAGAGAGGACAGACACGGGGGGAGGAGGAAGTGGAGGTGTACAGGGAGAGAGAGGGCAGACACCGGTGGGGGGTGGCGGGGGGGAGTGGAGAAAGAGGAGGTGTACAGGGAGAGGATAGACACGGGGGGGGGGGGAGCGGAGGAACAGGAGGAGGTGTACAGGGAGAGAGGACAGACGGGGGGGGGGGGGAGTCGAGAAAGAGGAGGTGTACAGGGAGAAAGAGAGGACAGAGACGGGGGGGGGGGGGGGGGAGTGGAGAAAGAGGAGGTGTACAGGGAGAGGATAGACACGGGGGGGGGGGGAGCGGAGGAAGAGGAGGAGGTGTACAGGGAGAGAGGACAGACGGGGGGGGGGGGGTGGAGTCGAGAAAGAGGAGGTGTACAGGGAGAATGAGAGGACAGAGACGGGGGGGGGGGGGGAGCGGAGAAAGAGGAGGTGTACAGGGAGAGGATAGACACGGGGGGGGAGCGGAGGAGGAGGAGGAGGTGTCCAGGGAGAGAGGACAGACAGGGGGGGGAGTGGAGAAAGAGGAGGTGTACAGGGAGAGAGGACAGACACGGGGGGAGGAGGAAGTGGAGGTGTACAGGGAGAGAGAGGGCAGACACGGGGGGGGGAGGAGGTGTACAGGGAGAGAGGGGACAGACACGGGGGGGAGCGGAGGAAGAGGAGGTGTACAGGGACAGAGAGGACAGACACGGGGGGGGAGCGGAGGAAGAGGAGGTGTACAGGGAGAGAGAGGACAGACACAGGGGAGAGGGAGGAAGAGGAGGTGCACAGGGAGAGAGAGGACAGACACGGGGGGGGAGGAAGAGGAGGTGTACAGGGAGAGAGAGAGGACAGACACGGGGGGGGAGCGGAGGAAGAGGAGGTGTACAGGGAGAGAGAGGACAGACACGGGGGGGGGAGGAAGAGGAGGTGTACAGGGAGAGAGAGGACAGACACGGGGGGGGGGGAGGAAGAGGAGGTGTACAGGGAGAGAGAGGACAGACACGGGGGGGGAGCGGAGGAAGAGGAGGTGTACAGGGAGAGAGAGGACAGACACGGGGGGGGAGCGGAGGAAGAGGAGGTGTACAGGGAGAGAGAGGACAGACACAGGGGAGAGGGAGGAAGAGGAGGTGCACAGGGAGAGAGAGGACAGACACGGGGGGGGAGGAAGAGGAGGTGTACAGGGAGAGAGAGGACAGACACGGGGGGGGAGTGGAGGAAGAAGAGGTGTACAGGGAGAGAGAGGACAGACACGGGGGAGGGAGCAGAGGAAGAGGAGGTGTACAGGGAGAGAGAGGACAGACATATGGGGGGGAGCGGAGGAAGAGGAGGAGGTGTACAGGGAGAGAGAGGACAGACATATGGGGGGGAGTGGAGGAAGAGGAGGTGTACAGGGAGAGAGAGGACAGACACGGGGGGGGAGCGGAGGAAGAGGAGGTGTACAGGGAGAGAGAGGACAGACACGGGGGGGGAGCGGAGGAAGAGGTGGTGTACAGGGAGAGGACAGACACGGGGGGGGTGAGGAGGAAGAGGAGGTGTACAGGGAGAGGGGACAGACACGGGGGGGGGGGGGAGCGGAGGAATAGAAGGTGTACAGGGAGACACAGAAGAGGACTGCTGGAACAGGGGGCACATAGTGAGGTGGGAGGCATCGGGGCAGTACTGAGCAGGGCACTGACCCGTAGAATGCTCTGTCTGGTTCATGTTGCAGCATCTTGTAGAAGTCTCCCAGCGCTTTTATTTCAGCTGCAGCCTGCGAGGAGGGCACAGATTAGAGCAGTGGTGGCACAGACGTCCAGCTGGAAGCTGGCACTAAGGATGTACTGACCTTCGTGTCTGCCAGGCGGGCGGTGACGGCTGGATCACACAGAACTTCTGTAAGAGACACAAAGTATAAAGTCTGAGACGCGGCAGCCTCACTTCCCTCCTGTACAATCGCTGTGCTGGGGCAGAATTACAGATGTATCCAACACCCCGGTACCCCCCATCGGGTGACCAGTTACAGGTGAGAGCGCGGGGGTTTGCCCATACCTGTCAGCGAGTATTTGTGCCCAGACGAGCTGTGGACTTGGATGAATTTTCCTCGGTTTTCCAGGATGGTCTTTAAATCTTGTTTTACAGCTCGGAGGAAAAGGAACTCACAGAACTGCTCCCGCACAAACCCGGGCGAGGCCACTAAGACCACCTTCACCACTGCCAGCCCGGCACCCGGGGATACAAGGAAAAGGGGGTTACATAGCCCGACTGGGGGAGGGGGGGGGGAGAGAGAGAGCCACAGAGAGAGAGCCATAGAGAGAGAGAGCCATAGAGAGAGAGAGCCACAGAGAGAGAGAGCCACAGAGAGAGAGAGCCACAGAGAGAGAGAGAGAGAGAGAGAGAGAGAGAGAGAGAGCCACAGAGAGAGAGCCACAGAGAGAGAGCCACAGAGAGAGAGCCACAGAGAGAGAGCCACAGAGAGAGAGCCACAGAGAGAGAGCCACAGAGAGAGCCACAGAGAGAGCCACAGAGAGAGCCACAGAGAGAGAGCCACAGAGAGAGAGAGACAGACACACAGAGAGAGAGAGAGCCACAGAGAGACATTATTACAGAAGCGGAGAGATTTGCTGGAAACAGGCACCTTCAAAGTTGATGTGACGGATGATTCCCTGCATGACCTGTTCATAGAACTTCTCCAGGGCCTGCGAGAAACAGGGAAAGTCAGCAAGTGCGAGGGAGGCGGGAGCAGGGGGTCAGCAAGTGCGAGGGAGGCGGGAGCAGGGGGTCAGCAAGTGCGAGGGAGGCGGGAGCAGGGGGTCAGCAAGTGCGAGGGAGGCGGGAGCAGGGGGTCAGCAAGTGCGAGGGAGGCGGGAGCAGGGGGTCAGCAAGTGCGAGGGAGGCGGGAGCAGGGGGTCAGCAAGTGCGAGGGAGGCGGGAGCAGGGGGTCAGCAAGTGCGAGGGAGGCGGGAGCAGGGGGTCAGCAAGTGCGAGGGAGGCGGGAGCAGGGGGTCAGCGTGAGGGAGGCGGGAGCAGGGGGTCAGCGTGAGGGAGGCGGGAGCAGGGGGTCAGCGTGAGGGAGGCGGGAGCAGGGGGTCAGCGTGAGGGAGGCGGGAGCAGGGGGTCAGCGTGAGGGAGGCGGGAGCAGGGGGTCAGCGTGAGGGAGGCGGGAGCAGGGGGTCAGCGTGAGGGAGGCGGGAGCAGGGGGTCAGCGTGAGGGAGGCGGGAGCAGGGGGTCAGCGTGAGGGAGGCGGGAGCAGGGGGTCAGCGTGAGGGAGGCGGGAGCAGGGGGTCAGCGTGAGGGAAGCGGGAGCAGGGGGTCAGCGTGAGGGAGGCGGGAGCAGGGGGTCAGCGTGAGGGAGGCGGGAGCAGGGGGTCAGCGTGAGGGAGGCGGGAGCAGGGGGTCAGCGTGAGGGAGGCGGGAGCAGGGGGTCAGCGTGAGGGAGGCGGGAGCAGGGGGTCAGCGTGAGGGAGGCGGGAGCAGGGGGTCAGCGTGAGGGAGGCGGGAGCAAGGGAGGCAGGGGCCAGCGTGAGACGCGATTCCGGCAGGGGTAATGGAGAGAAGGGGACAGTATGGTGAATTGCTATGTGGAAGATAAAAGGTAGAGGCCGGTAGAGTATTACAGAGTCTGTCCATGGCAGAGAGGCCCGGATAGATAATATTAGTGCATTATAACGCGGAGGCTGAGGGCGGGGGTGACGATACCACAGACCCGTAGCGGGCGGCACACAGATAGGGTCACTCACCTTCTCGTGCTGCGAGCAGCTGCCCTGTCTCTTGCGTGGAATATTGGTCTCGATCTTTGCTCGGAGAAGAGTCATACTAGGCGTGACCAGACAGATGTGCGCGAGTCCCTCCTGCATGACCACGGCCGCCACATCAGCGCTGAACGCAGGATCACAGGCCTGCTCTGATAGAGAGAGAACACAGCGTTTCCATTAGTCACCTACGGCAACTGCGATATCCACCACCTAGCGACGGGTAGCTGCTGTGGTTTTGGTATCACACTCTAGGATAAGACGCTGGCGTGACGCCGGTGTTATACCGTCACCTATACACAGGGTCATGTCTGCCAGGGGAAAACAGACACATGAATGAGCCCTAATAGCTGATAATCTGCACCACGGGGGGGGGCAGTTTACTGGGTTGCAAACCAGGAGAAATGCAGAAACTGGGGAGGAATAAGCTACAAATCATTGCTATAGCTGCACCATCAGGAGGGAGCGAGTAATGTGGGAGATGGCAGCTAGACGGCTTGTAGTGTAGGTGTTGGTTGGGACGGATGGACGGCTGAGTCCTGTAATGTGGATGTTGGTTGGGACGGATGGACGGCTGGGTCCTGTAATGTGGGTGTTGGTTGGGACGGATGGACGGCTGGGTCCTGTAATGTGGGTGTTAGTTGGGACGGATGGACGGCTGGGTCCTGTAATGTGGGTGTTGGTTGGGACGGATGGACGGCTGGGTCCTGTAATGTGGGTGTTGGTTGGGACGGATGGACGGCTGGGTCCTGTAATGTGGGTGTTGGATGTGACGGCTGGGTCCTGTAATGTGGGTGTTGGTTGGGACGGATGGACGGCTGGGTCCTGTAGAGTAGGTGTTGGTTGGGACGGATGGGCGGCTGGGTCCTGTAATGTGGATGTTGGTTGGGACGGATGGACGGCTGGGTCCTGTAATGTGGGTGTTGGTTGGGACGGATGGGTGGCTGGGTCCTGTAATGTGGGTGTTGGATGCGACGGGTGGGTCCTGTAATGTGGGTGTTGGTTGGGACGGATGGACGGCTGGGTCCTGTAGTGTAGGTGTTGGTTGGGACGGATGGGCGGCTGGGTCCTGTAATCTGGATGTTGGTTGGGACGGATGGGCGGCTGGGTCCTGTAATGTGGGTGTTGGTTGGGACGGATGGACGGCTGGGTCCTGTAATGTGGGTGTTGGTTGGGACGGATGGGCAGCTGGGTCCTGTACTGTGGGTGTTGGTTGGGACGGATGGGCGGCTGGGTCCTGTAATGTGGGTATTGGTTGGGACAGATGGGCGGCTGGGTCCTGTAATGTGGGTGTTGGATGTGACGGGTGGGTCCTGTAATGTGGGTGTTGGTTGGGACGGATGGGTCCTGTAGTGTGGGTGTTGGTTGAGACGGATGGGCGGCTGGGTCCTGTAATGTGGATGTTGGTTGGGACGGATGGACGGCTGGGTCCTGTAATGTGGGTGTTGGTTGGGACGGATGGACGGCTGGGTCCTGTAATGTGGGTGTTGGATGCGACGGGTGGGTCCTGTAATGTGGGTGTTGGTTGGGACGGATGGACGGCTGGGTCCTGTAGTGTAGGTGTTGGTTGGGACGGATGGGCGGCTGGGTCCTGTAATCTGGATGTTGGTTGGGACGGATGGGCGGCTGGGTCCTGTAATGTGGGTGTTGGTTGGGACGGATGGACGGCTGGGTCCTGTAATGTGGGTGTTGGTTGGGACGGATGGGCAGCTGGGTCCTGTACTGTGGGTGTTGGTTGGGACGGATGGGCGGCTGGGTCCTGTAATGTGGGTATTGGTTGGGACGGATGGGCGGCTGGGTCCTGTAATGTGGGTGTTGGATGTGACGGGTGGGTCCTGTAATGTGGGTGTTGGTTGGGACGGATGGGTCCTGTAGTGTGGGTGTTGGTTGAGACGGATGGGCGGCTGGGTCCTGTAATGTGGATGTTGGTTGGGACGGATGGACGGCTGGGTCCTGTAATGTGGATGTTGGTTGGGACGGATGGACGGCTGGGTCCTGTAATGTGGGTGTTGGTTGGGACGGATGGACGGCTGGGTCCTGTAATGTGGGTGTTGGTTGGGACGGATGGACGGCTGGGTCCTGTAATGTGGGTGTTGGTTGGGACGGATGGACGGCTGGGTCCTGTAATGTGGGTGTTGGTTGGGACGGATGGACGGCTGGGTCCTGTAATGTGGGTGTTGGTTGGGATGGATGGACGGCTGGGTACTGTAATGTGGGTGTTGGTTGGGACGGATGGACGGCTGGGTCCTGTAATGTGGGTGTTGGATGTGACGGGTGGGTCCTGTAATGTGGGTGTTGGTTGGGACGGGTGGGTCCTGTAGTGTGGGTGTTGGTTGGGACGGATGGGCGGCTGGGTCCTGTAATGTGGGTGTTGGTTGGGACGGATGGACGGCTGGGTACTGTAATGTGGGTGTTGGTTGGGACGGATGGACGGCTGGGTCCTGTAATGTGGGTGTTGGTTGGGACGGATGGACGGCTGGGTCCTGTAATGTGGGTGTTGGATGTGACGGGTGGGTCCTGTAATGTGGGTGTTGGTTGGGACGGATGGACGGCTGGGTCCTGTAGTGTAGGTGTTGGTTGGGACGGATGGGCGGCTGGGTCCTGTAATGTGGGTGTTGGTTGGGACGGATGGGCGGCTGGGTCCTGTAATGTAGGTGTTGGATGTGACGGCTGGGTCCTGTAATGTGGGTGTTGGTTGGGACGGATGGACGGCTGGGTCCTGTAGTGTAGGTGTTGGTTGGGACGGATGGGCGGCTGGGTCCTGTAATGTGGATGTTGGTTGGGACGGATGGGCGGCTGGGTCCTGTAATGTGGATGTTGGTTGGGACGGATGGGCGGCTGGGTCCTGTAATGTGGATGTTGGTTGGGACGGATGGGCGGCTGGGTCCTGTAATGTGGGTGTTGGTTGGGACGGATGGGCGGCTGGGTCCTGTAATGTGGGTGTTGGTTGGGACGGATGGGCGGCTGGGTCCTGTAATGTGGGTGTTGGATGTGACGGGTGGGTCCTGTAATGTGGGTGTTGGTTGGGACGGATGGACGGGTGGGTCCTGTAATGTGGGTGTTGGTTGGGACGGATGGACGGCTGGGTCCTGTAATGTGGGTGTTGGTTGGGACGGATGGACGGCTGGGTCCTGTAATGTGGGTGTTGGTTGGGACGGATGGACGGCTGGGTCCTGTAATGTGGGTGTTGGTTGGGATGGCTGGGTCCTGTAATGTGGGTGTTGGATGGGACGGATGGACGGCTGGGTCTTGTAATGTGTGTGTTGGTTGGGAAGGATGGGCGGCTGGGTCCTGTAATGTGGGTGTTGGTTGGGACGGATGAACGGCTGGGTCCTGTAATGTGGGTGTTGGTTGGGACGGATGGACGGCTGGGTCCTGTAGTGTGGGTGTTGGTTGGGAAGGATGGGCGGCTGGGTCCTGTAGTGTGGGTGTTGGTTGGGACGGATAGGCGGCTGGGTCCTGTAATGTGGGTGTTGGTTGGGACGGATGGGCGGCTGGGTCCTGTAATGTGGGTGTTGGTTGGGACAGCTGGGTGGCTGGTTCCTGTAATGTGGGTGTTGGATGTGACGGATGGGTCCTGTAATGTGGGTGTCGGTTGGGACGGATGGGCGGCTGGGTCCTGTAATGTGGGTGTTGGTTGGGAGAGATGGACGGCTGGGTCCTGTAATGTGGGCGTTGGTTGGGACGGCTGGGTGGCTGGTTCCTGTAATGTGGGTGTTGGATGTGACGGATGGACGGCTGGGTCCTGTAATGTGGGTGTTGGATGTGACGGATGGGTCCTTTAATGTGGGTGTTGGTTGGGATGGCTGGGTCCTGTAATGTGGATGTTGGTTGGGACGGATGGACGGCTGGGTCCTGTAATGTGGGTGTTGGATGCGACGGGTGGGTCCTGTAATGTGGATGTTGGTTGGGACGGATGGACGGCTGGGTCCTGTAATGTGGGTTTTGGATGTGACGAGTGGGTCCTGTAATGTGGGTGTTGGTTGGGACGGATGGACGGCTGGGTCCTGTAATGTGGGTGTTGGATGTGATGGGCGGGTCCTGTAATGTGGGTGTTGGTTGGGACGGATGGACGGCTGGGTCCTGTAGTGTAGGTGTTGGTTGGGACGTATGGGCGGCTGGGTCCTGTAATGTGGGTGTTGGTTGGGACGGATGGGCGGCTGGGTCCTGTAATGTGGATGTTGGTTGGGACGGATGGGCGGCTGGGTCCTGTAATGTGGGTGTTGGATGGGACGGATGGGCAGCTGGGTCCTGTAATGTGGGTGTTGGATGGGACGGATGGGCGGCTGGGTCCTGTAATGTGTGTGTTGGTTGGGAAGGATGGGCGGCTGGGTCCTGTAGTGTGGGTGTTGGTTGGGACAGATGGACAGCTGGGTCTTGTAATGTGTGTGTTGGTTGGGAAGGATGGACGGCTGGGTCCTGTAATGTGGGTGTTGGTTGGGACGGATGGACGGCTGGGTCCTGTAATGTGGGTGTTGGTTGGGATGGCTGGGTCCTGTAATGTGGGTGTTGGATGGGACGGATGGACGGCTGGGTCCTGTAATGTGGGTGTTGGTTGGGACGGATGAACGGCTGGGTCCTGTAATGTGGGTGTTGGTTGGGATGGATGGACGGCTGGGTCCTGTAGTGTGGGTGTTGGTTGGGACGGATGGGCGGCTGGGTCCTGTAGTGTGGGTGTTGGTTGGGACGGATAGGCGGCTGGGTCCTGTAATGTGGGTGTTGGTTGGGACAGCTGGGTGGCTGGTTCCTGTAATGTGGGTGTTGGATGTGACGGATGGGTCCTGTAATGTGGGTGTTGGTTGGGACGGATGGGCGGCTGGGTCCTGTAATGTGGGTGTCGTTTGGGACGGATGGGCGGCTGGGTCCTGTAATGTGGGCGTTGGTTGGGACGGCTGGGTGGCTGGTTCCTGTAATGTGGGTGTTGGATGTGACGGATGGACGGCTGGGTCCTGTATTGTGGGTGTTGGATGTGACGGATGGACGGCTGGGTCCTTTAATGTGGGTGTTGGTTGGGATGGCTGGGTCCTGTAATGTGGATGTTGGTTGGGACGGATGGACGGCTGGGTCCTGTAATGTGGGTGTTGGATGTGACGAGTGGGTCCTGTAATGTGGGTGTTGGTTGGGACGGATGGACGGCTGGGTCCGGTAATGTGGGTGTTGGATGTGATGGGTGGGTCCTGTAATGTGGGTGTTGGTTGGGACGTATGGGCGGCTGGGTCCTGTAATGTGGGTGTTGGTTGGGACGGATGGGCGGCTGGGTCCTGTAATGTGGATGTTGGTTGGGACGGATGGGCGGCTGGGTCCTGTAATGTGGGTGTTGGATGGGACGGATGGGCGGCTGGGTCCTGTAATGTGGGTGTTGGATGGGACGGATGGGCGGCTGGGTCCTGTAATGTGGGTGTTGGGTGGGACGGATGGGCGGCTGGGTCCTGTAATGTGGGTGTTGGTTGGGACGGATGGGCGGCTGGGTCCTGTAGTGTGGGTGTTGGTTGGGACAGATGGACAGCTGGGTCTTGTAATGTGTATGTTGGTTGGGAAGGATGGGCGGCTGGGTCCTGTAATGTGGGTGTTGGTTGGGACGGATGAACGGCTGGGTCCTGTAATGTGGGTGTTGGTTGGGACGGATGGACGGCTGGGTCCTGTAGTGTGGGTGTTGGTTGGGACGGATGGGCGGCTGGGTCCTGTAGTGTGGGTGTTGGTTGGGACAGATAGGCGGCTGGGTCCTGTAATGTGGGTGTTGGTTGGGACGGATGGGCGGCTGGGTCCTGTAATGTGGGTGTTGGTTGGGACGGATGGGTGGCTGGTTCCTGTAATGTGGGTGTTGGATGTGACGGATGGGTCCTGTAATGTGGGTGTCGGTTGGGACGGATGGTCGGCTGGGTCCTGTAATGTGGGTGTCGGTTGGGACGGATGGGCGGCTGGGTCCTGTAATGTGGGTGTTGGTTGGGAGAGATGGACGGCTGGGTCCTGTAATGTGGGCGTTGGTTGGGACGGCTGGGTGGCTGGTTCCTGTAATGTGGGTGTTGGATGTGATGGATGGACGGCTGGGTCCTGTAATGTGGGTGTTGGATGTGACGGATGGGTCCTTTAATGTGGGTTTTGGTTGGGACGGCTGGGTCCTGTAATGTGGATGTTGGTTGGGACGGATGGACGGCTGGGTCCTGTAATGTGGGTGTTGGATGCGACGGGTGGGTCCTGTAATGTGGATGTTGGTTGGGACGGATGGACGGCTGGGTCCTGTAATGTGGGTGTTGGATGTGACGAGTGGGTCCTGTAATGTGGGTGTTGGTTGGGACGGATGGGTGGCTGGGTCCTGTAATGTGGGTGTTGGATGTGACGGATGGACGGCTGGGTCCTTTAATGTGGGTGTTGGTTGGGACGGCTGGGTCCTGTAATGTGGGTGTTGGATGTGACGGATGGGTCCTTTAATGTGGGTTTTGGTTGGGACGGCTGGGTCCTGTAATGTGGGTGTTGGTTGGGACGGATGAACGGCTGGGTCCTGTAATGTGGGTGTTGGTTGGGACGGATGGACGGCTGGGTCCTGTAGTGTGGGTGTTGGTTGGGACGGATGGGCGGCTGGGTCCTGTAGTGTGGGTGTTGGTTGGGACGGATAGGCGGCTGGGTCCTGTAATGTGGGTGTTGGTTGGGACGGATGGGCGGCTGGGTCCTGTAATGTGGGTGTTGGTTGGGACAGCTGGGTGGCTGGTTCCTGTAATGTGGGTGTTGGATGTGACGGATGGGTCCTGTAATGTGGGTGTTGGTTGGGACGGATGGGCGGCTGGGTCCTGTAATGTGGGTGTCGGTTGGGACGGATGGGCGGCTGGGTCCTGTAATATGGGCGTTGGTTGGGACGGCTGGGTGGCTGGGTCCTGTAATATGGGCGTTGGTTGGGACGGCTGGGTGGCTGGTTGCTGTAATGTGGGTGTTGGATGTGACGGATGGACGGCTGGGTCCTGTAATGTGGGTGTTGGATGTGACGGATGGACGGCTGGGTCCTTTAATGTGGGTGTTGGTTGGGATGGCTGGGTCCTGTAATGTGGATGTTGGTTGGGACGGATGGACGGCTGGGTCCTGTAATGTGGGTGTTGGATGTGACGAGTGGGTCCTGTAATGTGGGTGTTGGTTGGGACGGATGGACGGCTGGGTCCGGTAATGTGGGTGTTGGATGTGATGGGTGGGTCCTGTAATGTGGGTGTTGGTTGGGACGGATGGACGGCTGGGTCCTGTAGTGTAGGTGTTGGTTGGGACGTATGGGCGGCTGGGTCCTGTAATGTGGGTGTTGGTTGGGACGGATGGGCGGCTGGGTCCTGTAATGTGGATGTTGGTTGGGACGGATGGGCGGCTGGGTCCTGTAATGTGGGTGTTGGATGGGACGGATGGGCGGCTGGGTCCTGTAATGTGGGTGTTGGGTGGGACGGATGGGCGGCTGGGTCCTGTAATGTGGGTGTTGGTTGGGACGGATGGGCGGCTGGGTCCTGTAGTGTGGGTGTTGGTTGGGACAGATGGACAGCTGGGTCTTGTAATGTGTGTGTTGGTTGGGAAGGATGGGCGGCTGGGTCCTGTAATGTGGGTGTTGGTTGGGACGGATGAACGGCTGGGTCCTGTAATGTGGGTGTTGGTTGGGACGGATGGACGGCTGGGTCCTGTAGTGTGGGTGTTGGTTGGGACGGATGGGCGGCTGGGTCCTGTAGTGTGGGTGTTGGTTGGGACGGATAGGCGGCTGGGTCCTGTAATGTGGGTGTTGGTTGGGACGGATGGGCGGCTGGGTCCTGTAATGTGGGTGTTGGTTGGGACGGATGGGTGGCTGGTTCCTGTAATGTGGGTGTTGGATGTGACGGATGGGTCCTGTAATGTGGGTGTCGGTTGGGACGGATTGTCGGCTGGGTCCTGTAATGTGGGTGTCGGTTGGGACGGATGGGCGGCTGGGTCCTGTAATGTGGGTGTTGGTTGGGAGAGATGGACGGCTGGGTCCTGTAATGTGGGCGTTGGTTGGGACGGCTGGGTGGCTGGTTCCTGTAATGTGGGTGTTGGATGTGATGGATGGACGGCTGGGTCCTGTAATGTGGGTGTTGGATGTGACGGATGGGTCCTTTAATGTGGGTTTTGGTTGGGATGGCTGGGTCCTGTAATGTGGATGTTGGTTGGGACGGATGGACGGCTGGGTCCTGTAATGTGGGTGTTGGATGCGACGGGTGGGTCCTGTAATGTGGATGTTGGTTGGGACGGATGGACGGCTGGGTCCTGTAATGTGGGTGTTGGATGTGACGAGTGGGTCCTGTAATGTGGGTGTTGGTTGGCACGGATGGGTGGCTGGGTCCTGTAATGTGGGTGTTGGATGTGACGGATGGGTAGCTGGGTCCTGTAATGTGGGTGTTGGCTGGGACAGATGGGCGGCTGGGTCCTGTAATGTGGGTGTTGGTTGGGACGGCTGGGTGGCTGGTTCCTGTAATGTGGCTGTTGGATGTGACGGATGGGTCCTGTAATGTGGGTGTTGGTTGGGACGGATGGGCGGCTGGGTCCTGTAATGTGGATGTTGGTTGGGACGGATGGGCGGCTGGGTCCTGTAATGTGGGTGTTGGATGTGACAGATGGGCGGCTGGGTCCTGTAATATGGGTGTTGGATGTGACGGATGGGCGGCTGGGTCCTGTAATGTGGATGTTGGTTGGGACAGATGGGCGGCTGGGTCCTGTAATGTGGGCGTTGGTTGGGACGGCTGGTACTTGTATTGTGGGCGTTGGTTGGGACGGCTGGGCGGCTGGGTCCTGTAATGTGGGTGTTGGATGTGACGGATGGGCGGCTGGGTCCTGTAATGTGGGAGTAGGTTGGGACGGATGGGCGGCTGGGTCCTGTTATGTGGGTGTTGGATGTGACGGATGGGTAGCTGGGTCCTGTAATGTGGGTGTTGGTTGGGATGGATGGGCGGCTGGGTCCTGTAATGTGGGTGATGGATGTGACGGATGGGTGGCTGGGTCCTGTAATGTGGATGTTGGTTGGGACAGATGGGCGGCTGGGTCCTGTAATGTGGGTGTTGGTTGGGACGGCTGTGTGGCTGGTACTTGTATTGTGGGCGTTGGTTGGGACGGCTGGGTGGCTGGTTCCTGTAATGTGGGTGTAGGTTGGGACGGATGGACGGATGGGCGGCTGGGTCCTGTAATGTGGGTGCTGGATGTGACGGATAGGTGGCTGGGTCCTGTAATGTGGGTGTTGGATGTGACGGATGGGCGGCTGGGTCCTGTTATGTGGGTGTTGGATGTGACGGATGGGTAGCTGGGTCCTGTAATGTGGGTGTTGGTTGGGATGGATGGGCGGCTGGGTCCTGTAATGTGGGTGATGGATGTGACGGATGGGTGGCTGGGTCCTGTAATGTGGATGTTGGTTGGGACAGATGGGCGGCTGGGTCCTGTAATGTGGATGTTGGTTGGGACAGATGGGCGGCTGGGTCCTGTAATGTGGGTGTTGGTTGGGACGGCTGTGTGGCTGGTACTTGTATTGTGGGCGTTGGTTGGGACGGCTGGGTGGCTGGTTCCTGTAATGTGGGTGTAGGTTGGGACGGATGGACGGATGGGCGGCTGGGTCCTGTAATGTGGGTGCTGGATGTGACGGATAGGTGGCTGGGTCCTGTAATGTGGGTGTTGGATGTGACGAATGGACGGCTGGGTCCTGTAATGTGGGTGTTGGATGTGACGGATGGACGGCTGGGTCCTGTAATGTGGGTGTTGGTTGGGACGGCTGGTTCCTGTAGTGTGGGCGTTGGTTGGGACGGCTGGGTGGCTGGTTCCTGTAGTGTGGGCGTTGGTTGGGACGGCTGGGTGGCTGGTTCCTGTAGTGTGGGATGGCTGTGTGGCTGGATCCTGTAGTGTGGGCGTAGGTTGGGACGGCTGGGTGGCTCGTTCCTGTAGTGTGGGCGTTGGTTGGAATGGCTGTTTCCCATTCTGGTGTTGGTCTGGGTAGAGGGGGTGAGGTGGGTAACTTATCGGGGTGTAGGGACTTCCTTACCTATCCTCTCCAGCACAACGCTGTCCCACTGTTTCTTGGCCAGTGTGAACTTGCGGTTCAGTTCGAGCTCTATGGTGTGATAACCCCCCATCTGCAGATAGAGCGACACAGTGTGAGAATAGGAAGCGGTATAGAGGCAGAAAACTGATCTAGGACTGGTACCAGTTACCTTGACATACTGGTTCTCCTGGATGTTAATGCCTTTGACGCGCAGCTGGCAGGCCTGGGAGTCGAAGTCAATATTCTCTACGCAGATGGTGAGTGTGGTCCTGACACGATTACTGCCCACACTGCCTGTGGCCGACTCCGTCTGCACCTTCCTGGAGGAGAACAGAGTGTGATATAATATAATGTGACAATTCTCCACCAAGCGGAGAAGAACACAGGCCCTCATTCAGACCCGGTCACAAGCGCTGAGCACTCGCAACTGGGTCGATGTTAGGGCCCTGCGCACGCGCAGCGGCCGCACTGCGCGTGCGCAAGCCCTGGAGCGAGAAAGAAATTCTCTTGCTCCGAAGCTCACTACAAAAGGGGCGGGGGGGTGGCTACACAAACGGAAGCGGTCCTGACGGAACGCCTGGCGTTTTGTGGGCGGCCGCACTGACATCAGCAGTGATGTCAGTGGGGAGCTTCCTGCTCGATCAGAGCAGGAAGGGTCTTAGGGTCTCGTCGCAAGCCCCGATGGTCTTGACCATCGCGACTATCAACCTGGTCGGCCGCTAAAGCTGTGGGTGGTAACCCAGCTTAGCTAGCGACCAGGAGGCCGCACTAAAAAATAAAAAAGAGATATCAGTTGGCGCTGTCAGATAAGCAGCTAGTGGAGGCGTCAACTCCTAACAATATATAAAAAAAGAGAAAAAAGGATCTGAACAGCGCTAAATAGTCCTATCAATTGGTAAATTGGTGAAAGATGGAAATAGTCATAAGAACATCCAAATACAATAGATCTAAAACCAAAGAATTAGTGAATAAATGGTCTAAAAAGTCAATATACACTATAATCAGTGTTCAAGATCTACACGGCTTGATTGAGAATATCGATTTATTGTAATATAAAATAAATTAAAAATAGTGCATTTCATAGGCTTTATATTTCATAACATAAACAGCAGAAATAAAACACGATACCAAATAATAAAACATTATAAACAGAAAATAAAGTGAATACAAAATATACAAATATTGATCCAGAGAAAAAAAGGCCAAAAAGAATAGTCCGTATGAATTGATGAAATATATGATGGTTGGTACTTGAAGAAGGAGTTCTGGAAGATGAAAGTGGTGCTGGTCCGGAATCGATATCCACATAGAAATCCAAGTGCTGTAAGACGGTGGGGTGCCAAACGCGTTTCGCTGTGGTAGGTCCCTCAGCTTCCTCAGTAGCCAGAACTCCTTCTTCAAGTACCAACCAGAAAATCTGCATTTATTTTATCCTGTGGACATGGAATGACGTTTGGTAATTATATCTGCCCGATATTATTCCGGATCCACACGTGTAGACCAGCGACTGTCATTTTAATACATATTTATTACTATCTCTAGCAAGACTGTTCATGGAGACATATGTCTCACATCAATTCATTTATATCAATATCTTCATCATATATTTCATCAATTCATACGGACTATTCTTTTTGGCCTTTTTTTCTCTGGATCAATATTTGTATATTTTGTATTCACTTTATTTTCTGTTTATAATGTTTTATTATTTGGTATCGTGTTTTATTTCTGCTGTTTATGTTATGAAATATAAAGCCTATGAAATGCACTATTTTTAATTTATTTTATATTACAATAAATCGATATTCTCAATCAAGCCGTGTAGATCTTGAACACTGATTATAGTGTATATTGACTTTTTAGACCATTTATTCACTAATTCTTTGGTTTTAGATCTATTGTATTTGGATGTTCTTATGACTATTTCCATCTTTCACCAATTTACCAATTGATAGGACTATTTAGCGCTGTTCAGATCCTTTTTCTCGCACTAAAAAATACAAGCGGCCGCCCTCATTCAGAATGAGCGGACGCTTCTTGCGACCACCTCTGAATGAGGGCCAGAGTGTGATATAATATAACGTGACAATTCTCCACCAAGATCACCTATCATAGTCTCTGCCTCATGCGTAACACATGGACGGGATTCTATCTATGGTGCGGTTAATCTAGAGCTGTGGGGCGAGGACTAGGCCTCATCGCTGGGGGCACTAACCTGATGGTTGAAGCCTGAAGACTGTCGCCCACTTGGAGCAGGTTGTACGTATGCCACATGTCCTCCGCCTCCTCCGGGACCAGCGTCACCTGTCTGATATGGGAACGTTACAGTCATACAGACATCCCAGTAACCAGGGCAAATACATACAGACGATGTGCACTATACCCCCCATCTCAGAGCTACCCCCAATACACCAGGACTCTCCTCCACTGTATAAACCCCCCTCCGGGACTCCCCTCTCTCCCCCCTGTATAACCTCCCTCCCTCCTCTCTCCCCTCCCCCCCCCATTGTATAATCCCCCCTCCGAGACTCCCCTCTCTCCCCCCTGTATAATCCCCCCTCCGGGACTCCCCTCTCTCCCCCCTGTATAACCTCCCTCCCTCCTCTGTCCCCTCCCCCCCCATTGTATAATCCCCCCTCCGAGACTCCCCTCTCTCCCCCCTATATAACCAACCTCCCTCCATAATCCCCCCTCCGGGACTCCTCTCTCCCCTCCCCCCCCATTGTATAATCCCCCCTCCGAGACCCTTCTCTCTCTCCCCCCTGTATAATCCCCCTCCAGGACTCCTCCCTCTCCCCCCTCCTGTATAATCCCCCTCCCCCCACTGTATAATCCCCCCTCCGGGACTCCCCTCTCTCTCCCCCCCCCCCCTGTATAATCCCCCCTCCGGGACTCCCCTCTCTCTCCCCCCCCCCCCCTGTATAATCCCCACTCCAGGACTCCCCTCCCCCCTGTATAGTCCCCCCTCCGGGACTCCTCCCTCTCTCTCCCCCTGTATAACATGCTCAAACATCCACATAGGACCCAGTTGTGAAAACTAAACTCTCTAACGGCCCACAGCAGTCAGCAGGTTACACCCAGTACACTAAAAACATGATACTGTGCAGTTACAGTATACGAGTACATAGTACGATGCTGAAACCTATAACAGATAAAAAAAATGAGTAGTAATAGAAGAGTTACACCCAATATATAGGGCTAGAGAAGTGGTACTAAGATCTGAACCCAGCATACAGTACAGAGGTGATACTGTACAGTTATACATAAATAACTGATACTGAGCGTTACCCCTAGTATACACAGGACAGGAGAAGTGGTACTGAGCGTTACCGCCAGTATACACAGGACAGGAGAAGTGGTACTGAGCGTTACCCCCAGTATACACAGGACAGGAGAAGTGGTACTGAGCGTTACCCCCAGTATACACAGGACAGGAGAAGTGGTACAGAGCGTTACACACAGTATATACAGGAGAGAAGTGGTACTGAGCGTTACATCCAGTATATACATACATGAGAGAAGTGTTACTGAGTGTTACACCCAGTATATACATACAAGAGAGAAGTGGTACTGAGCGTTACACCCAGTATACACAGGAGAGAAGTGGTACTGAGCGTTACACCCAGTATACACAGGAGAGAAGTGGTACTGAACGTTACACCCGGTATATACAGGACAAAAGTGGTACTGAGCGTTACACCCAGTATATACACACAAGAGAAGTGGTACTGAGCGTTACACCCAGTATACACAGGAGAGAAGTGGTACTGAGCATTACACCCAGTATATACAGGAGAGAAGTGGTACTGAGCATTACATCCAGTATATACATACATGAGAGAAGTGTTACTGAGTGTTACAAGAGAGAAGTGGTACTGAGCGTTACACCCAATATATACAGGACAGGAGAAGTGGTACTGAGCGTTACACCCAATATATACAGGACAGTAGAAGTGGTACTGAGCGTTACACCCAGTATATACACAGGAGAGAAGTGGTACTGAACATTACATCCAGTATATACATACATGAGAGAAGTGGTACTGAGCGTTACACCCAATATATACAGGACAGTAGAAGTGGTACTGAGCGTTACACCCAGTATATACACAGGAGAGAAGTGGTACTGAGCGTTACACCCAGTATATACATACAAGAGAGAAGTGGTACTGAGCGTTACACCCAATATATATACAGGACAGGAGAAGTGGTACTGAGCGTTACACCCAATATATACAGGACAGTAGAAGTGGTACTGAGCGTTACACCCAGTATATACACAGGAGAGAAGTGGTACTGAGCGTTACACCCAGTATATACATACAGGAGAGAAGTGTTACTGAGCGTTACACCCGGTATACACAGGAGAGAAGTGGTACTGAGCATTACACCCAGTCTATACATACAGGAGAGAAGTGGTACTGAGCGTTACACCCAGTATATACATACAGGAGAGAAGTGGTACTGAGCGTTACATCCAGTATATACATACATGAGAGAAGTGTTACTGAGTGTTACACCCAGTATATACATACAAGAGAGAAGTGGTACTGAGCGTTACACCCAATATATACAGGACAGGAGAAGTGGTACTGAGCTTTACACCCAATATATACAGGACAGTAGAAGTGGTACTGAACGTTACACCCAGTATATACACAGGAGAGAAGTGGTACTGAGCATTACATCCAGTATATACATACATGAGAGAAGTGGTACTGAGCGTTACACCCAATATATACAGGACAGGAGAAGTGGTACTGAGCGTTACACCCAATATATACAGGACAGTAGAAGTGGTACTGAGCGTTACACCCAGTATATACACAGGAGAGAAGTGGTACTGAGCGTTACACCCAGTATATACATACAGGAGAGAAGTGTTACTGAGCGTTACACCCAGTATACACAGGAGAGAAGTGGTACTGAGCATTACACCCAGTATATACACAGGAGAGAAGTGGTACTGAGCGTTACACCCAGTATATACATACAGGAGAGAAGTGGTACTGAGCGTTACACCCAGTATATACATACAGGAGAGAAGTGGTACTGAGCGTTACACCCAGTATATACATACAGGAGAGAAGTGGTACTGAGCGTTACACCCAGTATATACACAGGAGAGAAGTGGTACTGAGCGTTACACCCAGTATATACACAGGAGAGAAGTGGTACTGAGCGTTACACCCAGTATATACACAGGAGAGAAGTGGTACTGAGCGTTACACCCAGTATATACATACAGGAGAGAAGTGGTACTGAGCGTTACACCCAGTATATACAGGAGAGAAGTGGTACTGAGCGTTACACCCAGTATATACAGGAGAGAAGTGGTACTGAACGTTACACCCAGTATATACATACAGGAGAGAAGTGGTACTGAGCGTTACACCCAGTATATACATACAGGAGAGAAGTGGTACTGAGCGTTACACCCAGTATATACACAGGAGAGAAGTGGTACTGAGCGTTACACCCAGTATATACACAGGAGAGAAGTGGTACTGAGCGTTACACCCAGTATATACACAGGAGAGAAGTGGTACTGAGCGTTACACCCAGTATATACATACAGGAGAGAAGTGGTACTGAGCGTTACACCCAGTATATACAGGAGAGAAGTGGTACTGAGCGTTACACCCAGTATATACAGGAGAGAAGTGGTACTGAACGTTACACCCAGTATATACATACAGGAGAAGTGGTACTGAGCGTTACACCCAGTATATACATACAGGAGAGAAGTGGTACTGAACGTTACACCCAGTATATACACAGGAGAGAAGTGGTACTGAGCGTTACACCCAGTATATACATACAGGAGAGAAGTGGTACTGAGCGTTACACCCAGTATATACATACAGGAGAAGTGTTACTGAGCGTTACACCCAGTATATACAGGAGAGAAGTGGTACTGAACGTTACACCCAGTATATACATACAGGAGAAGTGTTACTGAGCGTTACACCCAGTATATAGCACTCACCCTGCGTTGTCTTTCTCTATATCTTTCCTAAGCAGTTTCATATTTGGGCTCAGCAGTCCCCGGTCCCGGCACTCCAGATGTTCCCGTTTCAGTCAGACTCAGAGTTGCCACCTCCAAAATGGCGGCGGAAGCCACGTGTCCGCCATCTTTCTACACCTCAGGAGTCAGTGTAGGAGTAAAGCAGTGAGGTGAAAGTATGATTATACCCCCTGCCCCTGCTGTGGGGTCTGTGCAGCGGCGGCACAGTGATATCTCTCACCCCGCGATATGAGCAACCAATGAGGTGACACGGGGAGTACAAGCATGGCGGCTAGCACACTTCCGCCCACATCATTGGCCTCGCTCACTTCCTGCTCAGCAAGGACGGACTTCCGCCCGCTCTGTCCGCCATCTTAACTCCTGGCACATAACTTATTTATTCTGATGTAGACCAGAAGGGGGCAATAATACTACTATTACTTTCACTAGTATTTATTAGCTATTACTGCTAACAGTACTATCAATATCAATTATAATGCTGGTAATACTACTTGTACTAATAATTATAATACTTCTATTACTACTGGTTATTATAATACTATTACTACTACCCACTGTTATTATTATTATTAATAATAATAATAACTGGTGATACACAGAGTTGCCTGCCTCTGAATGAGCTGCTGTCTCTTAGATGCTGCTGCTGCTGGCGCTGAAGGCAATACACCCACACGATTGGCTGTTACAGTCATGTAATTTTTCGTTTGCTCTGTTCCGCTTGTCCACATATCTGTGCTTAAGTGGACAGTGGGTACAACGGCATTTTGGAGGACAGTAATTAAGTTTTTTTTAACGTCCCTGTACAGGCTGGGAATTGCTTTTCTAGTGAAGTGGAATCTAGAAGGGATCTGGTAGCGGGGACAGAGGACCTCAATTATCTGTCTAAAACCCACTGCATTATAGGCGGATATTGGACGCACATGTAATACCAGCATAGATGTTATGGCATCAGTGATCAGCTGTGCAACTGGGTGACTGCTGTCGTACTTGCTCCCCCTTCTGGGCCAAGGACTGAGGTGAATGAGTAAAATATTATTTGTAAATGCCTCCTCCCCTTCCCTCCTCCCTCATAAATTTGCTTTGGAATCAAAAACATTAAATTAAATTTACTATGATTCAACTCTTCCTTTCCCTGCCTTCAACTACATACATACTCCAACTCCCTCAGGCCTCTTGAATAATAAAAACATTTGTTTCCTGATGTGCCATGTTGGAAGTCGAACTGCAACAGCTGCTGCAATAATTGACATGCGGTTGCTGAATGACGAAAATGTCCAGAAATGTTTATGGCCACAGACAGCATCTCCAGCATGCCCCTTTAATTTTTAAAAATATTCTGAACCACCAAGTTGATTTTGTGGGCAAAACATGGGTCATATTGTTAGCCCATGCTCTCCCATCCTCCCTCATAAATTTGCTTCAGAATGAAAAAATGTAATGAAATTAATTACCAATCAACCCTTTCCCTGACTTCAACTACATACATACCCCATCTCCCTCAGGCCTCTTGTTTAATGAAAACATATGTTTAATTATGTGCCATGTTGGAAGTTGAACTGCTACGTGTCTGTGCCACCAACTGCTGCCACTTAGCTTAGTCAGCCAGCTACCTTGGTGCAAATTATGGGCCAACTAGATGAAAACAATATTGTGAGGTGGTAAAAATTTACTGGAAACAAGTGGAAATTAATGTTATTGAGGTTAATAATACTGTAGGGACAAAAAAAAAAACATTTTGTGAATTTAACAGTTTTTACCAATTTTTTTTTTTTTTAAACTACAGATCCAAGCCCAAAACAAATGGACATGGCTGTAATAATCTGGACATAAGGACATGTCTGTAATAATCTGGACATATGGACATGGCTGTAATAATCTGGGCATATGAACGTGGCTGTATTAATCTGGGCATACGGACATGGCTGTATTCATCTGGACATATGGACGTGGCTGTATTAATCTGGGCATATGGACGTGGCTGTATTAATCTGGGCATATGGACGTGGCTGTATTAATATGGACATATGGATGTTGCTGTATTAATCTGGGCGTATGGACGTGGCTGTATTAATCTGGACATATGGACATGGCTGTATTGGTTTGGAGAAATGGACATGGCTGTAATAATCTGGACATATGGACATGGCTATATTGGTTTGGACATAAGGACGTGGCTGTATTAATCTGGGCGTATGGACATGGCTGTATTAATCTGGACGTATGAATGTGGCTGTATTGGTCTGGACATATGGACGTGGCTGTATTGGTCTGGGCAAATGGATGTAGCTGTATTAATCTGGACATATGGACTTGGCTGTATTAATCTGGACATATGGACGTGGCTGTATTAATCTGGGCATATGGATGTGGCTGTATTAATCTGGAATATGAATGTGGCTGTAATAATCTGGACATATGGACGTGGCTGTATTAATCTAGAAAAATGGACGTGGCTGTATTAATCTAGAAAAATGGACATGGCTGTATTAATCTGGACATATGGATATGGCTGTATTAATCTGGGCATATGGACGTGGCTGTATTAATCTGGACATATGGACGTGGCTTTATTTGTCTGGACAAAAGGACGTGGCTAAATTGGTCTGGACAAATGGACGTGACTGTATTAATCTGGACATATGGACGCGGTTGTATTAATCTGGACATATGGACATGGTTGTATTAATCTGGACATATGGACATGGCTGTATTGGTTTGGAGAAATGGACATGGCTGTATTGATCTGGGCATATGGACATGGCTGTATTGATCTGGGCATATGGACATGGCTATATTGGTTTGGACAAATGGACATGGATGTATTAATCTGAACATATAGACAAGGCTGTATTAATCTGGACATATGGACATGGCTGTATTGGTTTGGAGAAATGGACATGGCTGTAATAATCTGGACATATGGACATGGCTATATTGGTTTGGAGAAATGGACATGGCTGTAATAATCTGGACATATGGACATGGTTGTATTAATCTGGACATATGGACATGGCTATATTGGTTTGGACAAATGGACATGGCTATATTGATCTGGGCATATGGACATGGCTGTATTGATCTGGGCATATGGACATGGCTGTATTGATCTGGACATATGGACATGACTGTATTAATCTGAACATATAGACATGGCTGTATTAATCTGGACATATGGACATGGCTGTATTAATCTGGGCATATGGACGTGGCTGTATTAATCTGGGCATATGGACGTGGCTGTATTAATCTGGACATATGGACGTGGCTGTATTATTCTGGACATATGGACGTGTCTGTATTAATCTGGGCATATGGACGTGGCTGTATTAATCTGGGCATATGAACGTGGCTGTATTAATCTGGACATATGGACGTGGCTATATTGGTTTGGACAAATGGACATGGCTGTATTGATCTGGGCATATGGACATGGCTGTATTGATCTGGGCATATGGACATGGCTGTTTTGATCTGGGCATATGGACATGGCTATATTGGTTTGGACAAATGGACATGGATGTATTAATCTGAACATATGGACATGGCTGTATTAATCTGGACATATGGATATGGCTGTATTAATCTGGACATATGGACATAGCTGTATTGGTTTAGATAAATGGACATGGCTGTATTGATCTGGGCATATGGACATGGCTATATTGGTTTAGACAAATGGACATGGCTGTATTGATTTGGACATATGGACATGGCTGTATTAATCTGAACATATGGACATGGCTGTATTAATCTGGACAGATGGACATGGCTGTATTAATTTGTGCATATGGACGTGGCTGTATTAATCTGGGCATATGGACGTGGCTGTATTAATATAGACAGATGGACGTGGCTTTATTTGTCTGGACAAAAGGACGTGGCTAAATTGGTCTGGACAAATGGACGTGACTGTATTAATCTGGACATATGGACGCGGTTGTATTAATCTGGACATATGGACATGGTTGTATTAATCTGGACATATGGACATGGCTGTATTGGTTTGGAGAAATGGACATGGCTGTATTGATCTGGGCATATGGACATGGCTGTATTGATCTGGGCATATGGACATGGCTATATTGGTTTGGACAAATGGACATGGATGTATTAATCTGAACATATAGACAAGGCTGTATTAATCTGGACATATGGACATGGCTGTATTGGTTTGGAGAAATGGACATGGCTGTAATAATCTGGACATATGGACATGGCTATATTGGTTTGGAGAAATGGACATGGCTGTAATAATCTGGACATATGGACATGGTTGTATTAATCTGGACATATGGACATGGCTATATTGGTTTGGACAAATGGACATGGCTATATTGATCTGGGCATATGGACATGGCTGTATTGATCTGGGCATATGGACATGGCTGTATTGATCTGGACATATGGACATGGCTGTATTAATCTGAACATATAGACATGGCTGTATTAATCTGGACATATGGACATGGCTGTATTAATCTGGGCATATGGACGTGGCTGTATTAATCTGGGCATATGGACGTGGCTGTATTATTCTGGACATATGGACGTGTCTGTATTAATCTGGGCATATGGACGTGGCTGTATTAATCTGGGCATATGAACGTGGCTGTATTAATCTGGACATATGGACGTGGCTATATTGGTTTGGACAAATGGACATGGCTGTATTGATCTGGGCATATGGACATGGCTGTATTGATCTGGGCATATGGACATGGCTATATTGGTTTGGACAAATGGACATGGATGTATTAATCTGAACATATGGACATGGCTGTATTAATCTGGACATATGGATATGGCTGTATTAATCTGGACATATGGACGTAGCTGTATTGGTTTAGATAAATGGACATGGCTGTATTGATCTGGGCATATGGACATGGCTATATTGGTTTAGACAAATGGACATGGCTGTATTGATTTGGACATATGGACATGGCTGTATTAATCTGAACATATGGACATGGCTGTATTAATCTGAACATATGGACATGGCTGTATTAATCTGGACAGATGGACATGGCTGTATTAATTTGTGCATATGGACGTGGCTGTATTAATCTGGGCATATGGACGTGGCTGTATTAATATGGACAGATGGACGTGGCTGTATTAATCTGTGCATATGGACGTGGCTGCATTAATCTGTGCATATGGACGTGGCTGCATTAATCTGGGCATATGGACGTGGCTGTATTAATCTGGGCATATGGACGTGCCTGTATTAATCTGGACAAATGGACGTGGCTGTATTAATCTGGACATATGGACGTGGCTGTATTAATCTGGACATATGGACGTGGCTGTATTAATCTGCAAAAATGGACGTGGCTGTATTAATCTGGGCATATGGACGTGGCTGTATTAATCTGGACATATGGACGTGGCTGTATTGGTTTGGAGAAATGGACATGGCTGTAATAATCTGGACATATGGACATGGCTATATTGGTTTGGACATATGGACGTGGCTGTATTAATCTGGGCGTATGGACATGGCTGTATTAATCTGGACGTATGAATGTGGCTGTATTGGTCTGGACGTATGGACGTGGCTGTATTGGTTTGGAGAAATGGACATGGCTGTAATAATCTGGACATATGGACATGGTTGTATTAATCTGGACATATGGACATGGCTATATTGGTTTGGACAAATGGACATGGCTATATTGATCTGGGCATATGGACATGGCTGTATTGATCTGGGCATATGGACATGGCTGTATTGATCTGGGCATATGGACATGGCTGTATTGGTTTGGACATATGGACATGGATGTATTAATCTGAACATATAGACATGGCTGTATTAATCTGGATATATGGACATGGCTGTATTAATCTGGGCATATGGACGTGGCTGTATTAATCTGGGCATATGGACGTGGCTGTATTAATCTGGACATATGGACGTGGCTGTATTATTCTGGACATATGTACGTGTCTGTATTAATCTGGGCATATGGACGTGGCTGTATTAATCTGGGCATATGGACGTGGCTGTATTGATCTGGGCATATGGACGTGGCTGTATTGATCTGGGCATATGGACATGGCTGTTTTGATCTGGGCATATGGACATGGCTATATTGGTTTGGACAAATGGACATGATGTATTAATCTGAACATATGGACATGGCTGTATTAATCTGAACATATGGATATGGCTGTATTAATCTGGACATATGGACATGGCTGTATTAATCTGGACATATGGACATGGCTGTATTATTCTGGACATATGGACATGGCTGTATTAATCTGGGCATATGGACGTGGCTGTATTAATCTGGACATATGGACGTAGCTGTATTGGTTTAGATAAATGGACATGGCTGTATTGATCTGGGCATATGGACATGGCTATATTGGTTTAGACAAATGGACATGGCTGTATTGATTTGGACATATGGACATGGCTGTACTAATCTGAACACATGGACATGGCTGTATTAATCTGGACAGATGGACATGGCTGTATTAATTTGTGCATATGGACATGGCTGTATTAATCTGGGCATATGGACGTGGCTGTATTAATATGGACAGATGGACGTGGCTGTATTAATCTGTGCATATGGACGTGGCTGCATTAATCTGGACAGATGGACGTGGCTGCATTAATCTGGGCATATGGACGTGGCTGTATTAATCTGGGCATATGGACGTGGCTGTATTAATCTGAACATATGGACGTGGCTGTATTAATCTGCAAAAATGGACGTGACTGTATTAATCTGGGCATATGGACGTGGCTGTATTAATCTGGACATATGGACGTGGCTGTATTGGTTTGGAGAAATGGACATGGCTGTAATAATCTGGACATATGGACATGGCTATATTGGTTTGGACATATGGACGTGGCTGTATTAATCTGGGCATATGGACATGGCTGTATTATTCTGGACGTATGAATGTGGTCGTATTGGTCTGTACATATGGACGTGGCTGTATTGGTCTGGGCAAATGGATGTAGCTGTATTAATCTGGACATATGAACGTGGCTGTATTAATCTGGACATATGGACGTGGCTGTATTAATCTGGGCATATGGATGTGGCTGTATTAATCTGGACATATGGACGTGGCTGTATTAATCTAGAAAAATGGACGTGGCTGTATTATTCTAGAAAAATGGATGTGGCTGTATTAATCTGGACATATGGATATGGCTGTATTAATCTGGGCATATGGACGTGGCTGTATTAATCTGGGCATATGGACGTGGCTGTATTAATCTGGACATATGGACGTGGCTGTATTAATCTGGACATATGGACGTGGCTGTATTTGTCTGGACAAAAGGACGTGGCTAAATTGGTCTGGACAATTGGACGTGACTGTATTAATCTAGACATATGGACGCGGTTGTATTAATCTGGGCATATGGACGTGGCTGTATTAATCTGGACATATGGACGTAGCTGTATTGGTTTAGATAAATGGACATGGCTGTATTGATCTGGACATATGGACATGGCTATATTGGTTTAGTCAAATGGACATGGCTGTATTGATCTGGGCATATGGACATGGCTGTATTAATCTGAACATATGGACATGGCTGTATTAATCTGGACAGATGGACATGGCTGTATTAATTTGTGCATATGGACGTGGCTGTATTAATCTGGGCATATGGACGTGGCTGTATTAATCTGGGCATATGGACATGGCTGTATTGATCTGAACATATGGACATGGCTTTATTAATCTGAACATATGGACATGGCTGTATTAATCTGGACAGATGGACATGGCTGTATTAATTTGTGCATATGGACGTGGCTGTATTAATCTGGGCATATGGACGTGGCTGTATTAATCTGGACAGATGGACGTGGCTGCATTAATCTGGGCATATGGACGTGGCTGTATTAATCTGGGCAAATGGACGTGGCTGTATTAATCTGGACAAATGGACGTGGCTGTATTAATCTGGACATATGGACGTGGCTGTATTAATCTGCAAAAATGGACGTGGCTGTATTAATCTGGGCATACGGACGTGGCTGTATTAATCTGGACATATGGAGTGGCTGTATTAATCTGGACATATGGACGTGGCTGTATTAATCTGGACATATGGACGTGGCTGTATTAATATGGACATATGGCTGCGGCTGTATTAATCTGGGCATATGGACATGGGTGTATTAATCTGGACATATGGACATGGCTGTATTGGTCTGGACATATGGACATGACTATTAATACGTGGCTGTATTAATATGGACATATGGACGTGGCTGTATTAATCTGGACATATGGACGTGGCTGTATTAATCTGGACATATGGACGGGGCTGTATTAATCTGGACATATGGACGGGGCTGTATTAATCTGGACATATGGACGTGGCTGTATTAATATGGACATATGGCTGCGGCTGTATTAATCTGGGCATATGGACATTAATCTGGGCATATGGACGTGGCTGCATTAATCTGGACAGATGGACGTGGCTGCATTAATCTGGGCATATGGACGTGGCTGTATTAATCTGGGCATATGGACGTGGCTGTATTAATCTGGACAAATGGACGTGGCTGTATTAATATGGACATATGGACGTGGCTGTATTAATCTGGACATATGGACGTGGCTGTATTAATCTGGACAAATGGACGTGGCTGTATTAATATGGACATATGGACGTGGCTGTATTAATCTGGACATATGGACGTGGCTGTATTAATCTGCAAAAATGGACGTGGCTGTATTAATCTGGGCATACGGACGTGGCTGTATTAATCTGGACATATGGACATGGCTGTATTAATCTGGACATATGGACGTGGCTGTATTAATCTGGACATATGGACGTGGCTGTATTAATATGGACTTATGGCTGCGGCTGTATTAATCTGGGCATATGGACATGGGTGTATTAATCTGGACATATGGACATGGCTGTATTGGTCTGGACATATGGACATGACTATTAATACGTGGCTGTATTAATATGGACATATGGACGTGGCTGTATTAATCTGGACATATGGACGTGGCTGTATTAATCTGCAAAAATGGACGTGGCTGTATTAATCTGGACATATGGACGTGGCTGTATTAATCTGGACATATGGACGGGGCTGTATTAATCTGGACATATGGACGTGGCTGTATTAATCTGGACATATGGACGTGGCTGTATTAATATGGACATATGGCTGCGGCTGTATTAATCTGGGCATATGGACTTGGCTGTATTAATATGGACATATGGCTGCGGCTGTATTAATCTGGACATTTGGACGTGGCTGTATTAATCTGGACATATGGACGTGGCTGTATTAATATGGACATATAGCTGTGGCTGTATTAATCTGGGCATATGGACATGGGTGTATTAATCTGGACATATGGACATGGCTGTATTGGTCTGGACATATGGACATGACTATTAATACGTGGCTGTATTAATATGGACATATGGACGTGGCTGTATTAATCTGGACATATGGACATGGCTGTATTAATCTGCAAAAAGGGACGTGGCTGTATTAATCTGGACATATGGGCGTGGCTGTATTAATCTGGACATATGGACGTGGCTGTATTAATCTGGACATATGGACGGGGCTGTATTAATCTGGACATATGGACGTGGCTGTATTAATATGGACATATGGCTGCGGCTGTATTAATCTGGGCATATGGACTTGGCTGTATTAATATGGACATATGGCTGCGGCTGTATTAATCTGGACATATGGACGTGGCTGTATTAATCTGGACATATGGACGTGGCTGTATTAATATGGACATATAGCTGCGGCTGTATTAATCTGGGCATATGGACATGGGTGTATTAATCTGGACATATGGACATGGCTGTATAGGTCTGGACATATGGACATGGCTGTATAGGTTTGGACAAATGGACATGGCTGTAATAATCTGGACATATAGACATGGCTGTATTGATCAGGACATATGGACGTGGCTGTATTAATCTGGGCATATGGATATGGCTGTATTAATCTGGGCATATGGACGTGGCTGTATTAATCTGGACAATTGGACATGGCTGTAATAATCTGGACATATGGACATGGCTGTATTAATCTGGACTATTGGACATGGCTGTAATAATCTGGACATATGGACATGGCTGTATTAATCTTGACATATAGATACGGCTGTATTAATCTTGACATATGGACATGGTTGTATTAATCTGGACATATGGACATGGCTATATTGGTTTGGACATATGGACATGGCTATATTGGTTTGGACATATGGACGTGGCTATATTAATCTGGACATATGGGGGATATTTACTAATGAGCATTTTGTTAAAGCCATGATCATCAGCTACTTTGATCAACGGATTTAAAATGGCAACAGAAATAAATGGTAAACCAGCCTGGTTTATTCCTGTTGCCATTTTTTTAATCTGTCTGTGATTGTGGTGTTGACAAACTGTTTGTTAGTAAATCTACCCCATGGACGTAGCTCTTCTGCTGCAGATATATGGATGTGGTTCTGTAGATCGGGACATATAGAAGTGGTTTAATAGCTGTAGACATATGGACTTGGTTATATAACGCTGGACATATGGACGTGGCTCTATGTCTCTGGACATATGGATTCTATAGCTCTGGGCACATGGATGTAGTTCTATAGCTCAGGGCAAATGCACATTGTTCTAGAGATCTAGACACATGACCGTGGTTCTATAGCTTTGTACATACAGATGTGGTTCTATAGCTCAAGGCACATGACCATTGTTCTATAGCTATGTACATATAGATGTGGCTCTATATCTTAGGGCACATGACTGTGGTTCTATAGCTATGTAAATATAGATGTGGCTCTATAGCTTAGGGCACATGACCGTGATTTCATAGCTTTGCACATATAGATGTGGCTCTATAGTTTAGGGCACATTAATGTGCTTCTATAGCTCAGGTCACATGACCATGGTTCTATAGCTATGTACATATATATGTTGCTCTATAGCTCAGGGAACATGGATGTGGCTCTATAGCTTTGTACATATACTGTAGATGTGGCTCCATAGCTCAGGGCACATGGATGTGGTTCTATAGCTATGTACATATAGATGTGGCTCTATAGCTCAGGGCACATGACTGTGGTTCTATAGTTATGTACATTTAGATGTGGCTCAGGGCACTTGACCGTGGTTCTATAGTTATGTACATTTAGATGTGGTTCAGGGCACATGACCGTGGTTCTATAGCTATGTACATATAGATGTGGCTCTATAGCTCAGGGCACATGGATGTGGTTCTATAGCTTTGTACATATAGATGTGTCTCTATAGCTCAGGGCGTATGGATGTGGTTCTATTACTTTGTACATATAGATGTAGCTCTATAGTTCAGGCACATGGATGTGGTTCTATAGCTATGTACATATAGATGTAGCTCTATAGTTCAGGCACATGGATGTAGTTCTGTAGCTATGTACATATAGATGTAGCTCTATAGTTCAGGCACATGGATGTAGTTCTGTAGCTATGTACATATAGATGTGGCTCTATAGCTCAGGGCACATGCCTGTGGTTCTATAGCTATGTACATATAGATGTGGCTATATAACTCAGGGCACATGGATGTGGTTCTATAGCTATGTACATATAGATGTGGCTCTATAACTCAGGGCACATGGATGTGGTTCTATAGCTATGTACATATAGATGTGGCTCTATAACTCAGGGCACATGGATGTGGTTCTATAGCTATGTACATATAGATGTGGCTCTATAGCTCAGGGCATATGGATGTGGTTCTATAGCTATATACATATAGATGTGACTCTATAGCTCAGGACACATGGATGTGGTTCTATAGCTTTGTACATATAGATTTGGCTCCATAGCTCAGGGCACATGGATGTGGTTCTATAGCTTTGTACATATAGATGTGGCTCTATAGCTCAGGGCATATGGATGTGGTTCTATAGCTTTGTACATATAGATGTGACTCTATAGCTCAGGACACATGGATGTGGTTCTATAGCTTTGTACATATAGATTTGGCTCCATAGCTCAGGGCACATTTATGTGGTTCTATAGCTATGTACATATATAGATGTGACTCTATAGCTCAGGGCACATGGATGTGGTTCTATAGCTATGTACATATAGATGTGACTCTATAGCTCAGGGCACATGGATGTGGTTCTATAGCTATGTACATATAGATATGGCTCTACAGCTCAGTGCACATGACCGTGGTTCTATAGCTATGTACATATAGGCATGACTGTATAGCTCAGGGGGTATGGATGTGGATCTATAGCTATATACATATAGATGTGTCTCTATAGCTCAGGGCACATGACCGTGGGTTCTATAGCTATGTACATATAGATGTGTCTCTATAGCTCAGGGCGTATGGATGTGGATCTATAGCTATGTACATATAGATGTGTCTCTATAGCTCAGGGCGTATGGATGTGGATCTATAGCTATGTACATATAGATATGGCTCTATAGCTCAGGATGTATGGATGTGGTGAATCTGCTTAGTTCTATGGTGAGTTATAGATCATTTCATTATGCTGTGTCTGAGCGTTTACTGTATAATCTGGGTAATGATAGAGTTTATTATCTCTGGCATCCAGTAAATTACTATTTGCAAATACTCCAGTGACAGGACTGTCCCATCACACCGACTGTCCCATCACACCGCCTGTCCCATCACACCGACTGTCCCATCACACCGACTGTCCCATCACACCGCCTGTCCCAACACACCGACTGTCCCATCACACCGACTGTCCCATCACACCGCCTGTCCCATCACACCGACTGTCCCATCACACGACTATCCCATCACACAGACTGTCCCATCACACCGACTGACGAATCACACCGCCTGTCCCATCACACCGACTGTCCCATCACACCGACTGTCCCAACACACCGACTGTCCCATCACGCCGACTGACCCATCACGCCGCCTGTCCCATCACGCCGACTGTCCCATCACGCCGACTGACCCATCACGCCGACTGTCCCATCACACCGACTGTCCCATCACACCGACTGTCCCAACACACCGACTGTCCCATCACACCGACTGTCCCATCACACAGACTGTCCCAACACACCGACTATCCCAATACACGACTATCCCATCACACCGACTGTCCCATCACGCCGACTGACCCATCACACAGACTGTCCCAACACACCGACTATCCCATCACATGACTATCCCATCACGCCGACTGACCCATCACGCCGACTGTCCCATCACGCCGACTGTCCCATCACGCCCACTGTTCCATCACACCGCCTGTCCCATCACACCGCTTGTCCCAACACCAACACACCGACTATTCCATCACACCGCCTGTCCCATCACACGACTATCCCATCACACCGACTGTCCCATCACACCGACTGTCCCATCACGCCGACTGACCCATCACGCCGACAGACCCATCACGCCGACTGTCCCAACACGCCGACTGTCCCATCACACCGCCTGTCCCATCACACCGCCTGTCCCATCACACCGACTGTCCCATCACACCGACTGACCCATCACGCCGACTGACCCATCACGCCGACTGTCCCAACACGCCGACTGTCCCATCACGCCGACTGTCCCATCACACGACTGTCCCATCACACCGACTGTCCCATCACGCCGACTGTCCCATCACGCCGACTGTCCCATCACGCCGACTGACCCATCACGCCGCCTGACCCATCACGCCGACTGACCCATCACGCCGACTGTCCTATCACGCCGACTGACCCATCACACCGACTGTCCCAACACGCCGACTGACCCATCACGCCGACTGACCCATCACGCCGACTGACCCATCACACCGACTGACCCATCACGCCGCCTGTCCCATCACGCCGACTGACCCATCACGCCGCCAATCCCATCACGCCGACTGACCCATCACGCCGACTGTCCCATCACGCCGCCTGTCCCAACACGCCGCCTGTCCCATCAAACAACTATCCCATCACACCGACTGTCCCATCACACCACCCGTCCCATCACACCGCCTCTCCCACCACACCGACTATCCCATCACACCGACTGTCCCATCACACCGACTGACCCATCACACCGACTGTCCCATCACACCGACTGTCCCATCACGCCCACTGTTCCATCACGCCCACTGTTCCATCACACCGCTTGTCCCAACACACCGACTATTCCATCACACCGACTGTCCCATCACACCGACTATCCCATCACACCCACTGTCCCATCACACACACTGTCACAACACACCGACTATCCCATCACACACACTATCCCATCACACCGACTATCCCATCATACACACTATCCCATCACACCGACTATCCCATCACACACACTGTCCCATGACACACACTGTCCCAACACACCGACTATCCCATCACACCGACTATCCCATCACACCGACTATCCCATCACACACACTATCCCATCACACCACCCGTCCCATCACACCGCCTCTCCCACCACACCGACTATCCCATCACACCCACTGTTCATCACACCCACTGTCCCATCACGCCCACTGTCCCATGACACCGACTGCCCCATCACACCCACTGTCCCATCACTCCCACTGTCCCATCACACCACCTGTCCCATCACACCCACTTTCCCATCACACCGACTGTCCCATCAAACCCACTGTCCCATCACACCCACTGTCCCATCCCTCCCACTGTCCCATCACACCACCTGTCCCATCACACCCACTTTCCCATCACACCGCCTGTCCCATCACACTGACTGTTCCATAACACCGACTGTCCCATCACACCCACTGTCCCATCATGCCGACTGTCCCATCACACCCACTGACTGTCCCATCACACCCACTGTCCCATCACACTGCCTGTGCCATCACACCGACTGTCACATCACACCATTTGTCCCATCACACCGACTGTCCCATCACACCCACTGTCCCATCACACCGACTGTCTCAACACACCACCTGTCCCATCACACCCACTGTCCCATCACACCGACTGGCCCATCACACCGACTGTCCCATCACACCGCCTGTCCCATCACACCGCCTGTCCCATCACACCACCTGTCCCATAACACCGACTGTCCCATCACACCATTTGTCCCCTCACACCGACTGTCCCATCACACCATTTGTCCCATCACACCGACTGTCCCATGGCACCGTTTGTCCCATCACACCCACTGTCCCATCACACCGACTGTCCCATCACACCCACTGTCTCATCACACCCACTGTCCCATCACCTGTCCCATCTCACCGACTGTCCCATCACACCGACTGTCCCATCACACCCACTGTCCCATGGCACCGTTTGTCCCATCACACCCACTGTCCCATCACACCAACTGTCCCATCACACCCACTGTCCCATCACCTGTCCCATCTCACCGACTGTCCCATCACACCCACTGTCCCATCACACCGACTGTCCCATCACACCCACTGTTCCATCACACTCACTGTCCCATCACACCGACTGTCCTATCACACCCACTGTCCCATCACACCCACTGTCCCATCACCTGTCCCATCTCACCACCTGTCCCATCACACCCACTGTCCCATCACCTGTCCCTTCACCTGTCCCATCTCACCACCTGTCCCATCACACAGACTGTCCCATCACACCAACTGTCCCATAACACCGCCTGTCCCATCACACCGACTGTTCCATCACACCATTTGTCCCATGACACCATTTGTCTCATCACACCCACTGTCCCATCACACCACCTGTCCCATCACACCGCCTGTCTCACCACACCAACTATCCCATCACACAGACTGTCCCATCACACCGCCTGTCCCAGCACACCGACTGTCCCATTACACCCACTGTCCCAGCACACCGACTGTCCCATCACACCCACTGGGCCTGATTCAGACCCGGACGCTATTTGCGGCCGCTCGCTTTCAAAAAGGGGCCGGAAATTTAAATTGAGCGCTCGCTCTTTGCGGTCTGAGGACGCCTCTATGTCTGTGCGAGCGTCCGCTAAATGCGCAGGCTATTTTTTCAAGATTCCCCTTTGCCATTCGCATCACACGTCATCTC